>JACDOX010000340.1:154865-216075 GCA_014549065.1 Cardinalis cardinalis
GTTGCTCAGCAGAGGGGAGTGTCCCTCAGCACAGAGGAGTGTCTCTCAGCACAGGGGAGTGTCCCTCAGCAGCAGGGCCCGCGGCCCGTGCCGCAGCCCCGCCGCAGCCCCCGCCGCGCCGCCGCTCGCCGTTAGAGGGCGCTCCGCCGCCGCCTGTGACGGGGCGCGGCCGCGTGGCGTCCCGGGCTCCGCCGCCTGCGGGCGCGGGTCACGCTGCCGGCCAGCCCCGCCACAGCGGCGGTGCCAGCTGCGCCTGGCCGGTAACGGGCTCAGCCAATTGCTCTGTTTCGACTTGTTAGGTGCCTTAAATATTGTTAATTTGCCTCTACTGCTGTGTTTAATTTCCGTTTGGGAACCTGAAAGTGGTGCTTCAGTACTGTGATTGCCCCTTCCTCTCTGCTTTAATACAGAACAAACAAGTCTTTATTGCTGACTAGTGGAATCTGCAGAACGCATCCGTGAATGACCGTTTTTCTGTAGAGTAAGCTGTAGAGGTCTGCTGAATTTCTTTTGCACTGACATTTGATTCAAGAAGGAGAACACGTTTCTCAGTCCTTTTTAATTTCAGTAATTTTCTTGCATTGTTTGGAATTGTTTAAGCCTTGTAATTTTTTATGTACATGTTGATAATATGTGTGAAGTCTTTTTACTTCAACTATTGTCAGATGTCCAACTGCACAAGGATATGTGGTTCTAACTCAAATGGCAGTATTAGAAGTGTTACAGAGAAACAAGACATTTTCTGCATAGTAAAATCTGAAATAGACTGAATTTTCTTTTCTTGTTCTGTTTGCCTACTGCTGCTGTGATAGTATGCTATTCCTCATAAAAAAAAGCCATGGGATGTAAAATTACTGCCACATATATCTGTTCTTTTTTCCCTTTCATAGTGAGATGAAAGCAGAAAGGCTACTTTTACTGTTGGATGGCAAGTGGATTGAATGATCAATTTAAGGACGATAGGAAACATTTTTATGTGGCAGCATGATGTCTCCTGACATCTAGAGATGTCAAAATTAGGTGTATTCTGGACTAGCTAGGGATGTATCCTCTATTTTACTTAGAAGGCAGCCATCTCCACTTTTTGTTACTAGCGTTTGATGTTTTGCAGTCAGCTGAGGAGGGTCTGCAGCGCTAGACTTGCAATGTTTTGGGAATGCAAACCTAGTTTTCAAGTAAAACTGGTTTTGCTTATGATCTTATGAGCAGCAAGGCACCAAGTTACCCAAACAAGTAAATCCCAGTTATCCTCCAAATGGTAAAGTTTCCAGGAGACTGGCAGGGGGGCAGTAAGCAATTCAAACTGATCACCATCAACAACCATGTACGACTGCTGCTGCTCTTTTCTGATGACTCACATAATAGCATTGTTTGGTTCCATTTTTTAGAGAGAACAAACATTGCCTCAGTGAAAGGAAAAAGGAAATAGAAGCAGGCTGATAATGATTGTACTTTCTAAAGTTAAAAAAAGTTAAGATGTCTTTCAAGGATGACTCCTCTTTGGGTACATTGGTTGAAATGCAATCAGTTAGTGCGTCTGAAGTGCACTCAAGATAAATTTAATATAAGTTCATATCAGAACTCAATTTTTTTCCAAATTTGTAAGCATTTACTCAGAGTTTCGACACATCATGTCTCACCTGAGTCAGACATAAATTAGGCAGAAATCAAAGAAACAAAACTAAAATATTTGCAAATTCTATCACAAATTCACATCACTGTAAGTATGTATATGATTTCCTTGAAATCAGTTTACTGAGGGGAGAAATAAATATATGAAAATACAAAGAGAAGTTAATTTTTTCCAAACAAGAAGAAGATTAGTTTACTGGTGTACATATTCATATTAATTTCACTATGACTCGTTATATGTAAAGATACTCAAATGATGGTTGCTGCACAGGACATATCTATGATATATAGCTTGTCAGGGACTTTGAGTTGTGAAAACTGTTGCAAAACATCTGCTTTGCTTTACTGGAAAAGCCTGTTCACATTTCAGGGAAAAGTCCCAGAAGAAATGGTGAAAGAAGGAAAAAGTGTAATTTTTTTGGTGTGTTTTCCATTCTGCCTTAAAACTAAAGAGAATAGTAAAACATATCCAAAAAGCTACAGTAGAAATAATTTTGTCATAAAATGTAAAGTCTTGAATCTTGTGTTTCAGGATCAAGAATAATAAAATCAAATACCCTTAACCAGTGAATGGTTTGTGGCAGTACAGGAATCCATATGTATAGGGTAATTCTACAGCTGATGTTTCAGAGAAAAGAGGACAGTTAGGGCAAAGTAGATTGCCTCTCTCAGATACATGAGAACAAATAGAAAGCCTTTTATCACTGTGCTGGGGAAAGACAACTATTGGTAGGAAGTCCATCTGTTAATAAATCAGGAGGGAGATTACATTAAAAAGGACTTAGTATGGTTGAAACACTGAACTTCCTTTGTTTTCATCTGAAAAAAAGTATACAAAGTGGATGGAAAAAAAATATCTAGACATATAAAGGTCGCCTGGATTACACGCATCCTTAGGTGTTAAAGATACTGTTTCCTGAACAATTTTCTTCTACTTACATTTATTTGAAAACAGTGGGCAACTGTGGAAGTGCTGAAAGATGGACGGAAAGGAAATATCACATTTCTTTTCTAAAACAAGAAGCAGACCAATTCCAGAATTCTGCCCAGACATACAAGTCCCAGCTCTCCCCAAAAGTTAGAGCCCATAGGAACACTCCCTCCCTCCTTTATCCTATTATGTCTCTCAGCTCAAGGGTGCACCTCAGCTCCTCAAGCCCAAATTTATCTTACATTATACATAAGCTTAGGTGTAAATGCTTGCTTGGATCTGCACCACTGAGAAGCAAATTTCTGAATATTTCTGAGTATTCAGACTATTGGCAATGGAAAATGAACAGGCAGATACACAGGAGATGCTGGAGAAAGAGATGAATGGGATATAAATACTATTTTCCTTGATATTAAACATCCGGGATTAGCACAGCAAAATGCAGATGAACTGAAAACTCGAAGAGTGAAAATAAATTCATGCAACGCATCACAGTTTCAAGAGTAAAGCCAAAAATCTGCAGCAGTATTAAAAAAATACAAAAATAACCCTATTCCTCAGGCAGGATGCTATTGATTTTGTCTTTTGTATGCTGAATAAACTGGGGAGGTACAAAAGAAATAATGAGATTCATTTGCTATTTTTAATATGCAGCAATCAATTTTAGTCCCTAAAGTGCCCCAGAGGGTGTAGATGTGATTGTGGAATAAAGAGATGCATGGAAATTCAAAATGATGAACAGCTCAACAAAAACTTGCAATCTACTGGCATTATGAAGAATATCAGTATATTATTAATTGTGGTAATTTTTTTCGTTTTGAGAGAGAGCTCTTCTCTTTTGGGAATGTAAATATACTCACTGCAGCTTTATTAAAGGGTTTTCATAAACTAAGTTTCATTAAAGGGAAGATCTGCAGTGTTTCATCATGCCTCTAATGTCTGATTTGGACAGATCAGCTCCTTGATCTAAGCTTCTGATACTTGTGTAGCCCTGATTCAGGGAAGCATTTATATTCAGGAGCAGCCCTGAGTATCAAACACAGACACAAGTGATTTTCTAAATGGGAAAGGCCTCAAAGATGTATTTAAATTCTTGCTTGGCTCAGGAGTTGCTTGCTGTCTTTTATGATGCTGTGAAACAGAAACAAATGTGACGATTACTGAAGTATGAGCTGTGAACAACAGCAGTTCCAGCTGGAGAGCCCTCCTCTCTGACTCCAAGCTTCTGACTGCCCTTGCATAGCCTGATCCTAAAGTAACTGGGACCCTGATTTTACTAGGTTCATTTCTTTTTCTTCCTTCAGGATCTAGCTGTACATAAAAAAACCAAGACCAAAGCAAAACCAAACAAAAAGCTCGCAACTAAAACCAAAGCCATATATACATACAAATTTTGAGTTCTTGAGTAGAAAGGAGTGTCTGCATGTCTGACCTGGGAGAAATTACATCTTGTGGGAATGTTTTGTGTGAGGAGGCTTTTATTTGTTAGTGCTTTACTCCCATGAAATAACTCAGAGGATGTTTGCAGAGCAAGATTTTCTTGCCTGGAAAGTCAAAACTCACTTCCTTCACAGCAGACCAGGGTGAGACAAACAGGGCCCTTTGTGGTGGATTAGGCTGGAGTCTGCCAAGGAGCACCCCAAAGCAGGGAGGTTTGACTAGTTTTAGGACATGGAGCAGTACAGAGACATCCATATGTGGTGCACGGGACTGCCCCACTGCTGAAGCCCCACAGGGGAGGGGTGCAGAGAAGGGAAGCACTTCTGCTTCTCCCTCTCCATTTTCCCTTATCTTGTCATCTTCTTTTCTCCTCGAAGTGTTTCTCCCTCAGCCCCCACAGCGCCACAGGAAACCTCACCCACTCTACTTATTTTTGCCTGTTGGCATGTGGGCAGGTATACCTGCCCTGTGTGCTTCAGCTTAGTGCTGCATCACGGAGCAAGCACTTTTGTTCAGAGCTCTTTTTAAAGCTATTAAAAAAAAAAAAAAAAAAAAAAAAAAAAAGAAGAGAAAAAAAAAAAGGGAAAAAAAAAAGAAACATGTACCCTGAAGCCTGAATAGCAGCATTTCTATCATCTGTTGTCATGACACACAGCTGACGTGGGAACACGGCAATAAAGCTGACTGCTATATGGGTTTAATTTTGGTGCAGAAATTTGCTAGAAGAAGCTTTCAAAAATATCTCTGGGTGGGAGGAAAACAGGTGGGTGCTGGTTATGTGTATGAAGCAGGAGGAAATAGTTGTCAATCTTACCTAAGCATTACTCCACATCCATCAGCCCTTTGGTACCCTCACTACTCAACAGAGGAAATAAATGATACTGTCTCTCTCTGCTCCTCTCTCCTGTTACTTCTGGAGAAGGTGCTGGTGAGCCACAGAACGCAGGGAAACTGAACATGGGATGACTGAATAGAACCCTGGTTGTCTTGATCATGCAGTTATGGTAAAGACACCTATGCAGGAAGGGGATCACATATCAACCATTGGAGGGAAGAAACAGTGAGATCTACTCAGGGCAGACTTCTGGGCCAGTATCATCTAAAATGACAACTGACATTGGAGATGGGTGGTGAGTAGTGTGTGGTCCGTAGGGGCTCCAGGCTAAATCCATTTCTGTGGTTGTCCATGTAGGTGAGGGAGGACTCAGTTCAGCCAGTTGTTGAGGAGGTATGTTCAGCACTGTGCTCCTGTGCCACATACACACTTTTGTTTCAAAAGTGTCTCTTCTGTCCATGTCAATGTACCTAGGTAAATCAGACCTAGTCTGGTTTTTAGACACTTCTGAACTATGACAGCTTCTGCTGGATATGAAAGAGTGTAGGTGTTCAGAACTATTCTCTAAAAATCGCTCTTCTAACCTGTTTCTAGCTCATTTTCTTTTACCACAATTACTCTTTATTAGTACATTTCTCATCTGTTAGTCATCTTGACTAATGACTTTACTCATCTATACTAGTTTACTCACTCATTTCAATACCTTCCTAGATCACAGGAACATTTTGTGACTTAATTAAATAATCAATTAGAAGCTCTGAGGTCTTTGAATGAAAAGCATTATGTTTTATAAGAGCAAATACTATAATTGGATGACTGAAAAACATAATTCAATGTAGGGACTTTTCTTCTCCACATTTGGTGTTTGGACATCCATTATAACTATGGTGGCAAAACTGGACCCTGAGAAGTCTGAAAGAGGACATCGACACTGTCATAAGTTGATGGTCTTTACTGAGATTGAAGCAGAGGAAGAAAAGGAAGAGAGAAGGTGCACTGGAGTGGAAGGACATTTAAGCCTGTATGAGCAGAGTAATTCAGAGTACCTCTTGGGGAGAAAAGCTTGCACCTATTGTAGTCATAAAGCCAAGGAAACCATAGCATTTTATTTTATCCTCTTTTCATTGTATTTCAATGCAGTTTGAAAATCTGGCTTTTCCCATACCAGTGCCTCTGTTTACCCAATGTGTGAAATTCTCCCTTCTGCAGTCCCAAAGGAGAAGCCTTGTTGAGTTGAAAATTTGATAGCCATGTATCCTTTGCATCTTTACTTAGCTTTTTGGGTTTGGTCCTGTCTCTTTGTACTCCTCTGATTCTCCTGCAGCTTTTAGAGTTTCCAGCCTCTGCACTGAATATCTCATAATGTGCTCAATAAAAATTGAATAGTTTTCACTTAGAATTCTAAAAATGGTTTGCCATTTCCAGAAAGTGACAGTATCAATATTATTGTCAGTCTCTTATGCAAATTTCCACCCTGTTGCTGCTCACCAAAGTATCTCATATATCTCTAAAACTAGGTTCTATGTTAATCCACTCAGATTCTCTGGAACTCCTGACCCTTTTTCTGGAGATGCCCAAACCACTGGCTGTCACCTTGCTGCTGGCTAGAGTAGATCTTAATAATTTAAATGGTATGAACAGTCATCAACTGGGAAACTGTTTTTGATACCGTCCCTTTGAACATGAAGAGAAACAAAGAGAATCTAGGTGGCTTGTCTGAATTTTTATATTTTCCCTTTCCCTTCCCTTTTCCTAAATTCTAGAGAACTGGAAAAAGAAATCAATTCTGAGTTTGCCTGTGGGGAAACATAACCATCTGGGGAAAATATAAGCTCTTGCTGTAAGATTGATCTAGCCTCCCTTGCTAAACAAAGACATTGATTTTTCCTTTCTTTTTAGTTATTGCACTTCATATTATTTTTTCAAGCCACCTTGAAAAGACAGTCTGGAATAGTATTCTTCCTGCATAAACAACTCTTTTTTGTAGAAATGTTGCTTTCCTTTACATGAGTAGCAGCCATGTGCTCTCAGTCAGAATGCCCGAAGTGAGAGAGGACTCAATTACATTTTTAAGAAGCACATTTTTTTTGTAGACTCTCCACTGCCTGCTCCAGTCTGAAGACAAAATAACTGCCTGTCTGAAGACAGCAGATGTCTCAGAGATGTAAATGTTCACCAATCCTGAATCAAAGCCCCAGCATAGCTGAATATCCCACTGTATAGGGACAATATTGACTGTCTTTGTGTTTGTTTGCCTTTTATGTGAGGGGTTGAAAATGCTAGTGATGTTTAAACACCTCTTTAGAGTCATTACAAGATACTGTGCAAATACAGTTATTTTTCTCTGTTAAGCAGGCATGAAATGCACATTTGCTTATCAGAACAAAACAGTTCCTGGGGAGGCCCTGATGTCTGTCAGGTGAATCATCTAATCTCCAGATTTAGTGTATTGAACAGGGTAAAGAAGTCACTTTTTGGAGATGTCTAAATATACATTTCCCTGAGAGCTTTTTGAGTCTCTAGGGTAAAAAAGTCATTCTTATATAAAGGCTGAGGTATTGTTTAGAAGGTGATTACCTGAAAAAAATTGTGATATAACCATGTAGTGCACACACTAAACAGACTTATTTCCAGCATTCATCCCCGTAAAAAGGCTTATTGCCAAGCTGCATCAGCCACTTAGGATTTAATAATCTGTCATAAGACATTTCCCCCTCCTACTTAGAAGAAAAGGAAAAGCAAAAATAAAACAGATACAAAATTTGCAGTCAACAAAATTGCCATACCTCTTAGGAATGTTTAAGTTATAATATAACCTGACAAAATTCATGAAATTAAAATGCAAAACCAACCCTCTGTCCTTAATTCACCCCTTTATGCTTTTCCTTATTATCATGCAGAAGAACTGTGCCATTTCTGCTGTGAATATTTGCGGCAGTAAGCTTCCTTGCTGCATTTCCAAGATGACTTATTCTGGCTGTTAGCTGCCTCCAGAACTGTTACAGTAAGTTATCTAGTCCATCTCTGCCATAGTGCAATTAATCCCTACTGCACATTTGCAAGGGCTTATCCCACCTAATGTAAATGTCCTGTATGACCTGGCTTTGTCTTTATCTTTGCTTTACTACTGCATTATTTTTCATCCTCAGAATATGCTAAAAAATAGATTTAATCAGGATCTTTTCCCTGACTTCATTAATTTTGTACTTTAAAAAGTACTCCCTGCAGCTGCACAATGTTCTTTACTGTATTTTTTTCCCAAAAGCTGATATCTGGAAGTATTGTCCTGGAAGGACTGCCCAGCCTTTGACCTCACATTTGGGAGGGGTCCCTTTACCCCCACTTTCCTATTGCATTGTTGTGTTTTGCCACCTGCTTGAGAATGCCATGTCTTCAGTTTTTCTGCCTGACTGGGCTCCTTCACTTCACAGCACTGAAAGGCTTAGTGTCAAAATCCAGCCAAGGTTTATTCTGAAAGTGATTTAAGGTCAGTCACTGTCCATCTCTTCCTGGTCTTATTTGCAGCTTGAAGATCCTGACTGGATTTGAACGTGTTTTTTAGTGTGTCAAACAGACAAGAGTATTTCATAAATGTTTTCTTCATCATTTACCCTTTCTAAAGAAAAGTAGCCTCCCCATTCTGCAGGTGGCTGAACCAGAGACAGAGTCATTGTATATTTGCCTAGCATTCAGACAGTGGAAACAGAAGCCAGGCTGCTTTCTCTGACACCGATGGGGAGCAGAACGAAATTAATTTCAGAAAACCACTGTCAGAGAGCATGACAGGAAGGAATATAACAATTTTCCAGCCACTTCTGTTTACACTTGCATTGTGATCTGGGGCTAGCCTGTGCCTGGTCAGGACTCGCAGGAAAGTTAATAAAATTTTATTTTTAATGTATTGGTAAAATTGCATTACCTCACTCAAGTGACTTAAAAAAAAATTAGAATAGGCCTTAATTCTGTTTCTTTTAATTCTCTTTGCAATATAATGTGGTTTGCCTGATCCAATTTAAATCTACACCTTAAATTAGCTCAGCTTACCTTTCCTCAGCATCCCCACATAGTCAGGACCTAATTTTGTTTTCTGTCTTGAAGCTGTATTCCCCATGTAGGAAGGACCTAATCTTGTCTTCTAAGTCTTGAAGCCAAGTTCTACCATCTCTTCTCAGTGCAGCTGGGAGATTTCTTATTTCTGCTCTTCGCAGATTGCTCCCTGCCCTGCCATCACACAGTTAATATAACCAGCTCTTTAAAAGGTCAGTGATATTAACAGGTTTTTTTGATACAGAGTTACTTAAATAAACTGATTATTAAAAGGAAGATGTCAAAGAACAGGCTAAGATAATAGTTCACAGAGTAAAAATGATGAAATGATGGACTAATTACAGCCTGCAAAATAAAAAAACTCAATATGACCAGCTGCGGGACTTGTGACAGTTTTATTAAGGCAAAGGGCTGAAGAGAGGATGTGAACAAGGGCTTTTAGTAAACATTTTCCTGGCACGAGGATGTGGAGGACCTGGATTTGCGCTTGGTGGCAGTGCTCTCCTGCCCTGTCAGCAGCCCTGCTGCCCATGCTGTGCTGCTACCTGCAAAAAACATGGAGAGAGAGTGATGTCTCACCACAACCCAGGGCTCATAACCTGCTTAATATTGTTTTCTTAATTAATTTTAAATACTCTTCCTTTACTCTGATAGAGCTCTCCTGCTTTACAGCTTTCGTTGCTGTCTAAAGGATTCCCTAAAGAGAAAGGGAGGAAAGAAATTTCTGGAAATGGGTGAAAATGTTTGTAAATATTGTAGGAATAGTTATCTCTGTTATCAACAGTCCCTTAAGAGTAAGGATAGGGCAGAAGGAAAACAGTTGTTAGGTCTTAGGAGCATTCTTGGTATTTAATTTATGCCTGGGAAAGCACTGATCTTCATGGACTGGCCCTATTTTTTGCTCTCTTCCTCCCCTTTCTCTCTCTTTTGTTTTCCTTCTTTCCTTTCCTTTCCTTCCTCCTTCCTTCTTCCCAAGCAGGCTGTAAGGGAAATGCTGTACCTTCTCCACTCCCAGCTGGCACATGTTGAAAGTGAGGAAACAGACTAGCCTACAGCAAACACACACTGCCAAGGCATTTGGACACCCACTGTCCTTCATCTCTCCAAGAGGACAGCAGAACTGGTGCTCAAAGTCACGTTAATTGCAAGGTGAGCTGTCAGTGACAGTACCAGAAACCACAGATTGCTCTCAAATGAAGCTCTGGTCCTTCTGGGATTCACAAAATTATGAGGATTGTACTAGACCTGATCTGTTGCCTCTCCTTCAACAAGATATTCATAGCGCCACAGGTGTTGAGGGGGAAATAAAATGTCTTTCAAATGCCCTGTGCCTGTGTAGTGGGAATTTATGTAGTGTCCTGACTGACTCTGCTGGTAACAGATGAGAGTCCTGTAGAACTTCTTTGGGGTGGGCTCACTGATGATCTTGCAGCACATGATGACACAGACCTACTGACCACTCTGATCAAATGAAGTAGAATTAATGTAGTGTGGTCAAGTCTCACAATTTTATTTTGAATTTCATAGGATTAGATATGCTTCTCAGTGCTTCAGTCTTCATTCACATGACATGCAGAGAAGCTAATTTCTCTTCTTTTTAAGGGAATGTGTGGTTTTCCTCTTTGTGTGGAACAGATCAAAAATGTGAAGAGCAGAGGCTTTGCTTATAGGAAGCAAACTCCCTCCATTTGCCCAGGAAAATGCAAGGCACTTTAGTGTCATGATTTTTGCAAGCCTTAGATGACCAGTAGTCAAGATTAGTGGAGTGGTCTCTGCTTCAGCTTTACAGACCCATTTTTGCATAACGAAATGTCTGAGACTCTGCAGCTGTTCTCTCAAGGTACATTGGTTGGAAATGCATTGTGGTGGAAAGAACTGCATAATCAGAAAGTAATATCACTGGCATCAAAAAAAGAAAAGGTGAACCAAAACTGACCATACAGGATGAAATACGAAGCTTTGAACAAATTACAGAGAATCTGGAGATGTCCTTATCAAAGCAGCAGGAGAGGGAAATCATATAGATTTTTAAATGAACTTGTCCCTGAGAAGAAGGTGAAGTTCACCAGACTAGACACAGTGACCTCTGTACAGCAGACCTCCGTATTTACTCCAATTTGGAGGTTAGTTATGCACCATGTAAATTCACAGACCATTCTAGGTGCAAAGGTTAAATACTCGATGCTCAAATGGGCCCAAAGCACAGGAATCATCTCTACCATGACACACAGTGAAAGGTGAGGCTAATGTGGTTTCTCTGGCTGCCTGGGGCAGGTTGTTCAGCAGCAAACATTGTTCATGGATTTATCTATCAGCAGAGATGAGCCTCTTTGCTTTTGAAGTTCAGTAGAGCTCCTGATCGGCCCAATATCGGTAATGAACAAAGGCTGTGAAATAATTTGTATCCTCTATTCGGGACAAACAAGCAAGAACACCACTTAAGGAACCAATATAAATAATGAATGAGTAGAGAAATATGGCCCATTCTGACAGAAATGATGCTGGTTTTAATTTGTGTTTATGGCACCCAAAGTAATGGGCACATAAAATATGCATGGAGAGAAAGAACCAGGAAAAAAATCCCTGCAGAACCTGACCGCAATCCCCTGGACTCTGACCAAAACTTGCAATGGGAAAAATGTAATGAGGCAAAAAAGAAAACTCCTGTAGGAAGAGAAAATAATAAACACAGGAAAAATACAGTGCATATCTTTTTTCTGGTGCCTGCTACACTACTAGGAAATCAAAACACTTTTTAGGAAATGAGCTCAAAGTGTAAGATTGCCTAGTGAGACAGTCTTTAGCATTTGGTATAATGAAGTCAAATCTTTATGGAGGTAAAGATAGTGTTTCAGTGTTGCTTGTGCATAGAAAGTCTGCTTAAAATATATGAATCTTTCTTTCAGGAGTCATTCAGCGTGGTTCTCCTCTAAATTTGAGAATAGTATGCCATGACAGAGAATAAAATAAAAATGTAGCCCATCATTGTGAATGTTCCTCTGGAAAAACAGGTTTAGTTAAGTTTTTTCTTTGAAGAACGTTTTAGAAATTTGTAAGTAAGGACTAAAATTATTTTAGCCTTCATAATTGAAATTACTTTGTCCTGGACTTTCTAAAACTTAAAGAGCTTTCAGAGATGTTAATATGTCTGAATATGATGAGAAGGGCCCTGTGTTTTTTTGATTTAGGTGCTGAACAATAATGTCCCAAACCTGCAGTGATCAGAGAGATTACAGGATACTGGGTTTTGTCCTAAAACAAGAGTGCAAACATTTTGTTTGAGCTTGACCGTAGAATCTGGTTTCCCAAAGTAGAACGTATGATTTTCATCTCAGGAAACAACAGGTCAGCTCTTTCAGTAGTGCTTAGAATGGAATGGGATACAGGTGTTATATAATTGAATTTTAAATTCGCATTTTTCTGAATTAATTTTTCCACAAAAGTGAAATGAAATATTTCATAACAGGGCTTCTGCGTATTGTAAAAAGACTTTCTCTTCACAATTGCCTAAAGCCACGTGGCTAGAGCTCTCCTGTACATGTGTAACCTACGTATCAAAATCACATTTCCAAAGACGGTGTCTTATCCATCAAAACATTTGAACTGGGTATGCATGGCCTGGTTTTGGTAGCAGAGGGACTACAGGGCTTCTGTGAGAAGCTGCTGAAGCTTCCTCCACGTCCAATGGAGCAGAGCCAATGCCTGTTAACTCCAAAGATATGTTCTGCTGACCAAGGCTGGGCCAATTAGCAACAATGCCTCTGTGATAACAGATTTAAGAGGAGAGAAAAAAAATGTTATTGTGCAGATGTAATTGTGGCCAAAGAAGGGGTGAGAATGTGAGAGAAACAACCTTGCAGACACCAGGGTCGGTGGAGAAGGAGGGGCAGGAGGTGGGCCAGGCGCCAGAGCTGAGGTTCCCCTGCAGCCTGTGATGCAGCCCATGGTGAAGCAGCCCTGAACACTGCAGCCCATGGAAGTCCATGGGGATGTAGACATCCACCTGCATGCTGGAGCAGATGGATGCCTGTGGTGGTTTGACAGGAAACAGGATTTCTGGGATCCTGTGGTCAAGCCAATGGATGTTCAGATTTTAATATTGGCAGCTTCTTCGGCCATTGGGACACTGGATCCACCTCTGAGAACACAGGGTTAAAGCAGGGCTTTCGCCCTGGGAAGCTCTCTTGGGTTCTGGTGGGGAGAGAGTTCGGGTCTCTGCCCCGTCCAGCTGCTGCTGCTGGGCAGGGGAGGGGGAGCCATGCGGCCAGGTGAGGTAGGCCGGGGCTGTGGACGGAGGTGGGAGGTGAAGAGGCCCCAGCATGGAAGGGTGGGAGAAGCACCAGGAGGCATCGGGCAGCCCCCCAGGAGAGAGAGAGAGAGAGAGAGAGAGAGTACAGCCTATGCTTGTGACTGTGTTACCTTGAAACTTGATAACATGTGCCAGCAGCACAGCTGAGAAGAAGAAGGGGAGGAGATACAGAGAGAAGGTGTCCGGCCGCTTGTGGGAGTCTCTCCGGGCGGGCAGAGCCTGAGTTTTAACCCTTTTTGTGGACAATGAAAATTCTGGAGAGCATTGACTTCTCCTGCAATGGAGGAGAAGATGAAGAGGGAATTGAGTAAGCGAGATGAAGGTCTGTGCCAGAGGGAGAGAGAGAGAGATGTTGGAGGAATGGGGAAGATGGAGTGGCATTTTTGCTGGACTCTTTTGTGTAGCCATGGACAGACCCGTGTTTCTAGTGACACAGAGAGAGCATCCAAGGGGGGCAGTGGCTCAGAGCCAAGAGAGTTTCAGTGTTGAGGTGTTGAGACCCCTCGGCCCCAGAGGGTGAAAAATATGGGGGCACAGGCGTCCCAAAGGTGAGAGACTGTGCTCTTTTTGGAACAGGACAAGGCACCCTTAAAAGATGACCCTGGAAGCAGCCCTGGTCCGTGCTCAGTGGTGAGAGCACTGGACAGGAAAGGAAAAGGTCACCATGGCACAAAGAAGGACTCCTTCTCTTGATGAACTGTAGATTGAGTATTCTGAAGGGTGGTGCAGGATCAAGAGCTGGTGTTTTGGGGGATGTATTGTATTGTTTTGGGGGATGTACTGTATCGGAAATTTGGTGGGGGGAGGAGGAAAATGCTTCTGTGCAGTTTTCATTTTCCTTGTGTTTTTTTTTTTTTTCCTTTGTGGTGTAGTTAATAAAGTTTTCTTTGTCACGAAGTGAGAGCCTACTTTGCTTATTCCTGGTCACATCTCACAGCAGACACCAGGGGAGGGTATCTTCATGGGGGCACTGGCATTGTGCCAGTATCAAACCATGACAATGCCTAGAGAAGGTTGTGAGCCTGTGAAAGACCTATGGAGAGAGGGGCCCTGTTCCCATGCTGGAGTAGCTTGTCCTTGGAGGACTGCATCCTGTGGAAGAGTGTTGTGTTGTGTTCAGTTGGATCCCCCTGTTTTGTAGTGGTTCTGCCCTGGTTCTCCCTCTCCCCGGTAAATGTCAATCACCCCTGTCCACCACCCTCTTTTCCAGAAAATTCTGTCCTGGGCTTCAAGGGATTCGATTAGGGACCTGGGTCCCTCCTTCCAATTACCCTGATTGTTCTGTTTCATCTGTCTATCTTATGTACCCTACCCTCCCCCAGATTCCTATTGGCTGCCGGGATTTGTTCCTCCCCTATCTCTTCACACTTTATAACCCCAGGGGGGCCACGCCTTTCCTTGGTCTCCTGCTGCTGGTGCCCCTGAGATGAAGTAATCTTGGACTAACCTCAGCTGGAGTCCGCCCTCTTATTTCTGCTGCAAATAGCCTTTGTCAGCCTTGTCCTGCATCTGGCAACGTCCCTGGATTCCCTTCTGGGTGCCTGCCTGAAGCGTGAGCCCGGTGCTGCCACTCCCGGGCGAAGTGCTCCCCCGCTGCTAGTGGTTGCTGGACAAGCTAGCCGGGACGTTTTACCAGCTGACTGCTGCAGGAGAGTGACCCCACTTTAGCAGTTTTGGGAGGACCATTTTCTGTGGGATGGACTCACATTGCAGCGGGTCACTGAGAGCTGTTGCTCGTGAGATGGACCCATGTTGGAGAAGTTAATGGAGAACTGTCTCCTGTGGGAGGGACACCTCTGTGCAGCAGGGGAATGACCTCTTCCTGAGCAGTGGGAGAAGCCTTGGGTGATGAACTGGCCATAACCCCCATTCCCTGTCTCCCTGTGCTGCTGGGGTAGGAGATACAGCTGGGAAGGAGGCCGGTGGGGGGATGGGCAGGTTGAGGAGGAAGGTGGTTTTAAGAGCTTATTTTACTTTCATTGTCCTGCTCTGATTTTGTCAGTAATAAATTCACTTTGTATCTCTAAGTTGGGCATGTTTTGCCCTTGATGGCATATGATGCATGATCTCTACCAGTCCCTACCTCAACCCATGAGCCCTTAGTAATTTTTTTTATTAGTCCCCAGTCCAGCCCTGGAGGGGAGTAAGAGTGGCTTTGCTGGGTGCCTGGCAGCTGATCAGTGTCAACGCACTACTGTGTTATAGTTATGAATCCTGGAGAGGCTGTACTGAAAATTGTTAGTCCCATACACAGTGAAAGATAATAGACCCCAGAAAGATGAAAGTTTACAGGAAAGAGAAAAGAACCCCACTCCATAACAAGAATAAAGTCAGAGACAAAATTTTCTAAGGGTTAAAACAGCAAAGGCGTAGATGTTCTGATTGTTGAGTATCCATCTCTGAGATGCTGGAAAAATGTCAGAGTGCAATTTCTGTCCAACATGACTTTGGCACAGACAATTCTTCAGAATCATGGCATTAACAGGCATGTGGGCTGACGATGAAGAAGGAAGCTGCATGAGGTCTCTTTCAGTTCCACTGGTTCAGTGAGCTAATGAAATGACTCTATTGTTTGAGAGTTCATGGAAGTATTGAAGTTGTGGTATTGCTCTAGCAATACTCATCAGAATTAATAGTACATCTCAGTTAGAAGGGTAGTGTGATTTGCAATGTCCAGCTTCCAGGGTGTGTAGAGGTCTTTGTACAAATCCTTGGTATGTTTTCTTCCTCCTTGGTTGACAGATTTTGTCCATGACAAAGGGCAAATAGTCAGTCAAGGGTGAGCAGAGCTGTGCTGGAAGCGAAAGAGCATAGCTGAGAGAGGGGTTTAAGCCTGGGCTTCACTGGGAACTTTGTCCTGGAAGGTGAAAGTGGAACAGTTCCTTTATGTTTTGTGTGCCTAAAAATGCGTTTGAGAATGTGTCTATTCTTTTTTTCCCTCAAAGAGGTACCTTAAGTATTCACAAACTATTGTGTCATTTTTTTTCAGCTGAAAGTCCTCTGCATGTCCCATCTGAATCTGCTGAGAAGTCTGGCCACTCAAAACATTAATTTTCGAGATAATTTGCTGAAAAGAAAACAAAGGAAGAAGGCCCATGACTCTAATGACAGAATGATTTTTCTACAAGAATAATTTTTCTACAAGAACTTCTCATAGATGACACAAGAATTTACTGTTAATGTCTTTGGGTCAGATCATTGCATAATGCAAGTTGGAATATACCTTTATGTAACTCAGTCTTCTCTTTCAATTGATCCTTTAGAGATTTTCTATGAAGTATCTCCATCTGCACAAAAAAAATGTTGTGAGGCTGAGGCCATGCCAAAATGTACCAACAGGATACAGGCTGGGATCTTCAGTGGGTGGAAGTCAGTCTATCTTCATGATTTAAATGGTTTTTATAGGCCTTAGCTGGCGTGAACTGCATATGCATTTCAGCAAGGACAAAGGAAGGGTTCATCATTCCTTTGCAAGGACTTCCAGACAGGTAGTTCTCATTCTCACCTGTTCCTTTCTCCAAAACAGCCGACAAAACCCAATCTGTGGCATTCAGCAAGTACTGGATGACAAGAGCAGTAGCAGAAAAGCCTCAGCAAGCCCGAGATTCACTGGGCAGGTAAAGGAGGGCTGTACAGAAGTGCCCTTTCCAAGATTCTGATGGGAAGCATAAACAGGCAAAACTGCTCTTTGCTCGGATGCTGACTTTTCACTGTGGATTTCCTACTTAAAGGCCTTCTGGGCACAAGGCAGCATAAATGAAAGTATACCAAACTACTGGTAGAAATGTACACACTCCTTAGCTGTAATTCGTAAAGGTCTCTGTACAATGAGCAAGGATCAGACTTTACTATGGGAAATACATACACCATGTGCAAGTATACTGATTAATATCTCTTGGTCTGAAAAGTGAAACAAATATGTTACATTCTATTGTCCAGAAAACCAAACACTGTTCCCCAGCAGGTAGGACCATAAATTTTGTTGCATTGGGTTCTACAGGAATCCTTATCTTCAGGGAAACCTTGACAGTTGTTTCTCAGCAAGTCCCAGGTTTACAGTAAAAGCAACAAAGCAAAATGACAGAAAGAAAAAGCGCAACTGTCATAGCGAGATGGACATTGTTTACAAAAGAAAAGTAGCTTTCTCTGTTCCAGGGCTTTTGCTTTATTCTCAGCTGTGCTGTATTGCAAAATGGTAGACTCAAGATAAAAGGCAGCATTCAGTGCCATAAGAACTTCCTTATGTTTGTTAACAGCTAGTGATGAATTTGCAGAAATCTTCCAGAGCCTTTCCAAACAGGACCAGATTTGTGCTAGATCTGCTTTGAGAATTGTTGCAGTGCTACCTTGGTCCCATTCATGTACATTTAAAAAAAAAAGGTAATCTGGGATTCATACTGCTGGTCTGGTAAGTAAGACATGCTTCAGAAGCCCTCTTATTAGACCTCTAGCTTTTCAAGTTGAACAATATTCTCAACAGCAATAAATTTCTACTTTCCCACCTAACCCTGTAATGGGTCATGGTTTGCTGAAGGTCTGTCTGTTTTGTGGTGCTGGAGTAATCCTGCCAAGAAGAGAATAATTCTGGAGGGCCAAGACTAGTGAGCTTCACAACATGTCTTACAATATCTGGAGTGGATTCCATTTTCTTGCACAAGATGAATAGGCAGCTCTAGTTTTTGTACTATTAATAAGGTCAGCTTTGGTAGGAGAGTATGATGTCTGCAAGTTCTTAAATATTAACAGGGCTTTACATTTCAAAAAAATAAAAAACACCCCACACATTTTGCAAATATATTTGTTGGAAGAACTGCTTGACTAACTTTGAACTGTGCTTCAGATGAATACATTTCAGAGAGAGCAAAGCAGTAAAGCACAAAGCAGGCTTTTACAGCAACAACACAATCCCAATTATATCATGTCCAGCTCTAAAATAAGCAGTTTTTTCTTTGATAAGTCACTCAGATTATTTGAATGATGACCAGGAAAGTGAGTCTTCATGGAACAAATTACTTTTTCTATGCATCGTGAAGAAAAAAATTCCTGGAACATGGACAGGGCAAGAACTGAAATCCCTGATGATTGTTATTTGTTATGAAATATAATGCTTTGTAGTTCTTTAGAGGAGAGATTTTCTTGCCACAAAGACTGTTCTATTTCAATAGTTATTTTAATAAAAACGTGTCCAAATGCAGTTGTTTAGCCATTTTCTCTCCTCTTTTATGGAGCAGGAAGTCTCAGAATATATGGATTTTGAAAAGCCTATGTGGAAATTGCACCGAAAAGACATGCTTTGAAGTAATGGCATTCTTATATTTTATCATACTGAAATGCTGAGATAAGAAGTTGAAATACAAGATTTACTTCCATATGTTGATTCAACACTTTTTTTTTTCTTAAACATTTTGTCTACCATCATAAAAATCAGAACAGTAACCTCAGAAAATACCAGCACTGTACCCCAAAATACGAAATGCCTGTGTGATCCCATTCTCACTAGGAAACTGTTACAGTGGAAAATATTAGCCACTGTCAGAGTTCATTAAAAAATCCTTCCTGTTGGCTTTAATTCTTTATTAGTTGCCAGGAGAGGAAATTTTTCTTCATTATGTAATTTTTTTTCATCACAGGGTAGAGACACCACAGTTCTTGCTTCTGTTGTGTGCATAGTAAATTGAAAATGGAAAAACATCCAGAATCTGCTGAGGTTCTGCAGTCTAACGGGGAAGCCTGACATCTTGCATGTGGAATGGATATACCACACAGAAGTTTCAGATCTATGCCAACCCAGCACCGATTTTTTTCAGTTCAACTGCTGGTTGGCCATGAGCTACACCCAAGCTGCCAGATTCTTTTCTCAAACAGGCCCAAGTGATTGGTGCTGACTCCATGCCACTGCAAAGATGTGAGGTATGCTCACAGCTGATTTGATCGTGTCTCCTCCCTAGAAACTTGCCTGGCATTAGGCAGCTTATGACTATCAAATATTTATTATATTGTCAAAGGACAAAGCCAGAACTAATTGATGTTTTCTATAGCAGAACCCAACACTGTCGGCTATTTGATAAGTAGTGAGAGTTTCCTTAGCACTTCAAGGAATGGAGCTTCTTAGCCATGTCCTCTTCTTTTGCAAAATTCCCATTTATCTACATGAGGTTGCCAAGCCATGAGAAGATATTTGCTGTGTATTCTACAAATTGGAAAGAGATACTCACCATGCAGGAGAGCCACCATCATTGGCCAGACAGTGCAGGGACAACCAGGTCTGGGAACAGGCACCAGAGATGCTCTGGATGACCTCTGTCAGTGCAGCCACAATAGGAGGGGAAGGGACACTGTTGGGACCCAAAACATTCTGAGCCAAGGTAGAAAGCCACCTCAACCTCTGGAGAAAGGATGCTACCACAAACTGTTTTACAGCTGGGAAGAAAAATGTTTTCCTGTGGTTGTCATGGTGTGATAGCACTTTTGATCCTAGGCAAGTCAGAGATCACACAGAAAGAAAAAAAACCCACAATAACCCAAAAATCCACAACAAACAAACACACAAACAAACAAAACACCACCCCCATATTAAATTAAGGATCAGATTGTTCCAATTTTAGCTCTGTTGATTCATCCAACCAGGTTCTTCCAACAAGATTCCTGCACAAAGAACTTGGGGCATCTAAAGAGCTCAGAGCATTGGGTCTGGAAATGCTTAGTTGAAATTTTGGCTCTTTCACTACCTTGTGCAATTTCCAGCTGGCTAACTCATGTTTCAGTACCTCATATGGTTCATCAGCAAGTCAGAGCGACAGCAATGTCCCCATAGAAGTAGTGATCAGGGAATAAAACCATGTTCCTAAATATGTAGATTATTAACAATGAAAAAGAGTAAACACAAAGGAGAAAAATATGCTTATTTTAATGATGTAGTAGCTATGTAAAGGATTGTGATCTTGGCTAGTTAGGAAATATAGCTCCTAGTGACTTTGTGAGATAAGGTTTTAAATTAGTTGCAAGTTGACAGCTGTTGGTTATAGTCATTGGGGTATGTATTGGTATAGCTGAAGATTATGGTAGATTATTTGTATTTGATGCCTGTACTAAATGATATTTAAGGAGCAGGTTGACTGTAATGTGCGGCAAAAAAGGTAGAGTTTGTTCTGTCCGTGGGGATATAATTCTAAATCTGTGGCCAGCTACTCTGAGGGGCATTACAAAGCCATAAACAAAACTGCAGTTGAAGAGTTATTTTTCTTGATCATTACTATGTGTAAGTTCACTGAAGGGTTGTTAGCACTATCCCTTACTCCTCAAGAAAGACCTCTGCCACTCTCATAGACATAAATCTTTTCTAACCTCAACAACACTTTGGGATTGCTTGTGCCTTTGGCCAGACTTTTACATGCAAAGGGTCTGGTTTTGTTTTTGCATTGACCTCCAAGGATGCTACATATGGCTTTGTTTCCTTGTATAACATTTCCCACAATGTAAAAATTACCTTAAAAAAGAAAAATGGTTTTGTTTTGCCATGGAGATAGGTATAAATATTAAAAGCAGGCACAGATCAAACAACAAACATTCAAAACTGAACTTTGAATTATCCTTTCTTTTGGAATACATTCTTCCAGCATGTGTGGATTTAGAAATATAAGATTTTCCCTTGGGACTGAAAGCCAGGAGGATTTCCACAAGTCGTCTGACCACATGGCACAGTGTATGCTGTTGAAATGCTTGCCCACACTGTGCTCTCAGAAAAGGTTTCCGTATCTCTCTGACACAGACTTCAGTTGTTTTAGAAGAACTAAGATCTGTAATTCCTGGGATGATTTCTGTTGCAAAGTGATGGGCTGACTGACACCTGAGCACAGGGCCATGATTTAACAGACTTGCAGGTGTGTGCCACTTTGAGGAAATGTCAGGAAAGCGCATGGACTTTGCCTCTGTGTGTGTATGTGTGTGAGTGTGTTTATATTTGTTTGTCCTGAATTGCTGTTGTGATGAATCTGATGCTTATAAGATATAAGAATACTTATCCTGATACTGACCTGTTGTTTCAAAGCCTTTTCTTGGTTTGCACAGGGCAAGTTCCAACAGGTAACCATTGTACTACTTGCCAGGACCTCTTCAGTGGGAATGCCCCTGAAGTTTTTTTTCCTGTGGGATGACCTGCAACATCACTCTTGATGTTCAAGCATGGCTTGAGACCCAGCCATTCTGGGGGAAAGTACTTGGTTATAAGACCAGGTACCTGTAGCACAAGGGTAAAATGTCAGTTTTATAGCTTTCTTAAACATGAATGTTTAAATTTGGAATTGGAAGAACTACGTATATTTCTCAGTGTTGTCATGAAATTGAAGGTACAGCAGTGTGTACCAATATATGGATGCTACGTAGTAGCATACATGGGATAAATTGGTATGTGCTCTTTACAAACAGTTGCATTTTTCCTTTTCCAGACAGAGCTGAAGACAAAAGAAATTCACAAGAGGTTCTGATGTTACTTTGTAGATTATTGCACTCCCCATACTTTTAAGAAGAGGTGATTGCAGAGGAAAAAACCCCCCTGTTCTTATGGTATGTCTAGTAGGACTGATTTTGACATCATGAGTGGTGTTATTTAAAAATATACTTCCCACTCACCTCTGTATTTATTTATTTACTATAATTCCTCACACACAAAGAGAACTAAGTCTGTTCTAGTGTCCTCTCCACATGCTGTGTCCATTCTAAGCCAGTCTCTGCTTTTGTTTTACGCACAAGTTTGCAAGAGAGAAAAAGGTAGGAACACTTCGCAATTTTGCTTGCCAACAAAAGTCTCCCGTAATTCCCATGATTAGTTTCCAAACTTTGTTTACCTAAGAAACCTGCTTTATTCTCCAAACTGTGTGAATCAGAAGCCCTGAGTGTCATGGCTTAGTAATGCTGTTCCCCAATTTGGTGCCTTCTCCTGCCATGCTGAGACTCCAAAACCACTTTACTGCTCACTGGCCTCCCCTTCTCCCACTTCCACCTGAAGATGGCCGGAGAGGAGAACTGGAGACACAAAAGCAAAAACCACAGCCTGAGACAAGAATGATTTACAGGAAACTGCAATAAGATAAACAGTAACAGCAACGATATTAATAATAAAGGAATAAAAAGGTGGAGAGCTCAAGCCAACAGCAGCGGCACGGCCCAAACTGATCCCTCAGGTCAGGACTAATGTCACTTCACCACTCCATCTGCCAGTCTTGCTGTGCTGGATAAAGAACACCCTTTGTTCTCAGATGTGACAGTGCTTTTCCCCAGCTCCTAGCAATAAGGTAACTGCTAAGGAATCTCATTAGCATCATAGCCACACCCAGACAGCTCCAGGCTCTGCTCCCTCACAGCTATCTGGACCAAAACCATTACAATGAACCAACAAGATTTTTGACATCCCCTTTGAGAGGAAACCATTGCAAAAGTACACATGAGTATTCACTGGGTGATTAGAAATTCTTACTGTATGTCACCTTAGGTTTGACAAGGAGCTGTATTTTCATGTTAAAACAGTAGACAGGAATAAAGAGACCATCTATTGCAGTTTATGGTCTCTGCTGTAAGATTCCACTGTAACTTTTGGGAAGTTAGCTCTATTCTTCACCTTAAAATGTAGAAAACTTGACAGTAAGGCACCTTTTCCCCATATATGGAATATAGGGAAGCATTTGCCCATAAATGCCTTTCAGGACATAAGAGCAGACTTCTGTATTTGCTGTTTCTGAGCTCCTTTAAATACATTTCCGGTTTGCCTGGAAACATCACTGCTGTCACTGTAGGCAGCACATGCTAAAATTTTTTAAGAGAGGCTGTATTTTAGGGCAGTTAGGTTCTTTTGGGATTTGGCAGCAGCAGACTGCTAGACTCTAATAACTTATAATTACATAACCTGTGAATTAGGAAAACATCCAGAGGTTTTCAGACTCTGTTGATGAATTTAATTACAGTTTAAAATCTTTGTCAGATGAGTACAAAAAGGACTGTACTGTGTAACACCCTTCTGCCCACTCAGTATAGTTACTCTGTGTTCAAGTATTATACCGGAATCAGCAATTCCAAACACTTGAACTTTCCTGTTCCACCTAAAACCAACCCCAGTTTGTTGATGGTCCAAAGGATCCCTCCTGGCAAGATACCAACTAGTGAAAGAGGAAAAAAAAAGAGAAGAAAAGAAAGAGCAAAAGGCTTTTAACTTGTGCCGCATGTTATAATGATAGAGTGCCTTCAAAGAGCACTGGGGTTTTTGAAAATCACAGGAGTGCAAAGAGGTCACCCCTAGATATTTGAATTATTAACATATGTTTAACCATTAAAGAAATATGTATTGATAGAATATCAATGTGATTAATTATTTAGTTACACAAAGTACGGCTTAGAAAACAAATTAAGTATTCCCCACAGTTTGGGAAAGACAAACCTTGAATAAATGCATCATAAAAGGGTTTGTTACCACAAGGCCTGGTAATAACAGATGATCTTAGTGTGTCATGGAAAATGTGTTTATGTTGGTTGTATTTATTTTGGTTACAAGATGAGACTTCATCAGCTGATCTGTGGTGAGATGGAATGGAGAAAACCACAAGAAACAACTTTGTACTTGAAGGAAAATGTGGCAGCTTTTCAGATTGTGGTTTTCAAGCAATATGTTTTTGACAGAAGTGTGTACGGCTGTTTGAGGAAGAAAGTCCACCTAATAAATACCTTACACATGCTGTTTTTGGTGTCTCTAGTAAGTACCTCTGACTGTATTGCTAATGCAGATCCTGTGGTAAGATCACACTATCTCTCTCCTAGTCTTTGTTGACAGGAGAAAAATACTGTGCTCTTGGAACCTGTTGCTCTTTTTATTTTCTGTCAGCCATGGCAAATAAAATCTTGAATCATTGCATATCTACTCTGTAATACACTTGTCTCTGAAATTCCTTCAGATTTTGGTTCCAGTGTATGATTATTGCATAGTTTCTTCAGTCATCAGTCAGCTATTCAAACAATTCAAGCAGATTTTTGATATTAAGTCTGCAGGAGCACAAAATAAGTACTTTTTTTCTATGTATGTGATACTAGAAACATTGAATTAGTAAGCATAGCTTTGGGGAAACATCCTAACACTTGCCTTTATTTTATTTACGTATAGTTTGTGGGCACTTGGCTGAGTCAGGTGCTCAATACTCAACAGTGTTATTCATCAACTGTCAGACTGTATACACTTTTCTACCTTCCATGTTGAAGGACTTGCAACAGCAGGTGAGGTTTATGTTGGTGTTTTCCATGCCTAGAGACAGACAGAACTAGTATGTCCGCTTCCCAAGGGATGCGAGGAAGGAGAGAGTCTAAAACCAGCTAGAGTGTCTGTAGCACAAAAAAGAACCAGGAAAGTTTGGGTACCTCTGAGTATAACCTCAGGATTGAGCTGAACAGCAACGTGAGCATTGAATGACACACACGTTATTTGCGATGATTACAAGATAGGAAAAATACTCTCAGCTATCTTGATATCACTGTACTTTTCGGATGCCAGAAAATATACTTCGGTTTTAGTGTAAAGGTATTATGAAATACTACTGAACACAGTCAACTTGAAAATTGAACAGGAAAGTTGGTATGCATGTGGAAAAAAGAAAGGCAGGAAAATGCAGGAATAAAAAAAAATAATTAATCATAGCCAAGAATTGTGCAAGCAATTCTCATTGTGCTGAAAATGAAACAGCTAAACAGTGATATATCACATGATATCTTGTCTCTGTTGTGTTTGGAGAACCATATCTGGAACATTTCTCTTGCTTTATTTGGTTTTCTTTGTTGAGTGAAGATTTTCAGTTTGTCAGTCATGTACATAGTATTCCACCTAAATATTAGTATTAAAGCACAGCAATTATTCTGTAATTCATATTGCAGTTTATTGCTCCATTTTGGCAGTTGCAGTTGTCTGGGGTAGCAAACTCTGGGCTTCCTAGGAAAATCAGCTCCAGGCCCTCTTGGAAGCAGATGTCCCATGCATCTCACTCAGGAGAAGATGGTCACAAAAGGTGTTTGTCTACAATTCAAATTGTAACCATGTGGCAAATGAAAAATTTGTCTTTAACCCAATGGGGCAGAGGCAACTCTCTGTTGAGGTCACTTTTGTCCAGGGCTCTTATGGACCTTGTCCTCCTGACTTGTTTTGGGGTGTAGTGGCAAGGGAACAAAGGCAATATTTATTCCATGGTCATGGGGTGTGGAACATGGGGAAGGTGTGGAAGTGGGCTTCTAGTGTTTTTGAGGGAGTGCTCTTTGTCCCTTGTTTCATACTTTTAGGGAAATTGCTGAATAATTTAGTCTTAATAGGCTGTAAGGACTTTACACATGTAGGTCTTTTGCCATTTAATAAGACTTGGTACATAAATTACTCTTTGCATCTGCAAAGCACTTTACAAACATTAACTAATTAAGCCTCAGAACACTCTGGGGAGGTAAGTATGAGTAAGTTGTAATTGTTACGTAAGGGAGGCTCTTGGCACTCATCTCAGTGGAACTCTCAGGGGAAATCCTAATCCTCCACACTGCAGCCCTTTCTGATCTTCAGTCCCACTTGTGAGTTACATTTACAGAGTGAATCCAGAAATGAAGCCACGCTCCCACTCCTTGCGCATCCATAAGGAAATTTTGCATACCCTGTGTGGTAGTTTGACAGGAAACAGGATTTCTGGGATCCTGTGGTCAAGCCAATGGATGTTCAGATTTTAATATTGGCAGCTTCTTCGACCATTGGGACACTGGATCCACCTCTGAGAACACAGGGTTAAAGCAGGGCTCTTGCCCTGGAAGCTCTCTTGGGTTCTGGTGAGGAAACAGTTCAGGTCTCTCCTCCATCCGGCTGCTGCTGCTGGGCAGGGGAGGGGGAGCCATGCGGCCAGGTGAGGTAGGCCGGGGCTGTGGACGGAGGTGGGAGGTGAAGAGGCCCCGGCATGGAAGGGTGGGAGAAGCACCAGGAGGCATCGGGCAGCCCCCCCAGGAGAGAGAGAGAGAGAGAGTACAGCCTGTGTTTGTGACTGTGTTACCTTGAAACTTGATAATATGTGACAGGCTGAGAAGAAGAAGGGGGGGGGAGAGAAGGTGTCCGGCCGCTTGTGGGAATCTCTCCGGGCGGGCAGAGCCCGAGTTCTAACCCTTTTTGTGGACAATGAAAATTCTGGAGAGCATTGACCTTTCCTGAAATGGAGCAGCAGATGAAGAGGGAATTGAGTGAGTGAGATGAAGGTCTGTGCCAGAGGGAGAGAGAGAGAGATGTTGGAGGAATGGGGAAGACAGAGTGGCATTGTTTTTGCTGGACTTTTCTTGTGTGGCCATGGACAGAACCATTTTTTTTCCCTGTGACACAGAGACTGCATTTAGGGGGAGACAGGCCTCAGAACCAGAAGAGTCAGTGTGGATGCCCCTTGGCCCCAGGGGGTGTGAAAAATATGGGGGGACAGGTGTCCCAGAGGAGAGACTGTGCTTTTTTTTGGAATGAGACAATGCATCCTTAAAAGACAACCCTAGAAGCAGCTCTGGTCCATGCACAGTAGTGAGAGCACTGAGCATGGAAGGAAGATGTCACGATGGCAAAGGATCTCTCCAGGCGGTGCTATCAGTGACATGGAGACATACGAGGTTTCGACAGTGTTTCCAGGGGAAGCCTATGGCACAAAGAAGGACTCCTTCTCCTCCTGATGAACTGTAGATTGAGTATTCTGGAAGGGTGGTGCAGGATCGAGAGTTGGTGTTTTGGGGGAGGTATTGTATTGGAAATTTGGTGGGAGGAGGAGGAAAATACTTCTGTGCAGTTTTCATTTTCCTTGTGTTTTTTTTTTTTCTCTCTTTTTTTTCCTCTTGTAGTTTAGTTTTTTCTTTGTAGTGTAGTTAATAAAGTTTTCTTTGTCACTAAGTGAGAGCCTGCTTTGCTTATTCCTGGTCACATCTCACAGCAGACACCAGGGGGAGGGTATCTTCATGGGGGCACTGGCATTGTGCCAGCGTCAAACCATGACACCCTGCAACTGCTTACTTGCTTCTTGCACCAACTCTCAGTGCCAGCAGAGACAGCTTTAAGGATTGCATAAGTCTTCTGTGCTTCTCCTCCTAGGTCTCTTTCCTTCATAGAATCCTGCATCTTAAAAGGCTGCAATGATAACAAGGGTAATGATGATATTTTTGAAGTAGTCAGAAAGCTTCTTCGAGAGGCGAGAAAGAAAAAAAGCTTGGGGGAAAACCCAAGTAAACAACGTCTATAAGAACATGGTATGGGGAAAATCACATTAATTTATACTTAGAAAATGGAAGTTTCTACTTTAGAACCTCATCCCAGCTAGTAGTAAAGATTCTTTTGATGTCAGTCATGCAGGAACAGCCTGAACAAAATCATTAGGAATCCCTGTATTTTCTTCAATGCATGGATTTTCAGTATAGAATTTCCAGGAAAACTAGTGGAAACTGTGCCCAAATCCTGAACATTCAAGTTGATTTTATTAAGAAAACAATCCCCAAATGCAATGTCAGTGAAAGCAACGTCAACCAATACTGGTTTTTTTCCAGCTTCCAGAAGAACTTTTCTGCAAAATTTGGACCAGATTTTCTGAATTGCACAGAGGTTTCTCACAATGCCTCATGCAGGGGTGCTGTGCAGGGAGGTCTGAAAACACTCTCAGCTGTGACCAGCTAAGACTTTGGGAAGTGCATATCAGAAGCAGAAAAGCATGCCCCACAGGTCACATCATGAATTTCTGACGGGAACACTCTCTATGGCTCTGATGAAAACTGGCTGATGACTCCATTGAAAAAACACATTCAAATCTTTGCTCAGCAGAGTTCCTTGTGAGGATTTGCGGCCTTGTAGTCATAACAGTGCTGTTAATGTACCACATAAAAGAGGAACTTTGAGGCTCTGACAAGGGCAGTGAGAGAAAGCAGGATGGCAGCTGCTCTGTCAGTCACTTTCTTTTCTATGGGAACCAGCTGGCTGTTATTATCACTTATTATTTATCATTTAAGTGAGACTTGTTACAAAAAAAAGAAAAAGAAAAAGAAACAGCAACCCAAAAAAATACCTCCACGGCCAGAAAAAGGGGTCTGTGGGGACTTTGGAAGTAGTCTGTGGGGACTTTCTGTGGTTTGATACATATTTAGGCTGATTGTTTTTCAATACACCACTTCCTCTCCAGCCACCTTAGCTGCCATATTAAAGTGATCAAGTTGACCACAGATTTACTAAAGAGAAATATGCAGTTCACTTAGTCTTTAAACCACATAAATACTGAAGAGGGATTTCTCCAGTTTCCAGCATTCATCTCGAAACTACTGCTTAATATTAAATCATTAGACCTCAGGCAATTTTTTTTTTTTTGCACGACCTACAAGCAGGCACTTAAAATCCCACTAGAAGTGAAACAAGTATGTCCTGTGCAGTAGAGCACAATAGCAAGTTTCTAGTGAGGCTGAAGAGCCTTGAAAAGATTATCTAGTTGAATAAAAGTACAACATGCTTGAAGATAATTTGATTTCTTTGAGATCCTTGTTTTTCAACAGCTGCTTGTGGCTACTTAAGTACGTGTTTTCAAGGGAACAAGCCTATGTGCACTTCACCGAGGCACATATTGACTTCTGTGGTTTAACTCTGCATATATTGTTGTCTTTGCTATTGTTTGAAGGGGATGTACATCTGCACATTTGTGTGTGCCTGTGTGCATTTATTTACCTAGGTGTTCTCTGCAGGGAAAACCAAAGATAAATACTCTTTAATAAAGACTCATTTATGTGACATTTTCTAGATGTTGAAAAAAAAAAAAGTAAAGACACACTTGACTGCCATTCACACTAAACAACCAAGTAGCAGAGTACGAACATAACCATCAGCAGACACCACCCTAGTCACTTCATGCATGACGCATGCTCCTTCAAAGACAACCCCACTCCATGCCACCCTCTGCCAGGCCCCTCCTTAAGACTCCTCTCCATTGTGACCCCTATAAAAGACATGACAGGACTAAGCAAATGGTTGGTATGGGGTGTGCTTTATTGTGCTTATCTGTGTTGGCTTGCCAGAATGTTCTGCTCTTCTCATCTCCTCATTACATCCACCTTCTATCTATTGTGTCATGACTTAAATCAGGCCCATAGATGCGTATGGAAGGATGGAAGTCAATTGTTGTGCAATTGATTGTTGTGCAATTGATTGTTGTGCAAGTAGTACAATATCTAGCTGGACAGTATCCATGGACAGCACTGCAGGACAATCAAATTATAACAATCAATATGTCAGAGAATTGGAGAAACAAAGTGAGAAAAGAAGTAATAGGCCTTTTTTCTTTAGCTGAGGCCCCAAAAGTGTTTGGAGCATATATCTCATTGCCAGGGAGTGACAATTAGCCACCAAGAAAGGGATAACCCAGGTAGCCCAGATAAGCTATGAGATGAGATTTTGAGGTTCCTCCAAGGTATATTAAGGTGCTGTCATTTGGATGGTTCCAGGAGCAACACAGGAGAAAGCCTTTTTCCATGCACAGTGGAATGAGATGCTGCCAGGTGCTGCTGCATGCCCTAAGGTGCTGTGAGAGCACCTTGAATTGCTTTGCAAGCATGTGGCTCAGCAAGATTTGTCAAGGACACCCACACCAGTCAGTACAAGTTTGCCATGCATGTGTCGTAGTGGCATTTGAAAATTCTTTCAGTTGTGTTTTTTGCTGCCTTTTTGTAAGTTCTGTCCCAAAGAACATAATGGCAGTGATCTGCCCTAATTCTCCTGGACTTCAGGAAAATTAGGAAAGGAGATCCACAGATTTTTTTTTGCATTAGAAAAATGTAATCTTTCTCCTGACAAAAAATTTATTTAAGAGCCTGGTTCACTATGCAATCTTTCATCAACTTTTCCACTTTTCTTTCCTAGGTACAATCAAGTGCAAGTTTATACCTGCTCCTGCACCTCTTCCTACATGTACACCATACTTGAACATCAGATGGTTTTGCATTGTTGTCCTGGTTTAGGGCAAATTTGGTAGAGAATCTCTAAAGGAGGGGCTCTCCAGTAAGCAAACTCACGCGGTCCCTCCCCCCAGTCAGTTCGGGAAGAATTCCTCAAAGTGGAAAGAACCTGTTTATTTAACAGGCACAGCACCCCCAGCACACAAAATGAACAATACCGGATGACACCACTCTGAAAAAGACAACAAATTCAGAAAGTCTCTCTCGGGGGTGGTCGCTCTGTTCTCAGTCCCTCCGGCGCTGGGCAGCTGCTGCAGCCACAAGATGCAAACTCTCGGTGTTTCCAGGTCCCAGTCTGGAGCTGGTTCAAGGTGGTTGGAAAAAGGAGGGGAGAAACAGTCCAAGAAGAAATTTGGACTGTTTAGCTAAACTAGCTAATGAGCAGAAGCAAAAGCAAGTAGAAATAAAGCGGAAGCAAGAGCGAGAGAGCAAAGCGAAAAGCCAAAGGAAAAAAAAAAAGCAAAAGCAGCACTATGTACTGCCCATCTCTGTATCCTGCCAGGCTGATAAGAAAACCCAAACAAAACTTTAACTCTTCAGAGCCAGTCTCAAAGGCACAGAACATAATATCCAGCAAAACCAGAACATATGAATGGGGGATACAAGCATCAAAATGTCACCCTAGGACAATTGTTCAACCACCTGCAAAGTCAGTCTTCCTTATTGCTTGTTTTGATAAACAAAAAGCAGTTTTGTCCCTCCTCCTGCCACAGTTCAGAAGAGCTTTATGCAATCACAATTTTTGATCTTTAAGTCAAATTGTATTCTTACATGCTTGTGTATGATTTCTGTAAGTATTGCATATACATTTCTGAGTGTAGAACTTGACCAATCAACATCTTTCACCATGAGCCAACATGAGGGAAAATGAGTTTGTGTTGAAAAAGAAATTTATCTCAACACAGAGTGGGAGTATGTTACACATACACCATTGATTTTTGTGATTCAATGTTTTCACTAAGAGGATGGTAATAATCTGCACAATTTATCTTTTTCTGAAAATCACTCTTCAAGCAAGATTTAAATATTGATGGGTGATCAGTGGGAATATTTGGTTTTTAATGTCTTTGTTTCCCTTGGGAAGTGTGCTTCTGCCAGGACCTGTACAAGGAAAGGAGGCACAGTTCAAGTATGTGCTTGAATTTGAAGGGTTTCCAAAACTGGCTGTTTTATTCACACTCAGAAGTCATAATCTTTCAGTATCTTCTTCACATAAAAAAGGAATTTTAGACTTAATTTTTAGGAGAAATGGGTGTTTTTTCATGGTAAACATGATGGTGACAGGGAGAAAATAGTAGGTTGAGATGAACCCTCCAAAGTAACCAGTTAACTGTGAGTGGGAGAGATGAAGGTCCTACAAAGCACCCACACTAAAGTGTGGGTCTCAGTTCCCCTTCACAGTGAAATTCACAGGAAAATTAGGTTTTTGCAATCATTGCCTGCAAAGCTTCAGCTGATATTACAGTACTTGATGTTTGTGCCAGCATGGAGTCCTTTGATTTCAGTGTTAATACAGAACTGGCGGCTGTTGCTTAGCTGTGATGATAATGGTGTTCTTCCAGAGCACTGCCACTGCACTTACTTTTCAGATTTTATTCAAAGATTTCTTCTTTTTTAGAAGAGACAATGTTTAAACATGGGAGCACTAAACAAACAGAAAACCATATTTTGACCGCACCAGGTGAATTCTTGCAAATTATCCAGTGACAACTTTTGGACTTGCTTTGGAGAGTTAAGTCCTGGGAATAATGTCCTCCTCTTCATGCTCAGCAGCCTGAGCCACTGTGTCACACATCTGTAATTCCTTTCCTACCTACAGATTTTGTGTTAAATATGGAGACAAAAGTGACAGAGAATACAGTGTTTCGATGTATGTGAATTATGGTATTTGAGAGTTACAGTAAACTGTTATTTTAAACAAAGTAGCTCAAAACATGGTGTGACAGAAAGAATAGGGAGATTTAAGTGCCCTCTATGAGCTGAGTAGCACACTACTCACAAAGCTAATGTCTTCTCGGTGTTTTGCCAGCCAAGCTCCCTGACATTCTAAAGCCCAAGTTGTTTGTAAGGTTATTATTAGAGATTTCTCACTTTCTGAAGCCAAGGGAGAAAAATAGTAACTGAGGTAAATGTTGCAAGGGCCCCAGACTGTGTTTTTGTTTGTGATTTATGATTCAGATGTAGACATCCTGTTCTGGTAGAAATAGCCTTGCTGGTGTGTTTGACACCGCGTTTCAAAAGGTACTTATTGAACAGAAAGTGGAAACAAGAAGGGGGTAGTTGAGCTTCTGAGACTGAAAAACAAATCAGCCTGTCTGTTATGTGAGGCACTCTCCTGTTCCCCTGAGGAGAAAGCTCTTAGTGGCTTTTGGCTCCTGCGATGACAATGATGTTATGTTTCAAGCTTCTTACTGCACAGTAAATAACATTATGTTATTTACATAACAGCCGAAGTGTCTTTGGGTAGGAATACAAAAGTAGAGAAAATGCATTTAATTAGAAAAAACTCCTACTGTTCATTGTAGAATGGACAGTGATTGCAAGCAATATAACTACTATCATTGCTACTCCCACCTGTTATTGTTTATATATTAGTTCATATGGTTTCCACCTTTTTATTCTCTATAATGGAGGTTTAAGCCTGTTCTGGCCTTTTTATTTATATACTAGTTGCCTCCTGTGAACATGGAAAAAAACTTATTTAAACCAGATGTAAAAGTTTTGTCCAGATTTTCACTCAGCCTTCCAGCGGCATGAGTCAAGTGAGCAGACCAGAGGTGATAACAAAGAACAATATCTGATAGCAGTCACAGAAATCCTGTAAGCTGGTGAAGAGTTATACAGCTCATTTTTAGCATACTGATTTTCTATAAATACACTGAAGCGGGGTGGGAGTTCTCTAGGGCAGACTGTTTATCTGTGCTGAAAGGGAAAACTGGAAAGTTGAAAATCAGCTTGGGTAGTGACAAAAGTATTCAACTGTATTATTTACCACTTTATTAAATTCGTTGCAATTCTAATCACTTCTGATGACACTAGATAACATCTTGAATGAGCTATGAACTCTGATACATAGTTTAAACACCAGCTGTATGGTGTCCAAAGGATGGAGGAGATGATTTGAAACATTTTTCCATGTCTGAATTCCTGCTATGCAGTGTAGCTTGCAATGAACCTGAAATAACAGAACTACAAAGAGAAAAACATTGCTATGGCAACAAACTATTTCTAATTTAAGTGAGCTTGGTGTAAGAAAAGAAGAAATAGTGTGATTTAAACAGAAACAGACTTTGCAAAATAAGAAATGCAATAATTAATTAAAAATTTTAGAGGGCTAAAATTTAGCCCTCTACCTGTAATAATTTAGCATATCCATCTGTAACTCTCTTTTCTCTGGTATTTTCTGAACTTACAGAAACATAGAACAACATTTTCTGGCTTTAGAAACTAAGACACAAGTTAATTGAGTCCATCCTGGGAAAGATATAGGAGTCTCTAAACAAAATTAAGTACAGAATATGCATGACTCAGGATGTAAGGTCAAGATGACTTATAGCGGTGTTAGGCACCAAATTAGGAGCCTAAATCAGGAGTCATTTTTGCCAGAAGCTATCTCCACATTCAACGAAGTCCAGTAGAGTAGTATGCCTGCTATGTCTTTGGCTGAATTTTCAATCCATGTTCTCTCTGATTTTCAGGGAGCACAACAGGACTGATTTCCTGGTCAGCTCTCTCAATTAGAAGAGGAACCAAGATCAAAGACCTCAATTCACTCTGGTGATTGATAGCAGCTATAAAACTGTATTCCAATGCCAATTAATGCCACTCCTTTACTGTCTGCAAGCTGCAATGATGATTTCCCTGACTTCAGGTTAACTAAAAGAAAAAATATCTGCTTTTTCTACAGCCTTGCTGCAAGATAATGCTTTGGTGAAAKGATAAAATTAAGAATCTTCATGTGATAAACAAGAACTTTCTTGTTGCCAGTATAAAGGAAGAAGATAGAAACAAACTCCTTTTCTTTTCCCAGCCTCTTTACAGGCAGATGGCTTGGCTGCTCTGTTGGGGTTTTTTTGTGGTTATATTTTTTTATCATTTGTTTATAGTTTTTTCCAAAAGATAGACCACTCTCTTAGAAAAATACATTGATAAAAGTATTTTGTAATTTTATGTAATGCTTTGTCTTCCTTATGATTATCTCAGTCACTTTTTGGGAACCCTCAGAAACAAATCTGTAGGGCCTGTGTATTGCAACGTACTGACTTGTCAAGGAGACATGGTATGCTCTGTATAAAAGCAATGATGCTGCCTGCACTGCCTGAAGGAATGGCCTCTGCTGTCTCTAGCCCTGCTGGAGACAAGGGGAAAGTTTTGGGAAAGTGCACTTGGGACATGTATGTGACCCTCATCTTGAATTCATTGCCTCTTGGTGATCAAAGGTCTAAAGTGGCTGAGCAAGCAATGGATGACACCTTTTCAGCTCTACTTAGCCACTTCAGAAGCTTCTGCTTTGCCATTAAGGCAAACCAGATGATTCAAGGAGTTACTTTTGATTGAAAGAAGAGTGACAACTTGGTTGGCCAATCAATTTCAGATAGGCTCTGCAGTAAATAAATGGCAACTTGTTTATTTTCTGCTGCCACAAAACACAATTTTATTTGACTGCAGGGAAGCAGTGGCTTTTTCCATAGTATTTGATTACATTCTTTCAATTGAAGATAACTGGGAGAGAGCAGAATCTTGGAAAATGTTGAAATATTATGATTTATTCATGTGAAAAATGAGCATATTTAATACTAAAAGATTAAATGGCATTTGAAATCAAATTGAGTGATTCAAGCTTGCAGAATAAGGCCTAATCTTCGGTTGTTTTGCTTCTGCAGAATAAAATGATGTCTGTAGTCAATATAGTTTTTTTGAAGTATGTTTAGTGAGCTTTTTTGGTAAAACTGTCTTCATTACCTCTCTCTCACTATGTTTTGGGCCAAAGTTTGGTGGGTTTGTTTGCTTTTGTAGGAGAATCTACTTGCAGTAATTTTGTTTGCCTCAGCTGGACACTCCAAGAAGATGTAATTACTGTGTGACTCCTGTAACAGACTTTCTTAACTAAATACACTGTTTCAAAACAATCAAGCTTTTTTCACAGAGTATTTAATTTATGTAATGTCAGCAATTTTTGGAGTTAGAAGGGACTAGTTGTTCCCTGATCAGACCTTTTGTAATTATCCTAAAATTTCATTCAGTCATTCCTTCATTATGCCAAATTATGCCTAATGGGTAAAGGTGGAATGAAGCCTTTTAAACAGATACCAAATCTTGACAAAAAGAGATTGCTGTGAGGTTATCTAAAACATATTCCAAATTTCCCAGTATACAGGTTTTGGCCATTAATACAAACTTAGATTTTTAATTGTTGGATATAAATTCTTCATTTGTCTTTAGGTGCTGGACTTCTTTCCTCAGTACCATTTACTGTATCTTTAGTAATATTGTTCCTGTTATTTAGAATTTTTCCAAACTCTGAGCCATTATGGACTTTATCTGCAGCATCTTCATTCTTCCCACATCTCCATGGATCGATGCCTTTCAGACAACACAAAAAAAAAAGAAAATTCTTCCCAAGGTCCTTTAACGGCAGATCTCAGATTTATTGTGAATTGTGACTCATTAATTAAAGAGATGCTGCATTAATGCATTCTGTTTGCACAGGGTAGAATTTTGAGGAATGTCTGGCTTCACAGGAAGTTATCCTGGCTGCCTTTATTAATCAGATGCCTTTATTAGTCAGATGTGTTCTATGTTTATTGGAATCACCTATTTGCTCCATAATCATCTTGAATTACATTTATTTTCAAGACCTTGAAGACTGTAAAATAAAAAATCTCTTTTAATGTTTCTGCCTTCATGAGACAAAGACAGCAAAAGAAGCGCATTTTAGAAGAAACACAAGACTTATTTCTTTTAAAGGATTTAATGTCAATGGTATTAAGTGGAGATTTTCAGGGTCCAGTATACTGGCCCTACTTTGGATACACTGGCATTGTTTGGAAATAATTACATTTCTGTAGGATATATTTCGTATACTTGCCTTGAAGAAAGATATGAACTTGAAATGCACACAGGAACCCTAGAGAAAAAAACAATTTACTGTAAAACATCTCACACCACAGGTGGTTTCAAGCTGAAATATATCACAATGTATTTGTATTGCTCCCACTGATGGTAATTTTTAATGCACTTCTCATGGTAAAGAAATCTTTTGAAAACAAGCTTGATTTGAGAGGAACATTCTTAAACTGAGGGGAATGGATGATAGCAATGGTGACTGTTACAAAAAGAAACATTTAAGACACTCAAGGAATTTATGAATTACAAAGAAAAATTTGCAGTTAGAAATCCTGTATTATGTGGACATCCCTGAAATTATAGGTGAAATTTTCTTATTTATTCCATTGCCTAAGAATTTTAATAGGATATGTGGCTTGCATAAAGGCTCTCCCTCTATCATTTTGCCTTAGGAGTGAAAAAATGAAATATTTTCATTAGCTAATTATAGGATATGGGCAAGACTATGAGTGGAAGATGACCCTTGAACTGTTTGTTTCGGTATCTATCTCTAAATTCATGTCCTATCTTCCAACCAATAAACAGCCGTCTCTCTCTCAGATTGGGAGTAAAGGTAATGGAGAGCACACCCTTCTTCATCTGGGATCCAGGTCCAATCCAGGTCTATCTTCTTCTGCAAAAGCAAATTCTGTAATTAAATGTTGGGGATGCAGTCTTCAAACCATGTGGGTCAGGCCTTCTTTAAGACAGTGAAGGGCCTTGAAGAGGCAGCATAGGACATAGAAGGCTGGTAGCAATTAATGTAGGGATGACAAAGTAGAAAGGAATCTGATCAGGGTAAATATAGCACCTTCCATTGCAAACTCACATCCATGTTCCTAGCTCAAGACACTTCTGTTCTTTATAAAAGAACTGGTAAATAACAAAAGTAACACACATAAAAGGATACATTTTTCTGTCTAGGAAAAAAAGGAATTGTGAGAAATAGTCCCTGTGTGTTTTCAACATTCAGCATTCCATCGCACTCAGAAAGTGCTCAAATATCAGCAGAGGCCACCTGGCCTGACAGCTGCAGTCAACGAGAAGATTTTCTCCAACACTACAGGTAAAGACCCCCACATATTATTATATGATTCTCCTTAGGATTCTTTTCCATGCTGTGAACGCTCATCACATTGTGAAAGACACATCAGAGATACTGTAATGTTCAGCAAAAATCACAGGTTTATACAAGCTTATTCACCTATACTTGGGGTTGCAACTGACTAAACAGAAATGCAAAATATCTCCAGGTCTAGTAAAATACAATTTGAAAATTGTCCCTGAAAAACTACATCTGAGAATTTTTGTGGATTCAAAGATATTTTGATTGCCTGGTGATCTAATACACCTGTGGGAATGAGTAGAGTCTTTATGGAAGTTCATCTGTCATGGCCTGTTTGAAAAACACTAGTGGTATATTTATATATTTTTTGTCTCCAGCATTCCATTTCCACTATCTCAAATTCTCAAATTGCTTAGCTCAAATTCAGCAAAACAGCCTATCTAACCAGCCCAATAATTTCATCATTTGATCCACCATTTCTCATGATAGTTGACTTTCCTGGAAAAGCAGTATTTGTGATAATATCTCTGGACTTTGTTCTTTAGCTCAGACCTGTGCCTTGTTCTCTTTAGAGCAGATGATTAGAATCACTTCCACTTAAATGATCTCTTAAGAGCCACATGACCTAATCCTTAAAACCCAACCATGTCTGACCCTCAAGTGTGATGTGGCATGGTAATTTGTTCTTCCCTTCATGAAGTCACAGGTAATATAGTTGTCCAAGAATTCATCTTAAAATAGACATTCAATTTTAAGCAGGGGGAAAAATTCTAAAAAGAGATTTTTAAAATTACAAAAGATGTCACTTTGATGAGTGCTTGATTAGGCACTAAATTTTGAAGTATTCTTTCAAGTCTGGGGTCATCTTCCTGTACTCTTAGCCTCATTGCTCTCTTTATGGGACTTAATTTAAACCTAACTGAAATTTTGTCTTTATATGCTTGGACTTGTAACTAAACTTGTAGACACAGCAGGGAGTTGCCATAAAAGCACCAACTTGAAGAGCTCTTTTAGTGTGTTTGAAATGTCTGCTAGGGAGTGTTTTAATCCTTACCCTTTCTGGTCACATTCCCTGACAATCCAGTTATTGAATTAAATCACTTTATGAATACATATTCATAGATCAAAGAGCTCAATAACTAATCCAACTTATAATATTCCTAAATTACTTCAATCAAGTCCAAATCTGTTACATAGACGATTTCCACCTCTGACGTATTTTGTCTAATGTGACAAGGATCCTTTGAAAAGGATCATTTGCCTTCTATTACAATACATCACATTAAATCATCTTGATGTGCTCATTAAATGAAGATGATACATATTATGTGGAATTGCCTTGGATTGCTCACTCATTGAAGGTATCTGTCTCACACAAGGAAATGCACATACACACACAGACAGCCATGGGAACTTTGTCTTGTGGCAAGTCTTCTGCAGGGACGGAGGCAAATATAGCCTGGTGCCATCTGTGGTTATGTGTGTCATGTTTCTGTCACTCACCAAAAATATGGCACCACAAACGTCTGTGAAGAGTCAAGTGTGCTAAGAGTCACAGTCAGGAGATTAGTTCTCAGGCTGTTTGTTAAACCACCTCTTATGAAATAACACTCACCAGATGTTGTGCCTGAGATGATAGAAGAGTAAATCCTGGAGTAATTCAAATCAATGGCAAAATTCTCATAAACCTTGAAGAGGCCAGGATTTCACAGGAGGGATTTTAATTTGTCAGAGAACATTAGTGCTTACAAAATCACTTCTGGGTATATCTGTTCGGGCTGTTTCTACCCTAAGATATTCCCAGCATTTTGATATAAAATTAGCAATTAGAAAACCTGAGCGGATTAGAGGATGAAGGAGCATTTACTGTAATAACTCCGCAAATATTTTGTGTTCCAAATGTGAAAATTGAGCATTGAAGGATTTCTGAAAATCTTATATTTTTTACTGTTGCCATTCAATGACTGATCACACATTAAATATTTTTTTAAAAAGAGCATAACAATTTAAATATTGAAGATAAGAATGTACTAGAATGGAAATATTCAGAAGAACAGATAGCTAGAGCAGTGTGTCAGGCCTCACCATAACACAGATCAAGTGAAGCAGGTAAAATTACTGCTCAGGGGTAGAAAAATATGAAGAATGAGAGAAAATAGGAAGTTTGAACACAGAGAAAGTGAAAGTCAGCTGAGTCAGAAAGTGCTATCTTGCTTGGATACATTTCCAGCTCTATGACTCAGCAATAAAGATGTTTGTGCCTTGGTGGATGCCAAAAAATCTCATAGCTCTTATGGTCATCTGTTACTAACCCTTTGGGTGAGCTATTGTATGCAAATGCAAGAGGCTATTGGAAAAAGAATGTAAATAAAGACTTAGAGAAGCAAAAAGGAAAACAGCAGAAAATCTTACTGATGTGGCACATGCCTCAGTTATTGCTGCCCATTTCCTTGTATGTAGCTGTGTACGGTCTTCTGTTTAAAATGCAGTTACTGTGTTATTGATTTTCTAGATATGTTTTTAAAAGCATTTAGGATAGGGCAATTAGTTACTGCTTAATGTAGAATGTCAAAACAGAGCTATCGACCCAACTAATTGATCAATTGGTTCATTATTTCCTTCACATGGCTCAACGTGGACCTAGTCCAAAAGAACAAAGAAAAGAAAAGTTAGTTGGATTTTGTGGTATGTATTATGCAACAGAAAATTAAGGAAAGATGTTTTCATGTTGAAAGAAAAGAGTTTGAGGATAAAAGCAATTTTCCAGTAGTTGCTATTTTGCTGAAACAACCACTCAAAGGAGAATTTCACAACAGGGCAACAGAACAAATTAAAATACACTGAGCTGTGTACTCAGTGAAGTGTATTTATTGCAACCAAGACAAAGCCTACACCTTTAACTACACGTTATGAGAACATATTGATGTATTGTTAATTACTTCATTCGGAAGTAAAACATAGAATAATAATTATTAAATTAAAGAATCAGCTCTGAGCCACAAGCCCAAATTCAACAGGAACTAGCAAAAGTTTGGGGAAAGTGTGTATGAGAGAAAAAAAGGATATGATTCTGGAAAGTCTTTTGGCCTCTCTGTTTCTGAAATGAGGATCTGCTTCTTCAGTCACATGAATAGATGGCCAGTGCCAGCCTGAAGTGCCATCTCACAGGGCCACTGATACACAGAGATAGGGAAGGATGTCTGAAGATTGTAGGGTCCAAATACCTGCTGAAGCAGAGTCAGCTACAGTAGGCTGCTCAGAATCACCTCCAGCTCAAAATCCAAAATCCAATTTGGATTTTGTCAAGGATGGAGGCTTAACAACCTTTCTGGTCAAATTATTCCCACTTTTTTACTTGCCTCCCCTTATATCAGCCTCCAGGAGAGATGTTTTACCGGTTGCTCACTGCTGCATTTCTCCCCCATTGTAAACTACAAATGCAGCTGAAACATCCTGGGACCTCTCTTTGCAGTGCAGAAACTATTCATCTTCTGCTGTACTGATGCAGCTGGGACATACATATCTAAATTCAGGAAACTTTCAGCTGGATCTTGCTTTCTGTCCCAGTCTTCATTTAAAATCAACCAAACAAACAAACAAATAAAAGACAAACAAATCACAAATCCCCATTGTTCTGAAAGAATATGCTGCACAGTTTCTCGCTGGGCCACATTGATTTCTGCACATGGTGACAGATTAAGAGAATAACCACAACAACCATTGCAAGTCGCAGGGTCCTTTTTCTCTGAAGATTTGTTGTTCCCAAAACATTAGAGGTAGGCAGATGTTTTATTAGAAGGCCAAATAAAATAGCATAGAAAATGATTAATTAAATAATGATGAATATAGTTCATGAACTGTAACTCATTAATAACAATTACATCAATTTCTAACTAGAACATTCTACAAACAATCACTTAAAACAAATCTGTAGCACAGAAGGCAATTCAAAGAAGCTGAAACTACAACAACATATTTAAACAGCTGGAGGAAACACAGGAGGTGCCAAAGATTGTTCTGTTAACTGAATGCTATACTGGAATAAAAATGAATATAAAGGGATGAGAAACAACCAGGTTAGATGCATGGTATTAAATTTAATGTTGAGGAGTTAATTCTGTTTTCATTTTACTGATGGAAAAGTGATGTGGCCAGTGGTGTTTGTCCACTGCAAGTAATTTAATGCAGGGATAAATGTAGGGCAGGCAAAGAAAGGCTAGAAAATCTGGGTAATTTAAAGATGCTCAAGGTAAAGAGGCCTCTAAAATTCAACCCAAAGAACTTCAAGTGAGGCCAAAAGATTTTCTGAACCGTTAGTTATCAACTTCAAGAATTTGTGAATCAAAGATAAAATCTGTAAGGACAAGAGAAGGTCAAATGTTGTACCTACTATTGATAGAAGTATAACAGTATGACTTGAGGATGTAGAAACTCATCAGGATAACTTTAAAACATGGAAGATGCTAAAACATGTTTGCACCATCAATTCATTAGCACTTAGAGGAGAATGAGATAAAATACTTCCAAAATTGATTTGTTAAGAACATATCCCATCAGACTAACCTTTGAGGAGGTAAGTAGCCAAACAAATAAAGAACAGCAGAAATGTTATAAATAAATTTTATATATTTTAAAAATAATTTTATATATTTTTAAGACTTTTACATGGTTTTGGGCCTGATGTGCTTTTTAGTAAGTAAGCTGTAGAATAGAAGATATCACCACATTCGGCACAGCTGTTTGTTCTATAACAAAAAGACTTACGAATAAAAAAAGATAAAATAATAATATTAATTAATATTAGCCATTTTCCAGCTTACTCTAGGAACCTTACACATCTCTGCAGAGCTTGCTTCATTCACCATTTTCATTAGTGGCTTGGATTAAAGAATGCTCCTAGAATTCATGGATGGTACTGAGCCAGGACGAATGATAGTGAAGAATCAGTGATAAAAATTCTTCATTTACTGAACCAATGTTCTGAAATTAAAGATGTAAACCAAAGGTAAAAAAGCGTGAAGTATTTAGATCAGCAGAAATGAAGACACTAAGCAGCAAGCTGCAATACCACAGGAAAGGGATTATGAGTTACAGCTGATATCAAACTCAGCCTGAGTCAGCACTTTGATGTTGCTGGGAGAAAGGGGCAAGTCACATTTTGCAATATATTGGCAGAAGGTCTTGTGTGAGATGTTGGATGGAACTACTGTTTTCTGTGCATCATCTGGTAGATCTCAGCTAGATAAGTGCATTTCATTTAAGGCATAATTTCCTGGAAATTTATGAAAGGATTTAAGAGATATTAGAGGAGACAAATGGGAAGATGAGGAGGCCTGCAAGACATTAACACTGCAAAAGTTGGAGGAACTGTTATTTTCTTAGGTTGACAAAATGTAACTGAAGACAAACCTGGCAGAGATGTTCCACAATATGAATGTTTGCTAAAAATATTTGTTCACTACCCATTGGCTTTACTTGAAACAAGGAGAATTTTGCTTCTTTGAAGAATGGTTTCTGAGAAGTAATTCAAACTGTAAGAGATAAGAGGGAAACACAGAGCATCTTAGCAGCCAGAGTTGCCTTAGTGGAAGATACTTAGTGACTGCTGTCTGTGATGGTCCAGGCCCAGGGGAAAATGGAATCCAAGAAGTCAGTCACTTATACCCCAAGGGCTGCTATGGGCATTCTATTTTTGAAAAGGAACAAATAAAAAAATTCCATTTCACACTGTGTTTGACTGCCCCCTGAGAAGCCTAGTGAAGCTCCACTACTTCTGCTGGCAGAAGCCGATCTTGGGGAGATCAGAGAGCTTCCTGGGAATATCATAGGCAGCCACAGGCAGGGAAAACATAGAACACAGCAAGATCTGGCATCAATCACATTCACTGTTTGCACGACCTCTCGCTGTCATGCCCATCCTACTGGTCCTTTAACCACCAGATAAAGCTTATCAGATTAGTAAATAAAAATAATAAAGTTTTTTATAATTTAAATTATAAAGGTTTTTATAATTTTAAAAATTTTTATAAAGATAAAAAATATCAAAGGATGGAAGCAGAGGTAATTCTAAATGCTATATAGTATGGTATAGTGTGGTATAGGGAGAGTATACTCCTCATGGTGCTGAGAACGGAGATTTTACCAAGCAATTTAGCTACAGCTGCAGCTTTTCCAGATGAATGCTGAATGATGGAAGAAGCCTGTGTGCTCAGAAAATGTGGCAGTTTTTCAATACTAGGTGATTGCATGGCAAGACGCGCATTCCACCCACAACATACTTTTTCTCTGTGCGCTTGTAGGGTGCACTTCTTCAGTTAATTGCACACCTGCTTATTCCATACAGGAGAGGAAGTACAAAATACATCCTGATTCATTTTAACTTAATAAGTTGTTTTATTGAAGTTGCCCACAATATTTTCTTTGATTTTTCAAGTCATTTGAAGGAATAGCTATTTGCATAAGAGAAATATTTGAAGATTAGTTTCTCTGTGTTTCACACATCAAATGTGAAGGTATTAAGAAAGCAAGAGAAAAGAGCATGCTAGAATGATGTATCTCAGAACTAATGAACATGAGCAATGCTCTCCAGTTACAGTTTCATCTCCTTTTGTATAGACAGTTATGATATTAAGCATCATTCATCACTCATCATGTTTCTCCAGCATTAAAACAAAGATGACTGCGATAATTTTTGCCATTTCCTCCTGGAGTAAAGTAAAGATACATGTTAACAATGCTACCAATGGAAAAATAACCCATTTAGCTGAGTGGTGTTTTAAGAGATTATATTCACAACTTCTTTCATTTCACACAAATTAAACCAGTAATGATCCTTGATGACCGATCAAGTATCTGCTGTATTCTGCCATTTGTAGACAGATTGCAGCCTGGCTTTAAAATGTTTTGTCAGTGATTTTCACTTTCTGTTCCCTGAACTGATAAAAATGGTTGATAAATACTGACCTATTTCACACTGAGACTTAATTTCTAAGAGCATAAAACTAAGGAACAACCCCTTAGTTCAGTAGAGGCCACAAATCCCAAAGATCTGATACACTAGCCAAGGTAATTATGCCTAGCAGTCCACCACATGGTTATTGGCGTTATTGGCTTTGTAAAAGCCAGTCCCAGATTTTAGTAGAAGAATAGGAAACTTCTGCTGCTATGCTTATTTTTCCAGCTCTGACACCAGGTGTGCTGTTGTTCAGTGCATCTTGGTAAGACCCCAGAGAGCTGAAGGAGAATAAATGCAAAGGGTCTTTTGTTTTGTCTCAGGTCATTGGAGAACTGCAATAAAATTTGATTGTAAAAGATGAACCAAACAAAATCCAAAGCAACGAGAACAACAGACCTGTGAAAGACCAAAGTGTTGCTATGACATCCTACTTTAAGGGGAAGTACTATAGTTCAAATCTAGCCCTGAGAGCATAAAATTGGCAGTGCCTCCTACTCTGTGCCCCTCAGGCACAGAGAGACACATTTGTGTCTCTCGGGATGTATTTTTTCCAAGTTCCCCTCTGTCAAGCTACTTTGAGCCACCAGCCCATGCTGGATCCTAGCATACACAGGCTTTGAGGTCCATGCAAGACTGCAGTCAGCAGTAGGACTCTTACAGTGGAGACTTCTCCAGCACCTCAACACTAACGATGTTTCTTGAGTCGGGAGGATGACCTGTCTTGTTCAACAAAGGCTGTGGACTGTTATGCTGGGACTAGCAAGCAAAGTTTTGAGCAACTTAAAGGATTTAAACCAGTTAATTTTTTTTAGTTACATTACAGGTCTAAAGGTTCCCTCCTTTAATGGAAGAGCATTGAAAAAAATCAGTTCTTTTGAGAAGCAAATAAGTGTGACATGGTATTTGGGTCTTTCCTTGCTTTCCATGTCAGCTGTGGACTCATGCACCATTTGGAAATGGTTTAAAGAAACAATTCACAGCCATTCTAATGGTTGAGTGTCTGTACTGCAGTGAAGGGGTCACCACTGACCCCCTGGTCTCCTTATTGCCTGTGGGAGTGATCATAGCAAGTATAAAAATGTCTCCATGCTGACATTGTTTGGTCTTTTGTGTTTCTTTTGTATTCCACAACAGCTGAAATGTTAAGATCAATTTCAGGATATTAAATGAAAAAAATAATACAATTTCATCACCCAGTCACCTTTGAGCATACCACATTACCTAATAAACAAAAATATGGGATTAGAGCAGTGGATTTATGTAACTGCAATAAGGCATAATAATATCTGAGGAGACACGGAAAGGGGGAAATGAATTCAGATATAATATATTAATAGGGACTAGGGATTCATAAAATTGAACCAGATCACTATGAAGAGATTCAAACCTCAGTGATACAGTTGAATCCCATTTCATTAACTTCTGTCTGAAATTCACATATTCTCCAGAAAGGTGAGGGTTGAAAGATTTCAGTGCTTGTATCAGGAGAGCTGAGAATGAGATAATTTGGGGCAGATGGGAAAGCATTGCTTATATATTAGACTCAGCCTCTGGGATGTGTCTCTCTTTTCCTTCATACATGTGCAACAGATTCAAATACCTGTGGTGTGGGAATCCGCAGAATGAACCCCTCAGGCTCTGGGATGCTCTCCTCCTACAAAGTTTCCATGCATGATTGTCCACTTTCCACTGACATCAGGTAGGTGACGAAATGCAGGCCAGGGATTGTCCCTGCTAGTCCAGGGGTCAGTGGGGCTTATGGCCATTTATTTAGACACACCACTGGAATGATCCTGGCAAAGTTTTGGGGAAACAAAGAAGAAATTGTTATGTTTCCCCATTTGTGTATTCAGAGGAATATAAACTAGCAGTATAGAGAAGTCCTACCAATATCCTGATTTTCATGCTGAAGACTGTTGTGGTGGGAAGAAAGTTGAGAAAAATCCAAAGCACATGGAGAAAGTCATTTGAGCACTTGTAGAAATGCTAAGGGAAGTCCATGTCAACAACTGTCACTTTATATCTTTGCCAGCGACACAGACACTGGAGGAAAGGGATGCCATCCAGTGGGACCTTGACAGGCTTGAGAGCTGGATCTGTGCAAGCCTTGTGAAGTTCAGCAAGGCCAAGTGCAGAATCCTGCAGCAGGGTTAGGGAAATTCCAAGCACAGACTGGGGAGAAAATGGATCAAGACTAGCCTTGAAGAGAACTGTTTGGGGATTAAATGCTCAATATGACCCGGCAATGCACACTTGCATCCCTGAAAGCCAGTTGTGCCCTGGACTGCATCCAAAGTAGTGTGGGCAGGAGGGTGGTGGGGGGGATTCTGCATGTCTGCTCTGCTCTGCTGAGACCCCACCTGAAACACTTAATCCAGCTCTGGGGTCCTCAACATATGTAATACACAGACCTGTTGGTGCTAGTCTAGAGGAGGCCTCTGAGCTTCGTCAGAGGGCTGGAGCACCTCTTCTATGAAGACAGGCTGAGAGACTGGGAGGGGACTGTTCCACCTGGAGAAGAAGGCACTGGGGAGACCTTGGAGGGGCCTTTCAGTATGTAAGGATGACTTGCAAGAAGGTTGGGGAGGGAATTCTCACATGGGCATGTGGTGATATGACAAGGGAAAACAAGCTTAAGCTGAAGTATGTTTGGATTAGGTATTAGGAAGTAGTTCTAACTAAGACCTGTGAGGGTGGTGAGGCACTGGAAAAGATTACCCAGAGAGACTGGAGACTTCCCATCCCTGGAAATGTTCAAGACCAGTCTGGACCGAGGCTCTGAGACACCTGATCTAGAGGGAGGTATCCCTGTCCATGGCAGGGGGGTTGGAACTACAGGATCTTTAAGGTGCTATCCAACCCACACCATCCTATGACTCTATGACTCATTTCCCCGTGTTCACCTGAGCCTCAGGCTGTGATCCCTACCTGCCCTCAAAGCCCCTCTAAGCCCTTGACTGCAGCAAGCACTACACTTGGAGCTGCTTGCAGCAAAACTAGGTAAGAGAAGCATTTTTAAAGACATCACTCAATTTCAGAGCTATATATAGTGCACCAGCTTGTGTGCAAAACCAGACTGGAAGAGAAGGAAACAGAAAAGAAATCAAGGGAAGGCAACTTCAAAATCGCTAGTGAGTGTTAATTCTTTTGGTGTGAAAATCTGTGCATAGGTGCAACCTATCTGTTTATGTATACAGGTATAATTTTACCCCTTTTCTTAATACAACCTAAATTTTTAAAAATCAGAATTGAACTCTTAACATTTTCTGCCCAAAATAGCTAGCTGAGAGAAAGAAAAAATAATTTTCTGAATTTTTCTGAAGGCACCATTCTAATTCCTTATTTGTTGTAGTAGAAATTTCATTTATTTGGATATAAAAAAATGGGGACATCTTCTACTTGAAGATAATCTTGCTTCAAGCTGTGACTAGAAATTTCCATATACACCTTTCTGTAAACCACAACACTATAAAAGAGATATGTAAATTATTTAAGTTTCTTTTGTGCAGCTGTATAAAATAATTTACTCAATGTCTGAAATTGGATGGAATTTTAATGTCTGAAATTGCGACTGACTCCAACAGAAAAAGTATTTTAGCCAGTGATTCTTTTCATTTATTCATTTCATTAGGCCTAAGTTTTTTTATTAAAAGCAAGGACTGAAATTCTTTGAGATATTCTGCAATCCTACCGTGTATAAGTAAATTTTGAAATCAGAGTTATTGTCTGTCAAATAGCCAAGAACCATTTCCTTCTCTAAGATTCAACATATGTGAATGTAACATATACATAAGTAACATATTGTATGCGTCAATATATGACATTTGACCAGCATCTTTCTTGTAACTTCACCTTCCTTTTCAGAAGATGCAGTAAGTTAGTTTGCTTCCATTACCCTAATTTGTACCATGCATCTTTATAAATATTTGAATCCGGAAAATGGCAGACAATAAGAAGTGTATGTCAATGGGCAACAGTAGAGGAATTTTCTCTTAAGTAATGAGACAGGACAGACAATCAAGGTGTGTCTATACATACAGGTTGTGTCTTTTGTATGTACATGTATGTATGTATATGGACACAGAAACATATAAAGTTAAGGCACGTCAAGGCAAAATATCTTTTGTAAAAAAAACCTGTTGACACGTAAGGGAACATCAATGATGAGGAAAAAAAAGCCAGATGCTTGAAATTCAGGTGAAAAATCATAACTTATTTTCACAGTTACCCCATTAGACTTTGCTGCGAGGTCTGTTGCTCCTCTCTCTGTCTGTCTGCCCAAACTTTGAGGTCTTCAATGATCTTGGTTTGAGTGCTCAGGTGTCACCCCACATTTTGTAATACCAAACGAAACTACCAGTTCTCCATTTCTCTTCAGGAGGGATGATTTTTTTTAGACTAATATCTTCTTGAGAAATCTCATGGAGAAACCAACAGGGAGCACTACTTTATTTTGAGGAAAAAATAACTACCTGGTTGTTTTGAAATAAAAAACATTCCTTTGTAAAAAAGTATCTGTCAAATAAAGTTGATGAATTTCCTGTGAGCAGGAAACCTTGGCAAAAAGGGATACATTCCATTTCAAAAAGACACTAATTAATTTAGGAAACAAACTGACCCTGGAAGGATGAACAGATCAGCACCCTGAATCAATCTTGCCACACTACTTTAAAACCACCCATTATTTCAGAATAAATGATATTGTATGATATTACTTCCTCCAGCTTCTAAGTCCAACAACCCACCATGGAGGGGAAAGCTGCTTTTCTGGACAAGCTGCTTTTCTGATTTTCTAAGCAAATGTCAGCCTTCATGTTTGGCAGTAAAATCCTATGCTGCTTTTGGGGACATRTTGACCTAAAGGCAGACCAGCTCCTGTGTATCTGGAGTAAAACTGCATATCTGACTCCCTCTAAGACTTTAGGTAGATGTGATTCTGACATTCGCATTTATATGCTATATTCTGGTAGTCCCTATAAAAATCTTTCTGGGACATATATCTGTGTTTTAGTGCCAATTATGTGGTTTTTGTTAGGGCCAGTCTTGAGAAAGGTAGGACACATAACAGAAAATACAGATGTTGTCTGCACTTCTTTATTCTCAACAAAGAAGATTAGGGCAGGACTACAACATGGCTTTGGAGCAAAATAATTTTATGTAAGCCCCTGGATTATGTTTCACATAAACCTTTTCTTTTTTCCTTCTTTCTTTACCTTAAACGAACATGACCAAATTAACAAAATCTGTGTGGGAGCTTACATTTCAGCCAGAATCCTCAGGCAGTACTAAATCTGGCTCTCTGCTTATGCTGGAAGCAGATGTGTTCCCCTTGTCTCTAAACTCTTGTCATAGAAAATGCAAATGAGAACCCAAATCGGGTGTCCAGGCCCATCTGCTCCATTTTGCCTCTGACTATTGCTTATCTAAATTAAATTTTCAACCCCCAGTTAGAAATATTCTCTCAAGGATGCAGCAGAGTGTCTGAAGTTGGGGCAACGATCACAGTGAAGACCCTCCACTTCTTGCCACACCCACAGTGTCTCTGATCCTTCACGGAGGAGATGTGGGCAGAGGAGCACTCCTGCCATATCATAGACCTTGTTCAACAGCAGAAGCAAAAAACAAACTAWGCAGAAGGCTGTTTTCAGTTTAGGACCTGACAAGTTTAACTGTTGAACTGTGTTCCCCTGTAGGTCCAGAGTCCTCACTTATCATATTTTCTCCCTACATTGTTGCAGTGAAGAGTTCAGGTAAAGTTACGCTTTTCAGTGCAGGACCTTCTGAACTTGTTAACTTGTCATTTTAATCACTCTGACAACCAGTGTGTGGGAGAGCTGCTGCGATGACCTCTACTCTGCCCCTGTTGCATGAATTAACGTACTTACTCAATCACCAAAACACATGTAAATCATTAGGGCTTGACTATTAAATTACAAGAACTATGATATGTCATTTTCTTTCTTTTACTTTTTTTTTCCCCTTTTTCTATTCTGCTCTTCTGATAATTCACTGGAGTACTGTGTCCAGCTCTAAATCCCTGAACAAAAGGTTGTGGACCTGCTGAAGTGAGTCCAAAGGAGGCTCACAAAGATGATCAGAAGACTGGAGCAATTCTCTTGTGAAAGTAGACTGAGACAGTTTGGGTTGGAAAAAGCCTGGAAAAGAGAAGGGTCTGAAGTGACCTTARAGCAGCCTTCTAGTACATAAAGGGGGAGGCAAGAAAGCTTGAGAAAGACCTTTGGCAAGGGCATCTAGAGATAGAAGAAGGAGGAATTTCCTCAAATTGAAAGAAAGTAGGTTTAGATCAGAAGAAATCCTATCTAAATAAGAAAAAAAATAGGATTAAGTCCTTTACTGTGAGGTTAGTAAGGCCCTGGCACGGGTTGCCCAGAGAAGTTGTGGATGCCCCATCCCTGGAGTTGTTCAATGCCAGATTGGATGGGACTCCAAGCAACCTGAGCCAGTGGGACCTGTTCCTGCCCATGGTGGCAGAAATTAGAACTGGATCATCTTTAAGGTCCCTTTCAATCCAAACCATTCTGTGGTTCTCTGATTCTGTGATTTCAGCTCAAAACCAGCTCATTTAATTTCAACACATTTCTTTTCAAGAAGAAGTAAACCTAAATGGAAATAAATTGACTTTAATGAAATTCAGCTTGCAGGAGCTGACAGTTCCTGGAATGTCTCTCAGCTCTTGCTCATGTTTTCCTGACTCTGGGAAYTCCCTGCTCAGCTCACTCTAATGTGCAGCCCCCAGAAATTACAGTAGCCACCTTAGTTGTTGCTGCTGTCACTGCTGTCACTGCTGTTGCCCTTCGCCTCTGTGACTGACATATACATTCATATATATGTATATATATATATATATATATATATATTGAATGTATATATATAATTATATAATTCTATAATTATATATAACATTTATTCATGAAAGGATTTGTACTAGTTTAGTTTTCCATATGCACAGACTTCCAGCTGCACATCCTGAGTGAGCACAGCCTTGCTATTTCTGTCAACAGTACTGAGAAGGCGTTGGTACCTCCTGCAATATTCCTAGGATGTCTTATATGTTTTGTAGCTTTTAAGCTTTTAGCTCTTTAACAGTTTTTTTATTGTCTTGTCACCCACACTTGATGGGAATGACCTTAGCAGTAGCTAGAGAAAACAGATGAGTGTCCTACATCTGTGGGGTGAATTGTATTTGCAGACCTGTTGTAGCCCCTTTCTAGTCTGAAATAAAACAGACATCTGTTTTCAAGGTTGCTTATATCTGCTACAAAATGCAAACAAATAACAGATTGAAATGAATCAACTCAGGGCATTTTCAGTGCACAGTTACCACATTTTATAGTCTACTGAAAACTGAGTTTTTGTGGATATATTTGTGATAGAAGTTCTGGCTAAATTGCTGAAATGGGGCAAAATGTTGCACATTTTGTAAAGTCCCCAGGTGAAATTCTGTATCAGACAAGAAAGGTGGAGAAAACTGTAGAATTAAAAAGCCTTTCAAAAATCTGAAAACCCAAAGCGCTTTTTCATTTAGAATAGAAACACTAAGAAGGACTACAGGTAAAAGACGTATTTTATGTAAATACGTCTAAGTCAACATAGAAAGAGATTGGTGTCACTTGATTGTATACTATAGCAACATGAAATGTGCAAATAGTTCTAGTTCTTGTGTGATTAATCACACACTTAAAGTTTTACTGACTTATAAGACTAATAAAACACTGTGCAATATGGAATCTTCCTTGTTTTAATAAGATGTATAAATTGTTTCACTGTGCTGTTATTTGAGAAGCTGTGGTAAGTAAGACAATATTCAGTAAAGTTTATTGACATTTCGGGACAACACACTTGTTTAGCTAGTGGGCCATCTTAGAAAACTGAAATTCACCTAATGGAGACTTCAGAGTAAACGTGTTTAAATCAAATACAAAATAAAATCTGAATCTGAGACTTAAATAGGAACATTATTTTCAGACTTGTGTTTGTGTTTTCTGTTAGACAAATTCTTGTTTCTCCATAAAGTTGAAAATCTTGTGTAAATGGCTATATATATGTTTTTGCACATTAGATTTGAATAATCCTAGTTGAAATGAGTGTCACCATGCTATGATAAGACATTTGAAAGTAGGCTTGTGATGTTACATAAAGTTTGGGGAACACTTTTGTAAATAAATGCAATCTTTTTATATGAATAATATTTTATATTATTTTGCCAATGTCAATAAGCTTTTAATAAAAATATAGCAAAAAAGTTAGATTGTGAAAGGCCTTCTTCTTGAGCAAGTGCCCAGTGAAGTGACCTCCTCTTTGTGGGCTGATTTACTGCAGCAGTTCAGGATGTGCCTTACACTGAACACAACAATCCTACCAAAGCCAGAGTCAACTAGACCACGCACTGAAAAGTAGCCAGTCTTAAGTCTGGAGTCAGAAAGGCTTCACCTGCTGAAGAAATACTTTGGAAAGCTGTGGCCATTTAAGATGCAAGTCACAGGACACTTGGAAGCCATATTCAAATAAACTTTTCCTGGCTATATTACAAGTTATTTTGGTATTCCTTTTAAAAAATTTGTACTATTACGAAACAACTTTGAGGAATTCAAACAGAGGTCAGATGGAATTAGTTTTGCTGTCATGAGTATTCAGTAAGCAATTGTTTCCTTATCTTTTCAAAAACTTAGCAAAAGCATCTTAGCAAAAACTATTCAAAATATTGTTTTAAATATTTACCCTGCACAGTAGTGAACTCTCGAAACAACCTTGCCAATAGCTGTCTCATACTGTAAATCATGAGTCCTGCCCTGGGAGGGTAAAAAGAAAGATTATCAGTAGAGCATGGGACTAATGCCACAGATCAACTCTACTTCATTAATGGCCATCAGGCACTTGTGTGGGTGTGAAAAATGTGTATATGCAAAGCAAATGCAACAAGGAATGGTTTGTAAAAGACCTGTTGTTCCTATAGAGGAAGTTTTAAGATTTTAAGCCACAGTGGAGATCTCTGTTGAACAGTGTGTGAATTTTTGTGGGATCACAAAAAACCCTGATTCTTCACCAATCTTTCTGTTTCTCCTTTCACCTCCTTCTCCTTTCAGCTTCATTGCTGTGTAGGCTTTAGGTGAGTGATCTTTGAGGGAAATGAGATACCAGACTGGAAACAAAAGGCCCCCAGCAATCTGATGTACTCTTGACCTTCCGTTAAGGTTGTTTAAATTGGTGCCATAAATAAGTGAAGAGTTCACAGTAACACTTTTCATCCAAAAAAAGGATTTGAAATGGATCTGCAGGGAAGTAAATTGTTTTCTCTCTAGCCATTTACTTTCCTTCTTTCTTGTTCACTTTTGTCTTGTTTTATTCCTAGGGTTTTTTTTTTTTTGGCACTGGCACTCAGTTGTTACCCAAAACTGCCCTTGGGGCTGGCTGAAGGGATATGCTCCTGTGTCCTTCCCACTCTTCCCCACAAGTGCTTTACCTCTCATGGCTTCAGGGACTGCCCCCGCTCTGAAACTGCTGCTGACCATTTATTAAGTTGGTTTGGAATAGTGATAAACAGACTGCATCACAAGTATAATTTTAAATGTTTTTACTCCTGAAAGAAGACATGTAAGGCCTATTTCCTTTCTCTGTTTTGCTCTACACCAAATGAAATCTAACTTTACCAATAAGGGATAAAATTTTGTCCTGGAAGGCCTGCCACCTATTCATACAACCTCCACTGTAAAGGCTGGTGATGATTGTAAAATGAAAAAAAAACTCCAATGGGCTTATAAAAATCTATCTAGTGCCACAATGTTCAAAATTGTAAATACAGGTGTTTTCGAGCATCCTTGTCAAATCTGAGACTCTCCAAATGTGCTTATTATCAGAGGGTATTTGTCTGCAATACATTACTGGACAATTTCTATAATTCGCTCACTTTAAAAAGTGCTCAGCATTTCAAAGATAGTTTGTCCTACTGGTAGAAAGACATAAACAATCTGATATATGAACAGCAGCTCAAGGAGCAATAACATTTGTTTCTTTTTTCACAGGTAAGAATAAACCCAAAAAGGAAAATATCTGATACAGATCTGGAGAGCTGTAGCAGTTCTTGCAATTTTCTCAGGACTGAGGAAGAAATGCACGTTTTAATAGTGTCTACCAGCTACCACAATTGTACACATCCATATTTCCAAATACAGCCATCTACCTCTTTGAGGATTGAGATGGTGGCTGTGGATGACCACAATTTTTCTTATGGGCACTTTTTTAGTTCTGCCAGTTCTTTTTTTAGTTCTGCCAGTTCTTGTTTAACTGTGAATTACATAATATTTTCCTTCTTGGTGCCCAGAGGTCTAGAAAATTATAGCAACAGCAGGGTCTCTGCTTTGCAAGTCCTTATGAGGCCCAGCCAGGGTGTACAGAAAGACCCAATCTTTATTTTTAAAATCTCACAGATCTTAAACAATTCTCTTAATGTTTAGAGTGTTCTGGAGCTTCCTCATTATTAATTTGAGTTGCTAGACTTCTTCATATTATTAATTTGGATGTCTGTTTCTCCTTAATTTTATTTCCTCATTCTAGCTTGAGTGTTGTCTCTTTCAATTTATAATTAAAGTCAATCCACAGCTGTCTTATGCTCTGATCATGTCCTCTGCTCAGCCCTGGTGAGGCTCATCGGGAGTGCTGTGTCCAGTTCTGAGCTCCTCAGGCAAGAGAGACATGGAGCTCCTGGAGCTCCTGGGGCACTGGAGGACAACAAAGATGATTAAGGGACTGGAGCATGTCTGTTACAAGGAAAGGGAGCTGGGTCTGTTCTGTCTCAAGCAGAGATGACTGAGAGGGGACCTCATCAACGTCTGTGAGTATCTGAAGGGAGGTGTCAAGAGGATTGAGCCAGGCTCTGCTCAGTGGTGCTGAGCAATAGGACACAAGGCAGTGGACAGAAACTGATGCAAAGAAAGTTCCACCTGAAGATGAGGAAGAACCTCTTCACTATGTGAGTGAATGAGCACTGGGACAGACTGTCCAGAGAATTTGTGAAGTCTTCCTCCTTGGACATATTCAAGAATTGAATGGACACAATGCTGTGTCACGTGCTCTGGGATGGCCCTGCTGGAGAAGGGAGGTTGGAACAGGTGGCCCACTGTGGTCCCTTCCAATCTGACCCATTTGTGATTCTGCGTTAAGAAGCTATAATGGAAAATCTATACTTGCTAGTGGTGATTTTATTTTGGTTTTGGAAACAGATACTGCAACAGGTCAGCATATACACTGTGCACTTAACAGTTAAGGAATAGCCCTTTTGGGACACAAAAGTCTGAGAAGCACACAGGTTATGGTAAAATGTACAGTTGGCTGTTAACAAGTCAGTTAAAAAGTCCTTGACCTTGACATTTGTATTCTGAGCTGAAGGCTGGCAAATATTATTTATTTTCCATTGGAATTTTCATTACTGCAGTCAGCTAGGGGAACACAACTTAATTGAATTAATTTAATTAAATTCAGTTTCATAGCAAACTTTTTTCTTTCTGAAACTCCCCAGCTTGCCTCTGCCTATAGGCTAAGGGCCGGTGAGGTGCTGTACTGCCCAAGAAGTGCTGTGTATCATTGTGGGAGTCTCCAGGCAGGGGTTTCAGAGAGCCCTGCTGTGTGAAGCCGGTGGGTAGAGACCATCTGCATGTACACATGGGCAGAGAGCCTGGCCAGCCAGTGATACTCCAAGCATTTCCTGCAGGACTCACCAAAATGCACATGACTTTAAGTAGTCTGTAGTACCTGGTCCTACAGATGCAGAAAAAACAGTTTAGGATGATCTTTGATCATAGTTAAGAGAACTGGATAGTCCAAGATAATTAACAATACTGGTCCCACGCGCTCAGGTGTGACTGGTGCTCACTTCAAGTACAAGAATTCACAGCCTAATCCAGGACCTTTGAGGAGAGACTCCTGTCATCATTCAGACAGTGATAGTTAAAGAGCTACAATTCTTCATGAGAACATCTTATCCAAAAGATCCCAGTAAATCAAATAGGGGTTTGTTTGTTTGTTTTCTTGCTTCTTAACACTCTGTGTGCAAGAGGTTTGGAATGGCTAGAGAGTCCTATTTCTCCCTGTGCTTTGTAACTTGGGATACATAATTTCTACACAGATTTAACAAAAGCCATAATGCATTGTGTGTGAAGAGGCAAATCCTCCTAAAGTCTGTCCACTATTTAATACTTTGTACTTCAGAATTAATGACCTCAAATAATGTATTATATGTTATATGCTTATTACAAAACATGCCTATTATAAAAGCATATTCTTTTTTAAAATCAATACCTCTTTATTGTGGGTCTCATTAACCGTAATTTGTGGGGGCTTCCCCCCCTACATTTGTACTGTACTAAATGAATTGTTACAACATGAAAAGTTTAAAAAATTTACACAGTCAGCAAGAATTTGTTTTTCAAGAATGGAAAATTGTTCAGCTCAGTTCTTCTGAAGCTTTGTAGATTGCCTGGGTCTCATAAGTTCTTCTAGACAAGACTTCAAAGATCAAATAAATTCTCAGACAATCTTCTTGCTCTGTCTGATCTCCCTCTCTTCCCTCTTCTCATAGAAGGACCCTGACTTCAATGAGCAACAGAGCAGACCCGGACAGTATTCTGTCTGGAAGTACTTGAATTACTTAGGCAATTTTCCTAAGTGAGTGGTTTACCCTCATGATAATGTGTTTTCATGTGGAGAGTGAAATGAGAGGGCTCAAGGAGCATGTCATACATTAAATGTATGAAGGTCAAAGCCATCATCCTCCGGGCTGCAGAGTGCTCCTTGATTGTAGTGAGTCAGTATCAAAAACACATTAAAGAAGTAGCTTCTGTCTGGTGAACACTACAGAACTGCTAAACTTTTCTAGTGATTTGTTTTATTGATTTTTATTGGCAGAAATACAAGAAAACAAAATCATATTGCTTTCAAACTTGGTTTCACAGACTTTACCCACTGTTGGTTATTTAAGAGATTCTCAAACCTAAATAAAATTAGAGTGTGAATTATGTCATGCTGTCAAAAACAGGGCATCTTTCTCTATTTTGAAAATGTCCCTAAGAAACTCCCATGGCTTACAGATCTTTTAGTGGGACTTCAGTGAACAGACAAGAATTACGTTGTATAAAGAATTTAAACCCACATTTCTAAATAGGGGAGAAAAGTTTTGAAATTAACTATGGATACCTTAAGAACCAAAGAAGGTTCTTAATTGTCAGCCATTTTGTTAGCCATGCTAAATACCTGCAACTTCAAATGTGGGAGAATTCCTAGTTAAAATGTCATCAGACTGCTTTCAAAGAGGTGCTTAAATGTAGATATACTTGCTTAAAGATCAGCAGCCACGTCTGCAAACTTGACCTTTTTTGAACAGGGTGAAAGAAAACACAGTGAGTTTTGCCCTCTGAGGAGCAGTGCATGAAAAAACCACAGCTCGGAACCTCAGTCTCTTCATTTTGCCTTTTTTGAGATGTTCTTGATAATGTGCTACCTTTTCAAACCATATTTACATTTAGGCACACTGTTTCAGATAGGGTTAGCCATGCTTCACTAAAGTGATAGGTCCAGGTTATTTATTTTTTATACAAGTAATCCTGAAGTGCTAAGTAGACAGGAAGAGAGATGCTAGATCTGCTGTGACTGATCAGAAAGATTGGATTGGAATAGGCTTTCTGTAGCAGCTAGGTCGTAAATATCTCCAACTTCTTCCACTCTGTCCATCTGAAAGATATGGATAATTTCTGATAAAGTTAAAAAAGGGTTGTCCCAACTTTATCCTTACATTTTTCTATCCACAGCTTTCAGATACTAGCTTGTCTGCAAATTATTGCTGTCATTTTTAAAACATGTGAACAGCTAAAGCTTTTCCAAACTGGCATGCAATCTGTTCTGGCTGATGTGGTGTAAAAGGTGTTGTGGAGAGGACAATGTTTTTATTTTTAAAAATTATGTTTCAACAAATGTTCCTTGGAAAGACACAGACCCGTATACCTAAGGGACAAAACATGACTTCCAGTACAGGATGACATGCCAGACCCTTTAAATCTCCTGTCTCTCTGGGATTTCTGACATCCCCTCAAAATAATTTTAAAGTTCTGTGAAGCTGTTCAGCCTAAGGCTAGTTTTTCTTTGCTGTCTATAGGTGGCAATGGCATGCTTTTGACAATGTTATCACTTGTAATCAAGTCTTCAATACAAACAGTCTTGCAACTATTCAATTCAGTGGACTGGGACTGAAATGCAATACGTGACAGAGGCTTGTTATTTTTTTTAACTACTTCACTTTTTTCTCAAAAGAAAGGGCACATCCTTGGCTGCCCTTCTATAGTTCTGCACTACACAACAGCAGTGGTGCACAAACCTGTCATAAGAAAAAGCAGCTTATGCAGTCATCTCTCCTGGCAGCAGACAGAAAACATGATAGATTTGTGTTGCTTTGTGTTTCACCTTTTCATGGAAGGGCCATTTCTGAACGACACGGAAACCAGGCAGTGTGCACCGGTCTTTTCTATTGGCATGGCTCATTGAAGAGCCTGTGGCCTCCAGAGACTGGAAGGATTGAAGAGCATATGCCCACTTTATGTCCTTCAAGATGCCTGAGAGGGGTGCTTTGAAGAACCAAAACAAATTTCATCACCCAGACTCTGGGTTGTCTTATAATGCGCAGAGTTTTCTTGCCCAGAAAGAAGCCACCGTCCTCTCACATTTATATTTTCAATTGTGTAAGATGTGCACAAAATGGAGAAAAGCTTAAACAGAGCATCTGCCATGTAGAGTTTGAGTTAAGACAAATCACAAATAGAATACCTAACGAGTAACCTCAAAAATATTTTCACAGAAGTCAATGCAGTGGAAATGACTGTGGGTTAATATATGTCCCAGCTCTTTCTAGAATGCTGACCACAGCAGGATAGACCTCTCTGGTGACAGCATAAATTACAGGAGGGCCAAAATGGTTAGTCAAAGTCACAGGGGATTACTTAATGAAATCAATCTTGAAATGTTGGCATGGTTTGGAGTGATTGCAGATTTCTTTCTAGTTTCCTACCAGGCTGACATGAGACAGTGTGAGCCTCCAAAGTGTAGTTTCTTAAAAGTTTTATTAGCAAATGTATAGATTTTTTTTGTAGTATGGTGCTTCCTGTGTGGTCTTCAGAGACTATGCAGACTTAAAAATGAAAATTACCTATTCTAATTCAAAGATTTTGAAAGAATGTTATATAACAGACAATCAAAAGACAACTTTATGTTTCTGTTTTCAGGGAGCAGTAATAAAATATTTCCATAGCAGAGCCTTTCTTCAATTTAAATTTGATGTCATTATTTTATTAATGGTTTATCTAGGGGTTGTGTCTCAATGACAATTATACTGTCCCCCAGAAAGCATGGGAACTGGCAGTTTTACAAGTGTTTTAAYACAATTCTTCCTCTCTTCACAGAATAAAAATGTGAGCACTTAAATAGGTGCCTGCACCTTCCCCATGGGACATGCACCTGTGATRTAGTTTGAAAGTGGATGTGGAGGGGAAGCTCCGAGGGATGAAAATGGGGCTCCTGGTAAATGTGTAGATGTTACCCTATTGACTGACGGCCACAGTCTGAGAATGGACTTGAAAGAAAGAAGCCACTTGAAACAGGTCTGGGCTATGATTTTGTGTCTCTGAGTGCAACATCGCTAACTCCCTCACGACAGAAAATTGCTGAGACTATAATTTGCATGTTCAGAACCTACAAAGAATTGATTGGAAAGTGCAGCACGAGTCTGCATCTGTGCTATTGTGCCAGCTGTAAGTGTTTACCCCTTGCACTTACGTACTAAATTGCTCGCAAGGGTCACAAATACAATGAAAGTTAAAATAATAAACACTGATTCATCATGGTTCATCCTGACTGAATTGGAGCAAGAATATGCAGTTACTTCTTTTTAAATTATACCTTTTGAGCTTAGACAACTACTTTATGAGTCTGAAACTGCCACTTAGAACTTCATTGAAAAAATGTATCTAAGTAATGACATTATCAGCAGGAAGGCAAACAAAACTCAAGGAAATATGACTAAGGAGTCCATCTATGAATGAAGACTGGCTACCGTGGGCCCTGGAGCCATGGGAGTAGAACTAGACTGAACTTCAAATTCCCATTTTTCTCCTTGTGTGGGGACAAAGCTCATTTTCTGGCTGAGGAAACCGGGCATGTAACATCATACGCATTGTTAAGTCAAAGATTTGAGACAGATCAGAGGCAGATATTTTAAATGGGTCCCAAGGCAGATATTTTAAATGGGTATTTGCCAACAGCAGATGCTAAACATTAGTATTTGTACCTGTATTACAGAAGAAGCAACTCCTTAGAGAGCTATAGAAACTCTAGGTGAATTTTCACTGTCATAATGTAAAAATATTTAGGTGAAGATGTGTTACACTGTCTACTTGGAGGAGACAAATATTGAGAGGACTTGAAGCCATAAGTTATTGCCAGTACTGACAAGACAAAGAAAACAGCCTCCTATTTTGATTTATTTGGATCTTAACTAATGTCTGAGTTATGGTTGCATATTTCCTTATTTCTTTTTTTTTTAATTCCAAACTTACCACCCATTCAAATAAGTAAACAATAAAATTTCTCTATGATGAGCCCAAACTATGTATTAAGAGACAGATAGCTGTTATCAAGGACTCATTATCAGACTGTAAGGTTGCATTTTGTGAAGTACCACAGAGGATTTGCCTTACATGATAGATTTGCAATTAATGATCGACATGCTGGAAGGGAAAACATATCAGCAAACTTGCAACATTCAACTGGAAGGCACCAAACAGAGGGTGAGGATAGGACGAAAATGAAAGCAGGAGGATAAAAACAATTCAACA
>JACDOX010000340.1:216085-412119 GCA_014549065.1 Cardinalis cardinalis
CTCCCCCCCCCTCCCCTATAATTTGAAGAAATTATTTCTATAAAAAGAGAGGCTGGAGTATAGAAGAGTGACAGGCAATATCAGAGAAACAGGAGAGAGATGGAACAGCTAGGTACTATAGCAGAAATGGTATAGGGGCCAGGGTGGATGGAAAGCTAAATGTGAAGCAGTAAAGCTGTGCTGTTGTGAGCAAGGCACGCACCATAAAAAAAGAGTTTTCATTGACCTAAGATAAAACATATGAAATAATTCTTCCATTTCACACAGCTTTAATCAGGGTACTGTGCCTCATTTGCACATGACATTCCAGAAGGCTGTGGACTAATTTAAAATGAGGCAGTAAGAGGAAACCAAAAATGTACAGAGCTTTCAAAAAATTTTTTTATGTGAGAACATGAAAGAAATTGAGATTTTTTAGCTTCAAAAGAGTTAGGGTGAATGCATGGCCATGGTAAGTCTTAAAAAATACTAAAGGGTCTAGCAAAGCCTTCTGTTTGTCTGAGGACAGCGACAGAGTGGCATCAATTCTTTGAAAAGGTTGCACTGTCTTTGTGCGGCCATGAGCTTTTAAGATTAGATAAGAATGGGTGCCGATCCTGCTCTGGGTCAAGTGCATGCAGAAGATGTCTTCTTGAGAGCTTCTTCAGGTCTATTTTTTAACACACACAGACAGTTTGGAATATGAAGCTGTGATCTCATGGAAAGGGAGAGAAGTTATGCATTTTTCTTCCTAGCATTTGGGAGCTGGATGTACAGTTCTTTTGGATTCATTTCACATTCCAGCCTCCTTGTTTTGATGAACTGAATTACTGTTAGGCATGAAAAAACTTATTTTTGTACCTTCACGAAAACTGGTCAGACTGAAATATGGGAAAAATACAGTGTAGGTCATAGAAAACTTTCACTCTTCTGTAAAAGAGAATGTTTATAAATTACCAGCATAGGAATTTAGAGCAGTATAGTGTAAGTATATATGAAGCTTCTGCTGAGTGTTCTTAGAACTTTTAGATTAAAAAATACTGATCCTAGAAAACAGAGGACCTAAAGACAAGAGGAGAATAATTGTTCGAACTTTTATAAATGGAGGAGTATTTTGTGATACAGCCATTTGTGCTATTTCTGTGTAAACAGTTACAAATGAAAAGCATGAATACAGATACAGATTTACAAAGGCAAGCTACAATGACTAGATGTGTGCATTTACTGTAAACTCCTGTCCCATGATACTGAGAGATACAGAGTTTTGTGACTTATTTAGAGAGAGTAAAGTTTTATTCTGAGATGTAATTCTGTGGTTTTTTTAGAGATAGTAGGTAAATGTGTACCATTTCACTTTGGTCACAAAGTCCTGTCCTTTACCCATTGTTTTTCTTGCTTCCTCTCAGCAGGCTCTTTTCATGGCCAAGTCACTTTAGAATTCCCTTTAGGCACGTGAGCTTGGCAAGTCTTGCTAAAAGTAGCAAAGAGTGGAGGTTAAGAAATGTTCCAGTTCTTCCTCTTTCCAGAGCCTGCTACATCTATGATTTGTTTCTCTTCAGGTCAGAGAATTGTCAGGAGCTTAGTGTCCATGACCGCAGAACAGGGATGAAACAACTTCCTTATGTTTCTGCTAACCTCTATAAGGTAGTAAGAACATCAAAAGGAAAAAGACAGCTCTCAAATCCCGGAGCCACACAGTAAAGCTAAATACTCTTGCAGCGTGCATCCTGCCCCATTCTTTTCCCTCGAAAAGACTGGTACATTTTCAGGGTCCATTTCCTTCTCAAATAAGCTATTGACGAAGCTAGGGCTCGTGCCATGTAAGAACAGCTCCAGAATAATATCTGTAATAAATTAAGATATGACAAGACTTCTGTTTGCATAACACCTTAGCACTCACTTGGGGCTTTTGAGGCTGCAGCTTCTTAGAATTATCAACCCAGACCACTTTGTGTGTCTTGGATGTATATTTGTTAAAACTGCAAGATTTAATGAAAATGAGATATATTTTCAGATTATCCATTCATGTTAGCTCAGTGAGACCAAGGAAGTGTTATCTAAAGGATGTTTTTTTGATGCAATTTTTGGTTGAAGGTAAGATATGAATAATATCTTTAGTAAAACTTTACAGACATCTTTGCTTTCATTTCTGTGACAAGAGCTTTGGATACCTGGTGTCTCAGAGAAAACCACAAGCAAATCAATGGTATTTACATTTTCTGCCCTGTAAATAGAAGAAAACATGCCGTTATCATTTCCAAATGAAGGATGACTATTGGGACCCCATTCATTATGTCACTACTTCTATTGATATTATTCTTCCTAGTGCTAGGTTGGAAATGCCTGTAGAAATTTATGGGTGTGTATATGTTTCCATTAGCATAAGTTGTGATCATTGTTCATTATCTTTCATTGCTCTTGTCAACTGTTTCCAAAAAAGTATTTCTATTTCGTGCAAAATCATGAGTTTTGTGCTGGACTTAGTGCACTAAAAACGTGAAGGTATCAGTAAAGAAACTCAGTGTTCCACTGGAATTCAGTGCTGCCTCTGTACTTCAGTCTTTATGAGGTCTTCAACCCAGAGTGGATGTACAAGGTGTATCCCAAACCACAGGAAGAAATCTCTCATGTGTGAGGAGGGAGAGCTCTGGCCCTGGTACAGGAAGCTGTGGGAGAAATTAACTTAAGGCAAGAACAGAAGTGAAGACATCATGTCTGGTCACTCTGATCCTCTGGTGCTGACCGTGCTGACAAAAGAAATAACAAAAGACATTCCTAGCATAAGAAGAATAATCAGAAGATTGTGTTTCTGAGGAAGACTGAGACAAGGAGGTTGGTGTAGAAAATTTTGTACAAATGTAGTGACCTATACCTATACTGGTAACCTAGTGTAATTCACTGGCTTTGCTTTCCTGTCACAGTGGAGTCCATGTCTGTCAATCCTCAGAGGGAGCTATCAAGGTCTACCAACTGTGCTGAACTGTGTAATTCTTTGGGCTAAATGCAAACAATCTCATGCAAATGCAAATCTTTGTCAGCTGAAATTGTATCTCTCAATAAATTTCACCAGGAAGTCCTATACACTCTAGCCTTCTCCTCTGATTCCTGCTGATTACCTATCTCCAAATAAAGCTCCTCAGCAGGTTCTAGAGGAACCCCCATTTACCTGTACTCCAGATGTTTTCAACTTATCCTATGAAAAACAAACAAATTCAACCATTATATTAGGGCACTAGGGAACATGTCTTGTTGACAAACAATCCCAAAATGTAGCTTCCGGGTAGCTGGTAGGTTTTCCTGTGTTTGTCTGAGTGCTGCAAAGCTACTCTTGAATCACAGGGCAAACGTATGTCAAGGCTACATGGGGAATGTGTGATACTCAGGAAGCAGCTCATCAGCTTGTTCTCCACAGTGGTGTGGAGCATGGCTCCCCTCCAAAACCACAGGAATTCTGCCTTTACTTACATGAGTAATTAACTGACCATTCCTCAAGCACAAACCTAAACCACCTAGAACTCATGAAAACATCTCCATTCTTACAGATTTCCTTTCCCTGATTTATCACTTGTCTAGAGGGGACACGTTTTTCACCTGTGTTTTTCCCTGCTTTGTGCTTTAGAAAGGGATTTTGCTAGCTGTGACCCCTGACAGCACCTATCCACCACAGCCTGCATGCACAGGTAAAGTAAGTGCTAATTGAGGCAGCATCTGCAACTGGTGCTACATTCTCAAAGGTAGGGCATTGATTTCCATTCCTTTCCTTCTCTGTCAGTGCTTGGTAATAACAGGAATTAATGCTGCCATTCAAAGAGTGCTCTTGGGACTGCAGTGGGCAGACTCCAGCTGTCTTAGTTCTCAAGGACTTTTCATAACTTAGCTCTGGAGTGGTTGTTTCCCAGTACTAAATTTTTTGTGTGACCTCCCTAAATGAGATTGCAGCTTAATTAAAAATTTTTAATGAATGTATAATGGGAGTTCTTTCATTTCTATGTGGATCTATGTGTACATAGAAGCAGCAGAGAAAGATGGAAAGGAGAAGGTTAATGTAGTCTGAAGTTTGTGTTTGCAAACAAAAATCCTATAAAAATTCCTTCTTTCAGAGATTAAGTACATGGATAAGGGAACATACGTCATCTGAGTTCTGCTATTCCAGAACTCAGATTTATGTTCAGTTTGGCTCAGAGCTTTAGCTCAGCAATATGTCAGGCACCAAAACCAGCAATGATACAGACAGCTCTACCCCAAAAAGTTCAGGAGTTCTGGTTTTACTTAAGTCTTTTCTCAGATCAGAAAATGTATGTGATAAACATTATATGATAATACAACCTATAGGCTCAATGTGCTGTTCTGGCCAGATCATAGCCCGTGACACAGGTTTATTCCCTTTTGGAATAAACCCCTGTAGGGTGCAGGTGTCTTCAGACTGTCCAAAATCCTTAAACAAAGGTGGAAGCAGGTGAAGTTTTAAATCAGTCACTTCAACTTTAAAAGGGCAAACAATTTTGTGTTCAGTCTGTCAGCTCTTAGAGCAAAGCAAAACAAACCATCTCCAGTGCACCTTCAAGGCCAGATGGAACCCTTACTGCACATTCCACCCAAAGCCCTGAGCAGCAGTCCGGGGGAAAGATGAGGATGCTCATGAATGGAGACTCTGTCTCTTGCTCTTGCCTGTCAAGCATTGGGCAAGAGGCATCTGCCCTAGACAGGACAGCCCTACAGCTTCACACTTTAGCACTTACACTCCATCTCATAAAAGCCTACTATCTAGGATTTATGTGAGTGAAGTGAAATTCATCTGGTGTGAAACATTAGCCAAATCCAAATTTATTTCTTTCCAACTTTTATGTAAATCCAGGTGATCTGATACACCAAGGACAGACTGAATCTGTTGTACTACACATATGTATGCACTCTTGATTACTTTGAAACCTCAGAGGTAAGACTGAATTTTAGACTTTCATGACATGGGTCTATACAGAGACAAGAACATGCAAGGAATATTACTTTACTCTCTTCTTTTACTCTTAGCTCATCTGAGCCACCTGCCTTGCATTGCCAGAGTGCTCAGACTCCTCCTGAGAGGTCTGGCTCCTTAGGCAGCTCTGTCAGGGCTGTTGCCCATCCACTGGACAGTCATGAGACAAAATCACTATGTGGCTTGATTCCAAGGAAGAGGGAATCTATTTTAGACTTTAAGGTATGTGCATAGATTAAGCTCATTAAAGCATTTTGTGGCAACTTAGATGAAATGCCTCAGATGTCAATCAGACTTCCCTCTCTGTCTGTTGTGCTGTGTCTAGAAGTGGATTAAATTTCCTACGGGGCCAAAAGGGAAAAAAGAAATGGGGGGATAACCAGAGCAATTTGGCTTTAGCACAGACACAGTCTTTGTCAGATGTAAAGATAACAAACAGAAGAAAATGCCTCCGTGGGAATTCAATCTCCCAGTGTATCTGTCAAAATAGTGTAATTGACTGCCCTTCTTCTGACCACACTCACTGCTTCAGACACTGTGTCACTGGCTGTGGACGTCAAATGCGTCTTCTAGGCAGCCCCATAAGGTGTCTGCATAGCTGGGAACACCCTGCAAAGCTCACCTTGAAGCCTGCTATTAGTCCAGATAGACCAGGACAGTAGGAGACCTAAGATTTTTTTTTTTAATCCTTATTCTTGAAAATTTGAAATTCAGATTTGGACACATATTGGAAGGTATGGGCCTTACTGTTTTTTTGCTGCATGTCCTACCAAGGTGAATCAGGGATATGACTGTACAGAAGTAAATATAAACATAGTCAATAATTCTACCTTTTGTTATCATTGTCTGCAACAAGTCTGTTCTTCCTAAGGATTTGGATGACTTTTCCCTACTCCCTTTCATCTCAACTTAATACATTAGAAGCTTTTCCTTCATTGAACTGAATCATTAATGCTGAAACCCTCATAAAACATACATAGGGGATATTTTGCTCCCCATGTAAACATTTCATAAACTTGTTTATGAAGAAAAGCTAATCACAACTCAAGTGAAAACCACAGATCGAAATGAATCCATGTATATTGGAAAGGTCCCAAACCTTGAAGAAGACTCCTAGAAACCTCTGTAACCAAACCAAGACCCTGAATATATGCTCAGAATACATGGGAGATAATATGATTTAGATTTGAAGCGTACAGTTTCATATTTTTCAGGCTTTTCTAACGCTGTTTACAACTTCGCAAAGTAATTTGTGGAGCAAGAGGTAAGAGACAGAGAGAAAATTAGCTGTTTTTTCTTTAAATGATACTACTAGCTGCTCACCTGGTAGCTGGAAGGAGTAGAGATAAGTGCATCAACACTTTTTAAAGCTTTTACTGTTCTGGGTAGAACTTTATCTGTCTTTAACACTGTCACATGGCTTAGCAGAAAGCTATGCTTTTTGAGATCAGTAAAGCAAAGTGTTAATGTGTTAGGAAACTCAACTGCAATACCTTTGGTTCAACCACATTAATATAAATATAATTTAATAACAGTGCAGGAAAATTACCAACTATGCAAGAATAATGATAGTCTGTTTCTGAGCAATTTCAGATGTTGCTTCTGAATTTTTATGAAAGTCATGAGGACATGACAGTGACAGCTTAAATGTGGAACTCTTTACACTCTCTACCTTCAAAGTTAAACCTAAAAAAGTGAATTATAAAAATGAATCCTGGAAATCAGTAACATAAATAATTTATTGTTGTGAGATCCCACATATCCTGTTCTGAAGTCCGCAGCGCAAGGAAGACATAGGCCTATTAGGATGGTACAAAGTAGAGCCATGAAGATGATCAGAGTGCTGGAACACCATTTTTGTGAATACAGGATTGAAGCTCGGACAGAAGACTCTTCAACTAATTAAAGTTGAAAAGAGAGTGTATTTTTTACAGCGCTGGACACATGGAGAGTAACCTCCCAAAGACATGTGCAAAAATCACAAACTCCTGCTCTCTATTTATCCAAAAGTTTTACATATTCAGGTGGTTTCCAGGACGGTTTCTACAGTGCCTATTACATAAACATTAGCTCGCCTCGTATTATAATTACCTAAATGTCCATTACAGCTGTGAAATTGTCCTCTTTAATTGGGTCAGTGGGCTTCTGGGGAGGAAGTAAGACATCTTCCTCATGGTAAACTCTTCACCCGTGTCAAGCTGGCAGGTCTCCTTGGCCTGCTGGTCACAGTCCAAACCTCCTCTCATTCTTAGAAGCCAGTGGTATTTACGGCTCCTGCACTCTTACAATACTCCACGTATCATCTGTCATTCCCAACCTTGTTTCAGTTATCCCCAGCTGGTTGCCTTGCTAAGATCTAATCACAGTATATGATCTCTGCTAACTACATTTCTAACTTAACCTCTTAATTCATTTAAGCTCTTAATTAAAAGATATATATTTTTCACTATCCTAGTTGCATTCCTAGCATAACCCCTTGACCCAGGATGAGAGAGGTAAGATTGTTCATCCTGGGCAAGAGAAGACTCTGGAGAGACCTCATAGCAGCCTGCCAGGACTCAAAGGGAACTCCTAAAACTGAAGGCATGGGCAAATACTGACAGGACAAGGAGTAAGTTTTAAATGAAAAGACATTTATATTAGAAATTAGAAATAAATAATAAAATACTACTAATAAATAATACTGTGAGGGTGGTAAAGCACAGCAATAGGTTGACTAGAGAAGTTGCAGATGCCTCATCCCTGAAAGTGTTCAAGGCCAGGTTGGATTTGTCCCTGAGCAACTGGTTTACTGGGAAGTGTCCCTGCCCATCACAGAGGGGTTGAAGTGGGTGATCTTTTAGGTCCCTTCCAATCCAAGCCTTTCTGTAATTCCATTATGAAAGCCAATACTTCTCATCTCTTGGACAGACTCCCCAAGTCAGCCTCATGCAGCAGATACTATGTTCTGCCTGAGTGCATGTGAGAGAGCAAATATTTTAATTTTAATATAGTTTTATTTTCAGAGACATAAACTTTAGGAAATTAAAAAAACCCCAACAAACCAAACCCATGGTTCCCACAAACTACAAGTGACCAGTTCTGCTGAGGGAGAAGACAATCCAAGCAGTCAAACCACGTCTTGCCTGCAGTAGAACCCAGGCGGTTGATTACTCTTAAGCAAGATCATGACTGAGAGATCTCTTTACCCTAGAGCATGCGATTATGTAAGTTTAACTTCACCCCACTTGGTTGTGTGAAGTCTTTAAATGACAATTATATATGAGAAGTCCTCTCATTATATTCTGTACAGAGATTAGCATTTCTGACCAAGAAAGAATATTTGATGATAAATCACTACAAAAGGTTTGATTACTTTTGGGGATGAACAAGAGGCTGATAACTCTGCTCTAATGTCATCAGTATAGATTTATTATGGTTACATTATCATCAGGGGAGCAATTTTGAGACCCTTTCTCTGATCAAATGGAAAATTTTAAATTGCAAAAATATTACTGCTTATTAAATAAGGATGTGAGTATCATTTTAGTATAATCAAACTTAGTTCATTTTGAAGACAGAGCTGTTACTTGGTGTACAACCATCTCAAAACAGTAACAGTATAAGAAAAAAAACCCAAAACATTTTGAAAGGCCTTTGTCAATGTCTTTTATATCTCAATTGTGCAAGTGAACCATTAAAAACAGGTGCTCTATTTATATGTATGCAAATAAGGAAGTTACCAAGACATGTCACTTTAATGAAAGTTGACATCATTCTGGGATTTTGTGAGACCTAGCAGCTTGTGCATGGCAAACAGCATCTTTCAGCTCCTCTTGGCATAAACAATTTTACTCCACTTTTTGGGTCTAGTCCTGCAAACTGTTTCACACATGTGTAGCATATATGTGTCTGTGAGCATGTTGATTCGTGCTTATTTTTGCATGCATCTGTCAGACCTAAACTGGAAGATGTCTGCCCAGTGCTATCCCATTTAGAAAGCAAATGATTTTGCACAATGCTTACTGATGCAAAACAAAAAGTAGCCCAAATTTAAACCAAAAGGACTCTTCCATTAGTAATATTACTTTGTGCAAGCCTATGTCTTTTCATTCAGAGGATCAGAATAACTTTTCAAATATAAAAACAAGTGTCTATTTTGCATGGGGACTTGTGTACATAGCCACGACATGTAAAGGACACTCAGAGGAAGAGCGCCTCAAGAACTTGCTGTGTACATAATGAAAATTAGACTATATTAATAATTCTCTCAAATAGCCTGCTTTGTTTTGGAATATGCCTCTGTTTGCTGCGACAGAAACAAATGCTTTCTTCCCTACCATGTTGGTTTAATTACCTACCGCCCCTGTGCTAACAAGATTTATACTTTGATGTGTAGTTGCTTGCCTATTTTTACAATCTCACCTAGTTTTTCTGGCTTTGCCTCTATTCAACACTCATTCTCCACAGAGAATGGTTTAGAATACGTTCTCCAAGGGATGCAGTTATAGAAAACTTCCAGAAAATAACAGACTGGGGACCCTCCTTTCCTGAATAGAGGCATTAGAGTCTGACAGGTTGGAACTAGAAATATCAATACACTTGTAGCTGTAGCAGTCATGTCTATGGTGTACTCTAACTATACATTTATGTACTATAACTATTTCTGTTTATCAAACATATATTTATTCTACGTGTTCACATTCATTTCTACTTTATTTTTTTTCCCAAATACATTTATTTTTACATACGAGATTTTTCTTTCATCTCATCCTCACTTTGTAAACACTTAGTATAGCTCCCAGTTTTCACCACTGGTAGTGAGAATTATTGAAATTTTTAAAACTATTTGGCTCTAGTATTTGACACAAGAAAGGAAGAAGCAGAAATATTTCCTCTGGATTATTCAGACAAACAGCACCTTCAATTTCATAGTTATTTTTAACTGCATTCTCTTTCTCTTCATTTTGCCACCTTTAATTCTAGTTTCTCTCTACTGCACAACTGATAAACTGATGCCTGTGATTCTGTCTTAGGTCCCATTCTATTACATGCTTATCTTTCAGGAAGAGCAGATGTTCCCATATGTGCCCTATCTTTATTCTCTGATGCTTTTGCTTTGCAAACAGATGATTGTATTTCCATTGCCCTCTGTGTCTGGAGAAAAAGATAAGGCACTAAGGAGTTTTTCTGTGTTGCTAATCAATGGGGTTTGTAGGGAACTGGGCTGATCCCTTTCCTACATTTTCACCATTACTATTATTCCCAGGTATTTTCCCTTGACCTTTGTTTTTTGTCTCCTCTCCCCCACTCTAATCTTAATTTCCTCTGGGATTTCCTTTCAGCTTCTCAGTCTGAAGAAGTAACAAGAACTTGAAAAGTTCATGAAAGGCATGATTCCACTTTGTTGTTTTTTCCCCCATTTTTTGTCACTGCCTCCTATCAATGCATGCTCTAATGAAGGAAGGCTCTGGGCAGTACCTTGAAGATAAACCACAGATGTCATATGGGCACAGCCAGATCTATGTGCCTGTGCATGGGGAGATGGTGTGACACAGGTTTTGGAGGTGAATACAAGGACAAATTCTTGGGGATACACATGCAGTCATCATAGTCATCATATGGCTCTGCTCTCCCTGCTGGCAGTGTTTGGAGGTCCAGTGCTCTCCGTTTCCAAAAGTCCCTGTCCCTCCTTGTGCTCCACAAAGTCATTACCACTATTCTGCTTGTATGCTAGGAGGCCTTTCCTCCAGAAATCCAGTTTTTTGCTAAGCAAGCTCAGATTAAACCTCATCCTAGGTATCTCTTCTCCTTCAGCATACAGGCACTGAGCACTGAAAAGTCTCCTGATAGGGGCTGTCTCAACAACACATTTCTTCACCTCTTAGTGGAGGCAGTGCTGGGAGACTTATGTAAGAAAATTTGATCATAATTGTAAGATGTTTAAGGCCTTTGGCTCAGCTGATTAAATGCATTGGCCAGCTGGTGGTGCAGAATAAAACAGACCAGTGTCTGCATTGCAATGCATGGGATGCAAGGGACCTGAAGCCTGCATTATGCACACTGAAGGAGCTTTTTTTGTATTGCCTGGGCTGAATCTCTAGGCTGGACACCTGTTACTGACTGTCTTGTCTTTTTGCTCATCTGCTTGATGACAGTGCCCTGCCTTGAGAACCAAATTGCAGTAAACAAGGACAAACAGGAAATTTGCTTCAAACACACATCCCAGCTGAAATATTTTGAGATTACAGACTCATTTAGCAATACGGAAATGTGAGAAACAAAGCCAACTCCCCAAAATTTTAAGAGTTTAATACAGGATAATAAGGGACAGATCAGTAAAGCAAAAGTGATAGCACTGGATGTGTGGCAACAGCCAGAGGCACACTCAATTCTTTAGTAAGCCGTCTTTTATACTGTTGCAGTTGCAGCGCTTACGTAAGTGACTTTGCACATTTCTTGGAGCCTGTTTACTATAGCTCCACCTCAGGTTGCCACAGCATTTTATAAGTCCACAGCTACAGTCTCTGAGGGTCCATCAGGGAGGCAGTCCAGGCTGTTCTTCTGGTGCCACTTTAGACTTCGTATTCTCCTTTTATGGTATCTTGCTCTCTGCCTGTGCTATCTTGGAAGCATATTGCAAGAGCAGTCATATCTTGTGATACACCTTTTGCAAGCATGTTTACGTCTTGCGACAGCTTTGCTTCATGCACAATTCTAGTTATACTGTCCACAACAGCAATTTGCACTATAGCTACAGAAGTGGTTACAATTTTTAATAATTGCAAAAGCAAATACATAATAGCAAAATCCAACTGTTACATAGTAAATTGTAACAAGCAACAAAAGTTTTCTCGGACTATATATATTTGTGGGTCTAAACATTCTTTCAGATCTATCCTTAGCTGCTATATCTCGCTGCCATTATTTACCACAGAAACCTTTTGTTCTCGTATTTATCCCATAAAGCATTCCCAGATACAGATGCTGCACAAAATAAAGGCATATTGGAGAGTTTTTAAATAAATAGACCATCAGCCCTATTTTATTCCTGCCTAGGTTATTATGAGACATTAGGCCTTTTATGAAATTTCTGAAACACAACATCTTCTGCTCTTTGTGTTACAGTGGGGAATACACATAGATGACAGAGCCTTATTTAGTATTCAACTACTTCACCCAGCATTCCCTCCCACAAAGGATATTGCAGCATTAGACAGAGGTCGGAGCAGGGCACTGAAAATATTTAAGCACATGAGAAATCTGGTTAGGGAAATAGATTTAAAAGGCTAGGATTGTTTATTTGTCAAAGGCTGTGAATAAAAGGAGACATGATAGAGCATACAAAACAGCTAATTGTTAAAGAGAAAGCAAAGCAGAAACCTCTATCCTTCCTGTCTCGTAAAAATGTGGCAATGAAGCACTCAAAGAAATCAAAAAGTGGCAAATTCAGAACTGATAAAAGGAAAAATGATCCCATCAAAACATAATTAGACTGGAATCAATTACCACTCACTGCCCTGCTGGCCAAGAATGCAGTTCAAAGTTAAAATTAAAAAGTAAAAGAGGGTGTGTTCTTTGTACAATAAGATGCATAAGAATAACATGAAAAGGGGAAGAAAAGGTGGCCAAAAATCTTAAGTATTTCCAAGAGGCAAATCAGTTTATCAGTAAGGGGAGATTGAAATGGGATCTGTGTTTTCTATCTGCTATTCACTTGGTTGCATTAACCTTTCTGAAAGGACATGGGTTGGCCTCTCAATGCACCCATCTGGACTCACATATGGAAAACAAAACACAGGACACCTGAAATTAATACAATAGGCTGCGAACTTCAGTTCTGAGAAACCTGTGGTTACTACTGTCTTTGCTTGCCTAGCTGGAGTTTGGTAACAGTCTGCATGTGGAGCACAGCATCTTGAATTGCCTCTGCTCAATTTCCAAAGCTTATCTGGATGCACTCTGAGAAAATAAGAGGCAAAATGCTGTCATACTTCTTGGTTGTCACTTCATGAATATTTCATAGTCACAGGAAAGGTAATTTCCGCTCTCCCTGCTCATATTTTTTTGGAGGAAACAGATCTGGATTTTACAGTTTGAGATTCTTCACTACAAGGATCCCTCATAACTGCCCACGGCCTTTCACACTTTGTGGACATGCAGCAGTGGTTACAGAAGGGAAAAAAGCCCCCTTTAAGCCATAGCAGAAAATAAAAGTTGCAGTTATCTTGGCATAGAACTTAAATATATAATCAGATCAGAATCCTAAAGGCAAGATGTCATAATCTAGTTGTCCCTATAGTTGCTTTGCACACAGTAATTTGTTCTACTAACACCTTAAATAAACCTTAAATAAACATTTTACTTAAAATTGGTCCAATACTGGTGTTCATACAGCTTTTTCCAACATTTTCCCAGCTGTTTTTTTCAGTAGTTGCCTACTTTCTAGGCAGCCTCAAGAGGAGATGTGGAAAAGTAGGGGGTAATTTTTTTGTGGTTTAGAAAATAAAGAGTATGAGACTAAATGACCCATGGGAACAACCCAGTTCCTCAGGAAGATTTGTCCATTGTCAATATAAACATTCTCTTTTTGGCAAAGTGAATGTAAGCATATATATGTGAACAGGAATCACACATTTCTCTGTGTGTGAAAAATGCATGTACGATCTGGAAATGGATTTTGGATGAGAAAGCAATTCAGTGGTGCTCTTAATGCAGTGCTTTGGGAGAAGCCAGAGGGGCATTGCTTACCTGCACAGTGTAGTACAGTGGACTCACTTTATATAAAAAATTTTGTTATTGTCATGCACATTGCCTAATGACCACAGCACGATTTAAATCTGAGAACAGAGGAGTGAAGTAACAAGGTAAATAATCCTTTGCTGCTTCTAGTGTGGATGTATGAAACAGGTTGAGACAACTGAAACTTAAAGAGACTGATGAATCTTTCTCTCAGTCACTGTTGAGGGATTACTCATTCTAGAAAGTGGAACATATATTTCTAGATCACTCCATATATGTAATTATGTATGCATTATATATTAATGATTACTTCAGAAAAACTTTGATCTGCACCAGAATAAGTAATAATTATTCAAATACTTGGGTTTTTTTCTACATATGGTTTTGGGTTTTTTTAATCTGCCCCTCAGTATGCAGCAAGTTTTGGTGATTAAGTATCTGGTTTATACACTTTGTTAATGAAAAACTTCATGAAGTTATAATCACTTTTATAATATAAATCAGCATATATTTTAAAAATCACAACATAGACAAAATGAGAACGATTTGATTTAGAATATTTATAGGTACTTGCTTTCTACTTCAATTTTAACTGGAATTTTCTTTTTCATGCCAGAAGCAGAAAAGCGACTCCATTCTTTTGACTGGCTCTGAATGAAATACAAGCAAGCCAGGGAAAATTGATTCCACTAAACCATATGGTACAGTTGAAATAGAGTAATTTTCCAAGTCAGTCTAAGTATTTTGGGCTGAAATTCAGGAGTTGTCAAAGTATGGGATCAAATGAGGATAAGAATTAGTGTGTTAGGCAAGTATTTCCTAGAATCTCAGCTCCTCTTTAGTATAGAAGAGAACAGAATAGAAAAGTTTCAGTTAGGAGAGATCTTCAACAGTGATCTAGTCCAACTGCCTGACCAATTAAGGGCCAAACAAAAGTTAAAGCACATTACTACCTACACTGTCCAAGTGCCTGCTAAATACTAAAGCTTCGAGGCATTTACCACCCCTTAAAGAAATCTGTTTCAGGGTTTAGCCACTGCATGGGTAAAGAAATGTTCCCTAACATTCCCTAACATCTTGTCGGAACTTCCCCTGGCACGCATTCCCATGTCTTCTGGTCACTGAATCCCAGGGAGAAGAGATCAGATCCTCCCTCTCCAGGTCCCCTGCCCAGGGAGCTGTACAGAGCAATGAGCCCTGAGCCTCCTCCTCTCCAAACCAGACAAACCCAGAGCCCTCAGCCCCTCCTCACAGGACGTGCCTTCCAGCCCTTCCACCAGCTCTGTTGTCCTCCTCCGGACCACTCCAGGACCTTCTTCCCACCCTTCTCAGAGTGTGGGGCCCAGCACTGCACACGGGACTCAGGGTGAGGGGCACCAGGGCTGAATCCAGCAGGATGATCCCAATCCCAGCTGGTGATGCTGTGTCTGCTGCACCCTGGGATGGGGTTTGCCCTCCTGGCTGCCCGGGCACAACTGCTGGCTCACCCTGAGCTGCTGCCCACCTGCACCCCAGATCCCTTTTGCAGGGCTGCTCTGCACACACTGCTCTCCCAGCTTATACTCGTGCCCAGCTTTACTGCATCCCAGGGGCAGAATCTGGATTTGTTCTTGTTTAATTTCATGCCACTGATAATTACCCAGTGCTCCTATCTATTTCAGATCCCTCTGCAAGGCTCTTGTGCCTTGAGAGAGTCAAAAGTATCTCCAGTTTGGTATCATCAGCAAATTTGCCAATGGTGCATTAAACTTCTGCATCCTGACCATGGATAGACACATTGAATGGAAATTGCCCTACAACTGAACCTTGAGGAACACCACCGGTGACTGGTCAGAACCCACATGTAGCCCCATGCACAACAGACTTCTGAACTCTGCCCTTCAGCAAGTCCTTCACTCAGCACTCTGTGTACTTGTTCAGCTGAACAGCTTATCCAGAAGTATGCTGTGAAGAACAGCATCAAAAGCCATATTAATATAAAGAAAAACTATGTCCACTACCTCCTGTTCATTCACTAAACATGTAACCTTACACTGAAAGATATCAAAGAACTTAAAAAGGGCTTTCCAACTGTGACTCCATGAATTTTTTTACTGTGTCTGATGATTGTATTTTTAAAGTAATCTTCTACATATTTTGCAGGCATTGAGGTTAGACTAGCAGGTAATAGGGTTATTTCTTTTTTTTTAATGTTCAAATAAGTAACAAGAGAATGTACTTGCAGTCTGTCATTTATGATAAGTAGATATCACAGATTGTTTCCAAAAGTGGCATTGACATATTTTCTTACCAGTGAGTGACAAGTTCTTCTGTGTGAGTGTTCACAAAATTTCACTGAAAAAACACTGAAATGATTGTAGTGACTTTGAATTAGTCAGGCAATATTTCTGCATGCTGTGTATTGGGTAATCTGCTCTGCTGTTCCACCTGAATGAATCTGAGCTTCACCATCCCCATCCAATTTATTAGTATTTGTTGTAATTAATGAGTAGACATCATCTAAGGGGTAATTTTTTTCCCCAGTTCTGAGAAAGTATAATTTTCATAGAATACCATAGATCATATAAACAAACACAATTACATTTTATTTTTTAACCCAACACTTTATTGATCATCTCTTGAAAGAAGAGAAGGAGGGAGAGAATTCATATTCATAGAAATTTTTCTCACACAGCCTCTTTCTAAAACAAAATCAAATTGTTGCTCTTAAGGCACTTTGTACTATTCTTTAAAGAAATCTTGCCAGCATATTTTCATACCCACCCAGAGAGATGAAGTTCCTGGAACACTTTATCAGTTCAATGAGAAGCAAGGAATGTAAGAGACACAGTGTTCTTTCAGTCAAATTCTTCCTGTTTTGATAACACTATCCTTTATGAAAATAAAAGGTCATCAGTTTCTGCTAACTCAAGGTTTTAGAGTAGCTGCGTAATTCAGATTTCAGTTTGAAAGAGAGATCTCCATCTGTATACGCAGTTCAATTTAACTCAAGGAGGGTTAAAAATATCATTAAGGCAGCATACACCCTTTACTGATAATGCAGGAAATTAAAACAAGAGGAGCATCCTTCTCAGCAGGTTTCCTTCTCTCCAAAGCCCTTCATGACTCTGTCCTTTTCTCCTGTGAAGTCTTGTCTCTACCCAAATCCTTTTCTACCCCAGACCTGACAACCCTACTTTGTCACCTGAAGAGCTGTGAGTGTTGTCTGCTCCAGGGATACAATCCAATGCTACTTCAGCACTGAGGCTGTCACTCAGCACCATGAAGGAGCTCACCTCCTTCACAGCTCTCCTACATCAGCGGGGAGACTCACCAGTGAGGGAAGGAGACTGCTGACAGTTTGCAAAACTGAAGATTTTGCGCACCTACCAATAAGCAGAGAATGTCTGTACACAGTGGATTGCAACTTTCCCTCCCTCTTGCCACAGCATTCGTTTCCCAATGCCTTGCAAAGTTCTTGGCACAGCAAGATCCCATTCCAAAGGATGGTTGTAAATACAAAGCGGGTGTGAAGGAAATTCTCATGTAAACTTATCACTGGGCCAACTAGTCTACAATGAAAGATGAGAGGGAGCTCTATTATTCATGTCCAACTTTACCTCATCATTTCTTCCTGCCCATGTTTGATCTTTGTTGAAGGCAGAAGCTTTTTCCAGATTGAAGAACAATCTTTGTAATTTCCATACTGTTCCTGGGTTCAGGGTCACATTCCTTCAAATGCAGCCAGATAGCAAAGTAGGGACGTTTGTTAACAGAAACCAATCCCTCTTTCAAACATCCTCTTTCTACAAAATTAACACAGTTATGGAATAACCATAAATGACAGACTACAGTCACAGAGTAAGTGAGTTTTTGAACAACAATGTATTAAATTTTCAGTCTAAAAACATATCCTTGAACATAACATAAAGGATAAACATAATTTGGTGTTTTGGAAGTCCGTGATCATATTAAAGAGGAAGTATTTTGCATTTCTATTGTCTTACAATGTTATTTAGTGTTTTGGTAACCATCATGTGAATATAAGAACTTGAGCTTAAGAAACCAGCCCACTTTAAATAGGGGCCAGAACAGATCGTTGATCTGAAAGACTCCTTTAATCCTAAACAGGCAATTTGAAGAGTTCAAATTTCATTTTAAAATTATTTTCTTTTGCTTCACTGTAGCTAATTTATGCCATTTAAGTAGTTCAGTTTATGGTGGCATAACACTAACAATATATGGAAGATAAAAAGGAAAATTTGGGTCATTTTTTCCTTTGTGAGTATAAAGGTTCTCCCAGAAGAAATGAGGCTAAAAAATCATGCCCGCAGATATTTTTGTTTCTTAGACCAGATTTGCAGAAGAAGGTCTTCATTTGAAAGCCTCATCACTTTTTATTGAGAGGCATTGGATCATCCCTGTTTAAAATTGTAACATCAGGGATTTGGCATGAAACTTCCTGCAGTTTTCTGCTCCTGCCTCTGCCCTCCCCACCCCTTGTGCTACCATTAAAAAAACTGCACAGGTTTTCTTCCAGCATTTTGTTAAGGCAATTTCCAAAGGTGCATACTTCTGTGATTGTCAAGTGGCATGCTAACAACCAACTGACTGCAAGAGTTATAATAAAATAACAGATATTTTAAGGAAAAGGATCATGAATTGAACAAACAGTTTTCCTTGATCTGAAACAAAATGTTTAGATCAATTCTGGACACTTCAATGTTATTTAGATATCATTGCTAACTAAATGTTGAAACAAAAAATTGTTCTAGAGTGAAAAATTGAAACACTTCACTTTGAAAATGTTAAAATTGTGTTCCAGAAAGCATCTCTTTGCCTTCAGCTTGAGCTAGTTAACAAACTACATACAAACTCAAGAATTGTTTTAGAGATTCCAAACCTTTACTTTTTGGCAGACCTAATTCCAATCCTAATATTTCATACAACCAAAATCAGCAGTATAAGGGCAGCAACATTCAAGTTGACACTCTGTAAGCTCTTCTGAGTCCCCCTCAGATTTTGGGGTCAGCTTTTTTGATGTCAACAGACAAATTTAAATTTTCCTTTTCTTCTTATTTTCCTCAGAGTATGAGTGAAAGAATGTATGGTAATGTAATTTGACTGTCAGTTAATGTACTCAGGCAGGAAATTGCTTTATGTCTTCAACAATTAGATTAAATAGCTGTTGTCAGCACTATGAGGGTGGAGCTCTCTTATTCTAAATACAGCTCAGTGAAAACTGCTGGAAGTAAAAGTTCTCAGCCCTGATCATTTGTTTTCCTTAACCAAGCATACTTGTGTGTCTCTGAGGAGGAACAAAACCCACCATGAAAGAGTCTCAAACAGACAATTTCCTGTAATATCTTTGGACACAGCAGGTAAGTGGCAGGTCTGATGCTGGTGTGGGCAGCAGGAACCTTCCACACTTGTTCACATACCTGTCAGTTTCCTCAGGATACCTCCACAGCACAACCTAATCACCTCCCTGTGTGAGCATGACAGGCAGAAGATACAGCACAGATCCTACAAAGTCTAATGCATCTGCTTGAATCCTTCCAGGAAAAAAGTCCCCATCATAGGATCATAGAATCAGACAATGTTAAGGTGTTGGAATGTACCTTGAAGATCATCTAGTCCCAAATCCTCCTGCCATGGGCAGAGGCTGCTTCCCCTATAACAGGTTTCTCAAGGTCTTATCCTACCTGGCCTTGAACACTGCCAGGGTTTGGGCATCCACAGCCTCCCTGGACAACCTGTTTCAGTGTCTCCCATTCCCACAGTAAAAAATTTCTTCCTAATATTTAACCTAAATTTATCCTCTTTCAGTAAATATTCATTACTTCTTTTTTTTTATCACCATTTCACAGTGATTGTGAGCATTAAAACTAATTTCAAGAACTATGGGCCATTGCAGTGATATTGATTATCTTCTGAAGTGCATTGTTTTGAACCCTTCAAGATTGTTAGGACATTGACATGCCTGTGGCAGCAGTTGGCTAAAACCATTGCAGTTTGCTAGGGTAGCAAAGAGTTAGACAGAGTTGTATTTCTAGTATGTGTCTAGCCTACACATCCTCTCTTGCTGGGGTTAACAAAAACTTTATTTAACTACATGAAGTCAGCTGGTTTGTTTCTAAGCAATGAGTTTCTATGCTGGATGGACTGATGCTAGATGAAACTCATCTGCTTCGTCTACTTGTTGCTTTCGTTGAGCAATATGCCAGTTGTTGCCTGCATTTTCAGAACATATGCAGGCTCATATATGAGCATATGTACTCATTGAGAAGTTATGGTTTTGATTAGAACAGATGCAACATAGTTTCGTTTAAATCACAAAGTAGCGAATAGTGAATTTTTTTCTATCATTCATCTCATTACTGTATCTTCCTTTGCCCTCCTCTCATTATGTGTATAGGAAAGGCCTGGATACTTTAGAGGGAACTAAAAGTGAGATTGCTTATAAATGTTATATTCTTTCTTAGTGCAAGGATGAATTTTCAGATGTTAGCCACTTGTGTAACTCAAGAACAACCAAAAAATAGTCACCGAAACTATCCTTTATGATAGATATTTTCTTTGATCCTGGCATATCTTTGTCCTTCTGCTACCAGAAAATGTAAAAATCACATTTTCCATAGCTTCAGACGTTGTAAGCAGCCTCTTTTAGAAGACATGGTGCATCCAGAGGCAAGAAATGTAGTCAATGCCAGGTCAGACTTCGAACATGAGTAAACACCCTGAAGTCAGTGATAACTTACCACAGGTGGCCTCGTAACTCAGTGTAGTGCCTTGGACCACTGCAAGAATATTGTGTCAGGCAACTGAATGAAGCAATATACCACCCTAAGAAAGTTCTGTGCTAAACTTTTCTGAAAGATAGGTCTCATGTCAGGATAGGAAAGCTGCCAGGTTCAAGAAAACCCTATACTATCCAGGTTTCAAAATCTGTTTTTAAGCTCCAGTTAATAGCTGTATTTTAGAAGAAAACACTGATGGGTTTCTTTCCTTCTTCAAAATACTGTGTGCCTCAAATCTTAGCTATACAGGTGACTAGAGAAGATAAAATCAAGACTGAAATTAATTTGTATTATCTACTTCCATTCTGGTCCATCAACTTGTTTGAAACAACCAATTTTTTGAACCCATAATGCACACCTTCCTRTTATTACATGGAGTATTTTTCAACTAAAGTGGAAAGGTCTCCTGCATGGTATTTTATTTAGGAACCTTATTTACTGATCACTTGTTCACCTTTTTAGAGAGGCAATCTTTGTCCCATGCACGTTATATAACATTGCTTTAGTACTGTAGTAGGAGAGACAAATGCTAGCTGACTATGCTCATAGTGACTGTGATCAGGTGGGCCACAGCATCAGGATACCCTCAGAACATCAACATTCACTTTTATATTCAGGCTATTACATGAAGCCCATTTGTTTTCGTGGAAATTTCTGGTAGAAAATCTGTTTTTAAATTGCTGGTCAATGTGAGGGGAGGAAAAAAGGATTTGCATTGGTTTAAGAATTGCCAGAAACTCATAATCAATTTTAGTGGATTATACATGTGTGGATTATACAGTGGATTATATATACAAACATTTTATGTACATACACACAGACTTATATCAGTCTAAACATAACTGTGAATAGATATATATGCATAAAATAGTGAGAATGTCCACTGACACATGAGGTATAAGAGGTGCTGTACTGCAAGTAATTGAAATGAAAAGTACCTCCTACATAGCACAAAACTATCTTCAGAAGACACAAAGACAAACATACATAAATCTGGAAATTCCTTGCAATACTTTTTAAACTCAAATAATTAACAAACTATTAATACACCATCTGAAATATTCTTTGAAATGTGGAAATTCTCAATTCGGTACAATATATCTGCTTCTATTAAAGGAAGTGGGAATTGTAGTTAGCAAACCTGAGGGATCTGAATGTATCCCATACATTTTTTTTTCATGGAAAATGGAAAGGACTTAACAGTGAGTGCCTCAACTACATATCAGGTGGCACACGCAAAAAGAGGAGGAAGTAGATGCAATGTCTGCCAACAAACTCTACTAATCTGTTTCCTCTGCTCCAAAGTCCTTCATCTGGGAGGAAGGCCTCAAATTTAACCTTTTAAGAGGCATTTAGGTGCCTAAGTATATTCACTAAATGCCATCTGGGATGGCTGTGGGAATCCGGTTGGCCTCCAGTTCCCATCCCTGATGGATGGAGATCTATTGTACCTTATATATTTATATACAATCTTTGGGGTACAGAGAGGAGCTGGAATTTCTCAGGCATCACAAGATAGAAATGATTTATTGGATTTTGCCTTACAAAGATAGATACCAGTCCAGGTCACAATCCAAGTTACTATTTAGAAAAATTTATTTTTTATTTTTTTTAATTCCTTGTTATAGAGCAAAATTTCAGACATTTGGTTATACAAGCTCCAAGTAGCCAAAACTGCAATCTTTAATTATTATTCCCTGTGTTGTGCAGATGACAGCACTATCCTATTTTAGATCTTGCTTGAACTTCTGTGTAACTTCTAAAAATTAATCTCAATGCTACTTCAACTTATCAGCAATCAAGAATCTACTGTAGCATTTCACATATTCTTTTAATACTGTCAATTACATACAATGGTCTAATTTTGCTTTTAATTTTTAAAGTTGCCTTGGTCACTTCTAGCTTACAGGCACTGACATATGTGCTTTTCTCCAGCAGACCAAACACATCAAGAGGCAATTCCTCATGTAGGTAGTCAGAGATTTGATAGCATATCAATCCTTAATCTTCTTGTTAGTACAGTAAATAGATGGCAATACCTGAGCTTTTTTTCCAAACCGTGTTTCTCTGGCCTTTGATCACACCATTAGCTCATCTCTGATCCTTTCCAAAGCAGGACATAGTATTCCTGCATAGTATAAAGGAGTGACTTTATGGAACTCAGACACAAACAGTGAAACATTTATCTGCTGCAGTTGTTGAAAACTTTCCTGATTCACAGTCTTCCTCCAATCTGTCCCCATCTGTAGGCATGGGATGAGTTGGATGAGTTTTAGGTCTATGACTAAGATCCTTCTAGAAGCTGTGCTAAGGCAGATGAAGGAGAGGGAGGGGATTCAGGGCATCATGGCTTCAGCAAGGGCATTCAGAGGGTAGTGATCAATGGCTCAGAGCTCTGATGGACATCAGTGACAAGTGGGGTTCCTCAGGGGCCAGTACTGGGACCACTGTTAATATATTATCTTTATTAATGACGTAGACAAAGGGATCAAGTGCACCTTCAGCAAATTTGCAGTTGACACAGAACTGAGTGGTGCTGATGACACATCTGAAGGACAGGATGCCATCCAGAGGGACCTGGACAAGCTCAAGAACTGGGCCCATGGGTACCTCATGAAGTTTAACTACACAAAGACCAAGATGCTGCACCTGGGTCGGGGCAACCCCCGGTATCAGCACAGGCTGGGGATGAACAGATGAGAGCAGCTCTGCCCAGAAGGACTTGGGGGTGCTGGTGGGTGAGAGGCTGGACATGACCCAGCCATGGGCACTCCCAGCCCAGAGAGCCAAACGTGTCCTGGGCTGCATCCAAAGCAGCGTGGGCAGCAGGGGAGGGAGGGGATTCTGCCCCTCTGCTCTGCTCTGCTGAGAGCCCACCTGGAACCCTGCATCCAGCCCTGGGCTCCCAGCACAGGAAAGACATCAATCTGTTGGAATGAGTCCAGAGAAGAGCCATTAAGATAATTAGAGGGTGGAGAAACACTTTTGTGAGAAAAGGCTGAGACAGTTGTTTCTTTCCAGCCTGGAGAAGGCTTAGGGTTGATGCTATTGTGACCTTTCAGTACCTGAAGGGAGCCTACAAGAAAGATGGAGAGAGATGTTTTACAAGAACATGTAGTGACAAGAAAAGGGGGAATTGACTGAAACTGAAAGAGAGCAGGTTTTGATTAGACATTGGAAAAAAAATCTCTGTTCTGAAAGGTGGTGAGGCACAGGAACAGGTTTCTCAGAGAAGTTGTGGATGCTCCATCCCTACAAGTGTTTAAGGCCAAGCTGGATGGATCTTTGTGCAACCTGGTCTAGTGGAAGAGGTCTCTGCAATATGGGCAGAGGGAGGGGGTTGGAACTACATGATCTTTAAGGTTGCTCCCAACTCAAATAATTTTTTCATTCAGCAATGAACCCCAGGAGAAGGCATGTCATGTTAGTTTACATGTATTTTTATAGTAAGCTTATGCAAATTGTACTACAGGCCACTACTCTGAATTCCCACAACAATGATTTCCACATGTATAAATGACCCTGAACATCATAAAAGATTTTTGTTTGCTAGCATGCAAAAGGAAAGCTGAGATGAATGTATTTCCCACAGGTATCTTTCCACTCAGTGCACGTACCTTTTTCCCTCATTAGTAACTCTCTTGCAGGAGGTTTTAAGAAGCATGTTTTTAAACAGCCCACAATTCAGCCCACAGGGACTTGGTAAGGAGACTAAAGGGGGCTTATAAGTAGGATAGCCAGGGGTCTGTGTGATAGTATTTTTATGTACAAATTAATGCTTTCAGATTAGAGGTGTTTTTTAAAGAAGCCAAATCTAGAATGTTTTTGGGTTTTTTAAATACAAGACACATTGAATAAATTTTTTAATATCCAGATAAATTTGGGAGCTGGTCTTTACACATTCATAGGCTAGTCTGGCAGGGTAATTTTGTCCTTTGTAGGACAGTGGAATATTATCAACACAAAAAGGATATTTTCACAGCAACATGAGGCACAACCTACTACATTCAGGGAACAATTTACTACAACCAAAGACAGTTACAGGTTATATTTTCCATATAACCTTTCCTGAAGGAAGATAGTAAGAATGCAACACTTAAAAACAAGGGCATTGTTAAGACATCCCTTACCAGTTCTGAACAGGATTAATTTTAATAATAATTCCACTTGCCTACACAGTGTTCTCAGATGTGAAAAAACCCCATGGGATTAGGCCAAATATTGTCATGGTAACTGAAAGAGAGGGAAATAACTCTAAAACAGTTTCCAATAAGCAAGAGCAGCTACCATTCCATCAGTAGCCTTCAATAGAATGTGACATCTGTTTTTCATTTGTTGTTTCTAGGCTTGAAGAAAAGCAGGATAATTGGAAATAGTATGATGATCTGGGAACATATTGAATGAAAAGAATCTTAGTGCTTTTTAAATATTGGTCCATTTATCTTTAAAAACGTCTAGCATGTACCTTCGTTCACCATTTGCAAATTGGACAAGTTAGTTGGAAAATTTTCTGGACTCAACTATGCTCAAGCACTGAAAGATCAAAGCAAGCTTCTTGCTTTAATAAGAACTACCACTTCAACTGAGAAGTGGACACCTATTTTTGGAAACCGAGAAGATGTAAATGAATTAATTGTATGAAATTATGTGATTACTTCATATTGGGGATAAACTAACCCAAAGAGGAAACATGCACCAGTACTGGTGTTTTCCACTTCTTTCATTCAATACACCACTTGTCTGACACAAGAATTTAAAATAATACTCATAACTGTACTGCTAAGAAACAAGTAGACCAAAATCCAGTTGTGGAACTTGAAGGCAGGTGAAAAAATTGAAAAATAAGTCATAGTTTTTACCAGCAAGGGAGGTTACCAGCGAAACAGTGTATAATTGAATTTTACCACACTTTAAGTATTTAATAAACTATTTGGAACATTTCTAAGAAGTTGATCATGGACTTTTAAGTATGCTCTACCCAGTATTAGAAAACCTTGTTTGCTCACCCAGGCTAGACAAAGCACACAGAAATAAAAGCTCTTTTGTCCTACCAACCCATGACATGTTTATACACCAACTTATCAGCTAAGAGGTTGATTTTAGGCACTCACAATTTTGCAGTAGGAGCTCACAAGTTAGCTTATGGTTAAAAGCTTGGACATTTGGTAGGAGATAGAAAAAGTGAAGAAACAATGATTTTACTTTATTTATCCTGAATATTATTTAACTGTGTCTTCATAACAAAGAAGAAGAAAAAAAATAGGAGAGAATAATAAAAACTTAAAGCTTACCTTATGGTTCCTAAATCAAAATTCTGAAGGATAATACTGTATGAAAGACTTGTTGATATATGCTTTGTGAAATATAATCTAAATAAATTTTATACACTGGCCACCTCTGCAGCTTCTTGAAACCTCACATTTCAAGGTCTGATAAGGGTCAGTACAAAGGGTGTTGCTTCACTCACTCGTAATTTTTTGTGAAGAGGTCATGGCACCCAAAACACTTAAGTCAAGAACCAATAAAGAGTCATAAATGAGCACCTTTCAGTTTGTAAGATTAATCAAACCAAAATACCCCCAAAACCCAATACATCACCAAGGCAAAAAAATTACAGACCTATTCCCAAACCATTAAACTAAAACATAACTGCAAAATGGCTAATTTCATGGGCAATGTGCTACTTGTGCTCTTTTTCTCTCTTCATACTGACAAAAAAGTAGCCATAAATTATTGTTAGCATCAATTCTTCCATTCCTATTCATTCAGGTAATCTCTGGGGCAACACTAGGATGGCCCAATAACTATAGATAATGTGCTAGATGCAATTTCCAATTTGAGAGCTCCACTGTAGGAGCACTTTTCCAAAAGGGACCTAAGGTTCAAAATTAATTTATTTCAGGCTGCCCTCTATATTTGAAATTATATACTGAAACTGTCTTATGCATGTTTGGCACCTGATTTTAGTGCATCCTGATATCTTTGACCTTGCCCACTGCTGAATTGTGTGGTGACATGACTCATATCTTTTGAATTCCCTGGCCCAGGATCAGGTTGCTCATGCATGTAATCCATGCTGTTCCCAGATATTCTCTGGGTAGGGATGATAGAGAAACTGCTGCTCAGCTTAGGCTCGCTGTTCTGCCTGCTGAGGAGACTGTCACGATAACAGCTGTGTTTACCAGCTTTCCAGCAGCCAGGAAATTCTTAACATTAGGGCAGTTCAGGTACAGTCATATCTTATTAGTATGCAAATAATAAAAATGATTGAGTGTGGGGGTCTTTGTTTATAGAGACATTTCAAAAATAAAGCTCACTTATTCTTGTGACTATTTATCACAGCAAGGCCAGCCTTAATTATTTTTTTTCCCGGTTTTATTTTTGCTTACCTCTCTGCCAGTTTCAGGCCTTATTACCTTCAGTTCTTTGCCTGAATAGCAACTTCATACACAGAAAAGTCAGCTAATAAGCAGTGACCATCACTAATGGGGAGCAAACACTGAGGAATTTCATTCTTGATGATTGACCATCAAGTACATGGTGGTTTTGTCACCCTCATGCTCATGTCAGACTCTATGAATCTGACCTGCTAGGCTAGGGCAGGTGAAAATTAGTGAGCATGAAGCAGCCTGCATATGGGCCAGGTTCTCAAGGAAACTGTCTCTCCAGCCCATTGTCCACTGGCCCACTGGCCCCCTTTCAGCTCTCATTACCCACTGACCTACTGCTCCTCCTCCAGCTCTCACTGCCCACTCCATTGCTTTCAGGAGTCAAAAAAACCCATGGGAAATGTCTATGGACGTTTTCAAGCCCTGCTGCTTCAGCTCCCAAGAATGCTGATGTTGGAGAAGGGGAGAACTTGGGTTTGGAGAGGAGAAGCCTCAGGTGCAGCAGTAGTTTTTATGGCTGTATTGATAAGAGGACCAACTTCAATATGTAGAAATAATAATAGACATAGAGATAGTTGCTGCCAGCTGTGGAAATCTCCTTACATAGCTGGAGATTATGTAGTAGGGCTGGAAATGAAAGAGGAAACTGATTTATTCTCACTGTTCATTACTGCAATTCAGAGCAATTTATTTAAGGTCACTATCTCCCATTCTAAGGGAAAATGCAAACATTAATCTTCGTATACTGTATCTTGGAAACCGGTGTTCTAGATAATTAGTTTGCTATCCTCTTTGCATGTGCAGTCTTTTCATATTCAGCAAGAAGGATAGTAGTCTAATCATCTGTGCTGTACATATGGGCTTGAGTACACACAACAGTTTAAACAAACAGGAGATGATTGCTGTCTTCACATTGATGATACCCTCAGTATGCTTTTAGGGTCAGCTTTTATTTATTTCAAATACTGCTTCCATTATTAGGTCTACACCCACAACAGTACAACAGGAAACTCACATCTCTTGCTTGGGTTGTCCAGAAGTGCTTGTGGTAAGACTAAGATGGAGATGAGTACAGGCCATTCTCTAAATGTTTGCCTTTTAGGACAGATTTTGATGTCCCGGTTAGGGCACCTCTAGCTTACCTGTCCAATGCGCTTCCCTTGTGGTGCATTTCAATGTGCAGCTACATTTTGACTACAGTGTGCATGTCCCATGTACCACGATCCTGAAGACCTAATCTTTGCTTTACAAGGGCATTTAGATTCACCAAGCAGGAGTCCATCCTTCTCTATGTGGAATTGAAATAAACACCACCAGAGACAGTGAGGTAACTGACTTCTGACTTCTTTTTGTCACTGTGAAAATATCCATCCTTTTAGACAATACCAAACTGTGTGACCTCTCCCACTGCCAAAGAAACAGAGAAGATGTCCCGCAATACCAAGAAAGACTAAAAGCTCAGGTTTTGCCTGTTCTGGTGAACCCAGAGGATGTCACCAATATTTTCAATATGATGGACAGTGAGATTTTTCCTCCTTTACACTATCTGGAATTTCTTTTCTGCCTTAGAGGTCAGACTAGAAGTAATAAGTTTTGCTCTGCTGGAGATGGTGATAAGTGAGGTAGAAGTCAAACCACCCAAGGACAGAGACACGCCCATCTTCATGATGTTACATGCATATTAACTCCTGATATCCTAAGTAGCTCCTAAATAATCACATGATGCTTCAACAGCACTAATGAATAATATTTAAAGAACACTGAAGAGACAAATCAGGTGCAGGTGGTAGATAAGAGAACCAGTTAAAGGCACAATTCCTGGACAGTCTTCATATGCTCTTTATAAACTACCTTTCCCTGCAAAATTCTTCTTCTTGATGCATTTGATATCAAAGACAAAAAATAATTAATGTATCAGGAGCAGACCCTCAGAAGTCTAATCAAGACTTATGTGACCTTGCACTCACCACTGAATCTTTCCAGGGGTTCTTCTGTCTAAGCCTGGCTCCTTGAGTTTGCCTGAGCCAAATGAACTGGGGCATTTGCAAGACCAGGTCTTCCTGCAGGTCACATTTCACTTTTTAACCTTGGCCCTGCTGGTAAGCCAGTGTAATGCAGGGATCACAGCTCACTTGCTCCTTGGTAGACCCCTGCCGTTGTGGTTTTCCTCTGGGCTCTGAAAGATAGGCCACCTTTCAATGCTTCATCCCTCTCTACTGGCTGCTCTTGCATGGTTTGTGGTTTATTCTCTAAATGTCTGTGAGAAGATTAATAGTGTTACTGCTAATGGGCTCCTGGTAAACTCAATATCCACAAGGGCTCTCAGGGACAGCTTTTCTCACACGCACATGCTCAATCTAGAGATGCCAGAGAGAGGAGAAGGTTACTAGGGAGGCAACCCCCATCCCTGACCATCCCTGAGCTGCCTGTGCCCCTCTGCTTGCACGCACATACACCCACACATGCACAAGCCATGGCCACCCCATATCCTTCCACCAGCCTGCTAGCTTCCTCCCCTTTCATGCTCTCCAGCCTTGTACGAAGCAGCCATGCAGAGAGCACCTCTAATACTCATGGTTCCAAGGAGGGGTCGCCGTGGGTAGCCAGCATTCATAACAACACAGAATTAACTGCTCCCACTTATCATAAGCAGAATCATTATGTGTATCCCTTATCCAAAGGCTGAATTTAGAGCAACACTTTGTAAGCTCAAATAAAACTTCTGTGGATAGCAGTGGTCCCAGCACTTGTGTAGATTAGGACTGCTAGAGAATCCCAGGAGACCCTGACAGATGCAGTAAGTAGAGCCTGAATCAATTTAGAATTAGTCTTTGTCCTCTCTTAAGTTTTAAGTATAGTTTGGAAAAAGCACTCACATTCCACTTTTGGACAACAGAAGTGAAAGTCTGTGCCTGGCCTGCCCTTAAATTTTCCTGCACAGAGTTACTACCCACAAAAAATAAAGTCTGGGTCTGTGTTTTTTCTATGTCTGATAGTACCCACTTGTCTTGTGCAAAGCAGACCAAGGAAACAGCAGCAAACAGACTATAAAGCTGACATCTACCCCCATTGGCTGCTGACTTATATGGAGAATCAGTGATTGGTACCAGCTGGAGATTTGGCCACTGGTCTGCTTTGTGTAGCACTTCAGAGATTAACTTCTGGATCAACCAAAGTGACTTCTAAAGTTATATCTGTTTTGTTAAATATAACTGCTGGCTGAAGAAAAAGAAAATGAAGAAACATTTCTTGGAACATAAAAATTCTTTGTTTAGAGTTTGGACTTCAAAATCACAAGAACATGCAGAATCTTCATGCAAGTAAGAATTTTACAAGCTCTGCATTCGTCTCTAATCCAAGCTCGGCATGTTGTTGAGATGGAATTTCAAGCCGGACCTTCTGCATCCAAGAGTTCTATTTAATTCCTGGCTCAGGATGGACAGACTAAGAGTGCTTTCTCCTCACCATCTCTGTGAGCGGCAGCTGAAAACACCAGAGAGATGTTTTTTTATGCCAGTTGACAAGAGTTGTGTCTTGTGCCATTTTATGTTTTGGGTTGGGTTGGGTTTGGGTTTGTTTTTTTCTCCTTGATAAATCAAAAAGGATCACCCAAGCAAGATGATCCAGAAGGAAATTAATTTTTAAAATAGCTTTTCATTTAAGCAGGTTCCTATGGGGTGGCATCGGGACGTGTAACAATGACCCATTTAGCAGCAAACATGGAGAAAAGCTCCAGGGAACCAGAAGCAGGTCCAAGGGCAGCATTTCTCCCTTGCAGTCTGCTTCTGCAGTAGTTCTCTGTGGCCAGAAATCAGACAGCATCAGCCCTCATGTGCCCTATCCAGAGGCAGTTCCCTGTCACAGCACTCTTAAGTTTTTCACCAAACATACCTTTGATATGCTTGGGGAATAGAAGTTTCCTCCTTGCCCACTTCAAGACTTTTGCAGTTTTTTTGGTTAAAAGAACTTTGAGATAATAGCCTATGTACAGTAGCGTACATAACCATGGGATGTTCAGGGAAAGAAGCATTGGTTTAGTGCTTTGTAACTCAAAGAGAGCACATGACAGTACATTCATCAGTCRCTCTTACTTCATCCCTTCACGTGGAATCATGATTTTCTCTGGCGACGTGCCTTGGGAGCAATACAGGGAGGGAAGCATCCATCCATCAAAGACTAAAGCTATTTTGCCCATAGTTGCTTCACCAAGGACTTTCATGTCAGAGCTGAAAGCAGGCTGCCCCTGGATCTGCAACCTCAATTCCAGGCCTGTCATTTAGAGAGGAGAAAAAGAAGCTTGGTGTGAGTGGGAAAAAATATATTTATCTTGAAAAGTAGAAGTTAAAAAGTTCTGCTCTGTGGTCTGTTAGCTGAATATCAGCATTTATTATCAAGTATGGCAGTGCAGCTTGTACCTAGGAGAGATGCTGGAGATTAAGAGAAGATAATTATTTGGATTTGTCTCAATTTTTTGCTTTGCAGACTGGAGGCTGGTGAGCCTATAACCTAAGAAAACATGAGAGACACAGACAAAAATCTCTCCAACACTCACCTTAGAAAGCAAAGCAGACCCATGATCCCTGTAAGGTCAATGGGAGTTTTTCCACTGACTCTAATAGAGTCTGGACTTCACTCTGAATTTTCCATTATGAAGGCCAAATTTTCCCCTCAATTTATAAAGCATGGTATTTTCCCAGCTTCAGTGCATGCCATCTCTTGTTTTCCAATGATGCATTCGAAAGCTGAAGTACACCTCTGGGAAACAAAGAGCAGGATAAGAGGATTTAAATGAAATATGCTTATAGCAAGGGACATAATGTTCACTTGGTTTGCTAATTCCACTTTCTGGCCAATATAAATGCACAACATAATATCTCTTGGAGATGTGATGTAGTCTTAGAGAAGGAGGATCACTGACCTTATGTTCAGGATGAACAAACTGACATGAGTAAAGAAATCCCATGATGCCTATCTCCCATTAGCTGTTTGTTTACAAAGTTAGCCTTGTAAATTTACTTGAGAAAATAGCAGATTTTAAAAGAAAGCATTTCCATAATTCTCTGCAGTTCTGCTGCTCCTGCAAGTCCATCAGGATATCAAATTCAATGGGGTAGGAGCTCCATTTTTAATATTTTACATTTTAATTTGAATAAGCAATTGTCTTTTTCTTCTTTTCATGTTTTCAGGCTTAATGGAAATAGTACAAAAAATGTGATCTCCCAGATCTGGAGGACTCAAAATTAAGAATGGCAACAACATGCAAGACCCTAACTTTTTTTGCCCATTTTTAAACTTTTGAACTGCAAATGCTTAAGGTTCCAGAACCAAGTATTAAATATACCTTTAATCCTGGGACCCCAGGGTTACTTCGTGGTACATCAGCACTTTCAATTCTAACGTGATCATTTTCAGCCTGAGGCTGAAACAAACCATTTATGGGAGCATACTAAGCAGTTTGATCTTTTGCTCATCACAGAAATGAGTCCAGTGATTTAAAAAAAAATCCATACAACAGAGCCCTGGATGTACATAAGGGCTAGATTGCATCCTTAAGAGCAAAGTAGGCAGGAGAGTACATGAAAACATATACTTGGGCTCAATAGCTCTCAACGAGCATTACAGGTCACAATGCAAAAAGCAATTTGACATGAGAAATTCCACTGATGTGATAACAAAGTTAATAAGAGCAATGAGTGTATAAACAAGGAAGGCGTGATTAGCAGAGGAGATGAAGGTAATTTTATCTCTCTGTACAGTGCAAAATTGACTACTAGGAGAGTCCTCCACAGCTGTAAAATATCACTGAAAAAAACCCAAAGAAACTCAAAACTCATATTAGGACTGAAACAAGTAGAGCATCTTCCAGACAAAAACAGAATAAATTTTCTYTATCTTCTCAGAAAATTTTGGGATGCTCAGAAGAAAAAAACCCAAACAAAAAATCTCTCAAAAATAATCTGAAGATACAGTACATAATCTTTGATACAGTGCACTTTGATACAGTGGAAAAGTCAGCATGTGGGAAAAGGTCCAATGTATTTAGATGAAAACACATCTTTCCTTACTTGATCCAAGATGAATGATTAGACACTCTTCTAAGAGAAGTGATAAGTATTTGCCTCTCTCTGCATTGACTTTAGGTCTAGCTGCCTGACAGAAGAGCACACATAAATAAACCAGAGTTTATGGAGCAAGATATAGTCATAACTAGATGAAATGTAACGGCCTGTGTTGTACACAAGGTCAAACTAGATGATCTAATGGTTCCTTCTGGCCTTAAACTTCATAAATTGTTTCTCACAGCTGCCCTAATGATCTAGTTGCCAGTTTAGACTTGAGTTGGCTATGAGTTTTCCACTCCAATTTCATTGCAATGGCAGCATCCGAGACAATTTCAGAGCCAGAAGCACTGCAGGTGGCTGAGAAATGGTTTGTACCTGGTGTCCCATGCACATCAGGAGTGGCACAATGTAGTGATGCATGGCACTTGGTTTTCAGGACTTTTGTTTCTGGAGTCGTCGTGGTTTCATTGTCCTGGCTAGCTTGTCCCCAGAAAGGTGCATCTTTCAAAGAAACTGATTTTCCAAACTGATTGTTAGGAAGCCTGTGAGCTTGTACTCACATCTCTGGGGCTGTACATGCACCTGAGCATAGCACTGCTTTGGTGCTGAACAGGCCGCAAGTACCTGTAGAACCTCTATGGAGCAATACCTAAAACCAGTTATTTTAGGTAGATGGAGGCCTGAAGGCTGATTTTCTCATTTGAAAAACAATATCCTTGTTTACTTCATCAGCTGGCTACACCTTGCTGCAGGTGCTTTGTACCATGGGGAACATGCTTTTCTTCTCCATCCCATAAAGCTCTCCCATTTATTAGGACTTTTGTGCAGAGTGGTTTACTTGTTGAGGGATTCAATTTCTGTAGGCATCACAAAAAAGACAGATGTCCATCGAGTCTGTTAGAAATTAGCAATATCCTTCCATTCAAATTTAATCACAAGTGAAGTTTAACTTGCATTTGTGAAGGATGAGGCATTCAGATATGGTTTTATGGTTACAAAACACATGTAATGATTTTGATACTGGAGCCAAAAGGACATCATCAGACAGGAAGAAAATTGTCTCCTTGGTAATATTTAAAATACTTTCAAAACTAAGTGCCTTGAGCTGATGCATTCCTAGCTCTTGAAGGGCATAGTAAATTCTCTAATATATTGGAAATTGTATATAAATGTAATCAGCAAAAGCACTGGTACAGTCTATTTCCAGATGAGACCTTGAAATTCTGCCATATTTTTCAGATATCATTGTTACACTATCATCCCCTTAATTAATTATTTAACACAATTATCCCTTCTTGCCCTCCATAAGAGTGAGCAGTTTACTTAGTTATATACAAAATCATAGGCTGATACAATTTGCTGACTAGAAAAATAATTGCTGGTTTTTTGTATTTATTTCTGTAGAAACACATGCATACAGACATGTTTGGTCTGATTGCATAGCTGATAAATTATAATTGATTTACAAAAATTTTCTGGATACTTTACTCTAACGTACCATTATACTAAGAACATGCTGATTATAACAAAAAGCACAGAAATTTAAATGGTACTTATGCATCTGCTTATGCGTATATGTGATTTTCTGTGCTGGTGTAAAATGCATGGGGTATTTTTACAATTGCAAATATTTACTGCAATTAAAATTTAAAATAATTAAAATTAATAAATAGTGAAATTATTATTCCTTTTAAAATAAATGACTGAAAAATATTTAGTTATAAAATTATGTGACATACCACGGTTCCAAAATACTTATAGGCATAAAATGTAACTGCAAAAACATCCTTAAACACCTTTTTGATGACTAATGTCTCATTTGATTTGAGACTTGACTTCAGGCAGTCACCTCATTGCAAATACTCCTGTGGGCTTGCTTGGGACAAATTAACACATTTTACATACAAAAATGAAAGGTCCTGGACTTTGACACATACTCTGAGCTATGCCAGAGGGAGACAACAGAATTCAGTTTAGTTTTGCTCTGCTTTCTTTTCTCTACAGTAAGAAGGCATCTATCAAGGAAAGTAAAACTATCTTTTTTAATGGTCCTTAAAGTTTTTTGAGGCACCTCAAATGTGCAGTAGCAATTGAATTGTACCCTAAATTGTCAGCAAGATTTTAATTAGAAGAAAGGGAATCTTAAATGCATCCTTTGCCGTCAAAAAAAGTGTAATTAAAAAAAAAACTTATCAGGAGAATGCACCAAATTTCAGAAGCTGTCACTGATTTAACTAATGATGAAATCCTTTTAAAAATTATAGTCATGTGGTTTGATAAACATTATAAAGTCTTGGTCTATTATTGGTCCTTCTTCATTCAGTGAAGTTGAAGTATTTTGGGAAAATTTAAGGAAGGCAGAAAATTTGTTGTGAATTAAAATTCTGGAAAAACTATACATCTCCATAAAATTTATTATTAAGCAATTTTTCTTGTGAATTTTACAAAAGCAACTGAAAATTCAATCAGCTTTGTTTTATGGATTTAATTACTCTTTTAAATAGTCTATTTTCAGTGGTTTTATTTGTTTTCAAATACTGAGAAGAAATTATCATATGCTCAGAATAATTTTGCTGTTTTCCTTAAATCAGTATTTTCCATTAAAAATATTTCTTTCCCTCTTTTCTGTACAGAGACACTTCTGACTGACATAAAGCAAATGAACTCAGCAGTCTGTTCCTACAGCCTTAAGAGGAAATGAAAATAAAAGGCCAAAACAGAGAAAAAAAGATTTCAAACTGTCGTAAAACAAAATGAAGCTCTTGGCAAGAATTTGTGTAATATATCTAGCAGTTTTAAGATTATCAACAAAACCTCACTGCTTTTGTTAATCTAGTATGACCTTTTGTCTTTCTGGTGAGATTTTTAGGTTCTGTGAACAATGCATGGAGATTGAAATGATGGCCACCTGTCCTCTTCAAGTTGATTTCACCCATCATTACAGCTTTGGCACTAATTAGAGGGAGATAACAGATAAAGATAAAAATACAATTGCTACTTTGGAAAGTACAAGACTTTCTCGGTATACCAAAATTTTTGGTAGGCAATTTTCACTTTCTGCAGACACAATGAATGTTTTCTCTCCATTTCAGTTTTTATTTATTTTCCTTCTATAGTATTTCTAATAATGTTTTAAACGATCATTCTCACAACAACTGAGAAAAATTAGTTAGCACCATGAAATTTTAAATTGCAGTGGGTTTTTATTTAAAGGAAGCCTTTTGCCTCTGTTTTTCCCATTTACTTGGGCAAAGCAGTGTTTGGAACCTGTCGGTTTTGGAACCTCTCAGTTTGAAAGCCAGGTGTCTACTAAGGAAAGGAGGAGCCTCCCTTGAAACGGAAAATGTAAACTCCCTCCCACTGAATTATTATGATTTTGAAATTAAGGGGGTCTCAGGCAAAGAGATGAGGATAGGAATAACATTTCTTTCCTGGTGTGTATGATAAAGCAAACAAGCACCCACGGCTGCGGCACCGACACCAAACAGGACCCGGGGCCCGGTCCCGGCCTGCTCGGCCGCGGGCCCTTTCCCTCTGCTGCAGTTCCGGGCACGGCCCGCAGGGGCGCTGCTGCTCCCGGGGGCGGGGCGGGTGCGGTGATTCCCCCGCGCCTGCAGGGGCCGCTGTGGCCCGGGCTGGGGAGCGCGGGGTGATGGCGGCTCGGCCCGGACGGGAAGGGAGGGGGGAGAGGCCTCGCCTCACAGCCCTGGGGCAGCCGATCCCGGTGCCCCAGCAGGACTCTGAGGAGCGCCACGCCGGGACGGCAGGAGTCTCGGCAGGCAGGGGGTGCGGGGCTGCAGAGCACCGAAACCTCGGAGCAGTGCTGAAGAAGCGGCATGGCAGGGCAGGGGCGGCCCGGCTCCCACAAGGCACGGAGAGGCGAGCTCAGGATCCCGGGCACCCGAGCAGTCGGGGATGGGTTCCTCTTGTAGTGAGGGAGGTGATAATAAGGTCTCAGTTCAGTGACTGCTCTCACAAGCAGAGGCTCACCTCATGCCCGCTGGGAGAGAGAGAGCGAGAGAGAGCAGCTGCCCCAGCCGCAGCCCTTACTGCCCGAGTCCGGCGGTATCTCTGACTCTCGGAGAGAAACTCCAGACAAGAGAAATGCAACCAAATGCTGTCCTGCCCTGAGCTTGGCCACTTCTTTTGCTTTCTTAAGTTCCCAGTTGTTAGTGTTTCCTAGCAACTTATGGGAAAAAAATTCTGTAAGTAAAAAGGAACAGAAGGAAAGAAACCTAACCCCCAACAGAACCCTGCACAACTTCTGGGGTGTAGCAGAAAAAGTTATAAGCAGCTTTGCGATTACTTTGACAAAAGATGCTCCAAAAGATGTTGTACATTTGAGTGTTGATGTGCCAGCTGGCTCCAGATGTTTGCATTGTGTTGCTTTTTAAGAACGGGTTTGCAACCATGCATGACATCCCTGTCTCCCTGCTTCTTCTGGTGTTACTCTGCCTCTATAGATATCTGCCCTTATTTTCTGGTGATAGTTATGAGAGATGGAACTACATGATCAGCAGACCACATGATATTGTAAAAACCAAGGAATAAATATATAAGGGTTTAAAGGAAGCATTGGCTTAAACTAGTATGTCAAATGCAAATGTAATGGTGAGTTGCCCTGCTCATAGTTTGAGAGATATGTCATAATTTTTTTTTGTTTAGGTATTGTGGATACAGGAATTAAGAAAAAACTTTTAATTCCAATTATTAATAATTTTGCTCTAGTCCCTTTGCTGTACAGTATACAGGGTTATTAATCAGTATGAAAAACAAAAGAATCTATTTATGATTCAGTTTATAATGACAACACACTCCTGAACTGTAAGTACTATGTCACTGTACTGAAAAAGCACAATGTTTATGTCAAACCTTCCTGGGATGGGGCTCATTACTCAACAGTGATTCTTATGGCAAATATCCCAGTATCCTGCAGCATTTCTACATGGTATTCTAATTACAGAAAGAGGAGGCAATTGCTCACATGTCTGAGATGAATTAGAGCTTCCCAAGATCAGCTGAGAATAAATTAGCTGTCTGCTAAATACAATTAAGGTGGCACAAAATGTTTATTTAGTGCATAAGATAAGGAAACTCCTAGTGCAAATATCTCTATATTGAGAATATTATCACTGTATAAATAGCTTAACAGGATGAATGGTGGCTTTCTAAAATAGGCAACATATAAACTGGCTGCCTTATGCCTGTGTCAGGTTGACTCTGTTAGTCTTATCTGCAGATAGTCCTGATCCCTTGCTGGCTTGAGTGCAAGTGAACCTGCTCAGTGTGAAACATCCTGCAGCTTCCCAGTCACTTAAGACAATCAAATGTTTCTTCACAGAAACTTGATTGTTTGACATTACATGTAGCTTTGTCTCAGGTTGCTAAGGTTTTTCACCCCTTCTGCCTGATTCATTACACATATCCTGCTGGGATGGACTGTCACATCTGCATTATTCTGCATCTGCATCTTCCAGTTCACCTAACTTGTGTACATGTGTTGGGGTTTTGTTGGTTTTTTTTGGTTTTTTTTTGTTTATTTATCTTCCCAAACTCAGAGCTTAAGACAAGTGAACAAAGAAAAAAGACATGTGGAGGTCACCATAAAAGCCTCAAGAATAAGCAATGCTCTTGTTCAACAGTGTTTCTGAAGACAAAAAAACAAACATGAAGACTCCATCTTACTTTGAATGAAAGTACTTCTTTTGCAGGAAGATTTGTGGGATTTACTATTTATTTGTCTCAATCCAATCCCTTAAATGATTTCTGGTAAACAGGTGATTTTAAAATGTTTTCCTGTGGCATAAGATGCACTTGTCCTCACTCTTTCCTGCTATTTATTGATTACATGATCCCCAGAAATCAGTCTGGGATCCACAACAGACTAAAATCTTTGCTCATTTATCTATAGTATTTATTTCTGTCTGGTGCATTGAGATAACATCAAGCCCACCAGTTAAGTAGCTATTTGCAGTGTAAGCCTCTGTTTACAACTCTCACCCAAAAAATATCTTCTGAAACACCAGTGAAGTGGCTGTTCTCTATTACTTGGGTTTGGTTTTTTTAACGCTTGTTTTTATTTTTAAAGATAATTATGAATATTTTGTTTACGCACTGTGGCTTGTGCAGCATGGTGGTAACAAACAGCAGCAAGCTTTGTTGGGATTTTTTTTTGGTTTGTTCTCTTTCTTTTTTTCTTTCTTATTTGTCTAAATAAATTATGTAATAATTTGCATGACAATTGGCTATTGGCATATATATTTCTTTCTATCCCAGGCTTAAGAAGCTTTTGGGAAAGTCCGTATTTTGCTTGTTTTTGTTTAAAGAAGAACATACTGTGAACATACATGAATAAACATGGTGGAGTTTAAAAGAAGCTGCAGTTGTATTTAAAATTCCAAAAGTGGAGATGGTGTTGAGCTGTCCTGCCCATCCCTGCCGAGGGAGCATTTTCTCATTTGACTTGCTGTGGAGACAGGATTTATAAATGCATATACAACACATTAGCAACCTGTTTCTCGCATATAATCTACAGATTTGAAAGCTTTGGGACATGACCATCTTTCTGTATAAGAAGACTGCAAGGTTGTAACAGTACCACCTGAAGCAGAGACCTTCACCCTGAGAGACTTTGGGGACCACTGCATAACAACAAAGGGTCCTGAACAGAGATTGTACAATCTGCATTTTTTTTTTCCATCTGACTTTTAATAGGGGAACTATACAGTATAGTTCCATTTATATCTTCAATGTAATTCCATAATTCTTGAGTTACTTCAAAAAACTTGATGACTTTAAGCTGTCATTGCTATAACAAACACCTGATTGAGATATTTTTTTAAGTCACTTTGGGGATAGGAATTAAACATCTGGGTAATTTCAAAGAAAATGGCTTGATGATAACTGAAAGTGTATGAGTACAAATATTTCTCTTCCATCACTTTGTGTACTTTGCATTACGTATTGCTACAGTCCTTTTCACTAGAGATTCCAGTAAATCCTAAGCAAATTTATATGAGACAAAAAGTAACAAATGGAAAAACAGTTATACCAAAACCATTAAAATTTCAAAGAATACTCAATAGTTAAAGAAGTAAGAACATGAACTATATAAATACCTTTAATCTCCATTTTAACAAGACTTTTATTTAAGATTGAATTTGCTTGAAATACCTGAAATTTCATTGTCAGGTCTTTTGGTCTTTTTTGTTCATCAACAAAACTATGTATTAAAAAAAAAAAAAAACTAATTTCACTTCAGAAGCAATATTTTGTAGATACTAATGTTAAAAAGTATTGTTAGCATTGCAATTAATACTTCACAATACGTGAGAAATTCTTATTGTCAGCAATTGTACTGCTGAAAATCAAGTCTGCAGTCAAATAACTAGGTGAGTGGTTGTACCCTGACACATCAAAGGTATCCCAACTCCAGGACCCACTTGTAGGAGGTGTCTGGAGAAGGACAAGAGGAACACACAATAGTAAACTGAGTCTTTTCCCACCCTCATGTGAGATGTAAACCAATTGTTGGGGTGCCTCCCCAGTCTAATGGTGTCTTACTTTTAAAATTTTTTCAGCAGTTTTTTTTCCAATATTATGTCCAGCAATTCTTCAATCCATTTTCATTCCTTCTGCCCACAAGAAGCTTTGGTAATGTTACACCATTTCAGCTAAACTGAAAGGGTTATCTTATTTTGTTTCTTCCAGAGCATGCTCCTATTTCCTGTTGCTCTCAGCACCTGCGTCTTGAAAAATGTAATCATGCAATATTCACCTTCATCACATCACTTGGGATTTGTCAATTTTTCATTTTATCCTTCTGAGGTCTGAAAACTTAGGACTGTATTTAGGGTGCTACTGAGGCATTTCTTTCATGATAGCTGCTGCAATAACCAGGACTTTTTTGGCCTTTCCTTGAAATGAGTCCTGTTCTACAGTACAACTTGAGATAAATGCAACATTAAAGGAGTAAGGATTTGCTGAGGGACTCGATATTTTGTTTCTTCTCTATCCCTGCCTCTGTTGATGCTGGCAAAGCTGATGAGCTTGAAGAGCAGCGGAGCAGTAAAGTAGTCATAATCTCAGACGTAGGCAAAGACCTACATTTGTGTCTAGATTGTCTGAGTGTTTCTTTTTGGTGGAAAACTTATATCTCTTGGGAAATTTTTGCAAGCCTAGGGTGTGTGAATGCACTCTATGCACAGTCAGATTAAGAGCCATCTGAAAGCCACAGCAGGATTTCCACTGACTTAAAGGAAAGCTTAAGGAGCTGTCTGACAGTGAGGGAACACCAGTGGATAGTGCCCTTCCCTTGAAGACTAAGCACACACTATCAATTTTCATGTTACGAAATTTAATAAAGGCAGCATGAATTCTTTTGTCTCCACTTCTTCTCTGCATGCAGGTGAAACAAGTCACTTCTGTTTTGTTGAACCTTGTATTGTTTGTTCCCAGAGTGTGACTGTATTTTGCAATACTTCATATAGCTATAATTTTTTTTTTGCTTTATTGTACAACTGCGTAGAAGTGACCTAGTTCTTCACTGAAATAATGCATTTTTAACAACAGCAAGTAAAAGGCAGTATTAAACTGCATCACTGATAACTTTTTTTTTTTTTTACATTCTCTGTTATTTAGGGCTTTTTTAGAATTTTTAAAATTGAAATAGAGCTCCAGTGGTAACTGTATGAACAGTTGTGATAAAGGGATGAATAAGCATGTGAGAAGGCAATCTTTTCCTGCGCATACTGCTGTGGCAGGCATCAGTGAACCAGCAAGAGGCAGAGGTCCTTATGGTAGTGGCTCACTGAGCTCATTCAGTGACACCACAAGCAACAGTAAATACTAATCACTGTGCAGATAACAAGTAGAATTGGGTTTGGAAGAACTGCCAGATAAATTGTCCTGTCTTCAGGATGTCATTTATATGGGTGTGTTAGTGCATCACAACAATTATTTAACTGAGGAAGGAGGAAATGAATGGAAAATTTGTTCAACAACACTCGTGTTCATTGAACCAAATCATTCAGACTGGCATTGGAGCACCTGAACATAATTAATCTCTGGCAAGTCTCACCAATTGCATCAAAGAAATTTTTACCAGTTATTTCTGGAGAGAGGTGAAAGATATTCATTATAGATATTCATTACAGATCTTCGTTCCCCTGCTCATAGTGAAATAGACCAGTGAACCACTGAACCAGAAAATCTGTTTATCACGATCTCTTCAAGTGCCAAAGCATGATACACAGTATTCTTTAAAAGAAAAAAAAAAACCCAACATAATGTTCAACTAAGCAAAACAATAGAACAGCTTGGTCTGCACACTTCTATAGTGAAAGTCCCAGAGACAGTTGTCAGAGACAACTGAATGAGATGCAAGGGCTTCCCAGTGCAGAGCAACAGTCTGGGAAAATCTGCACTCCAGTCATGTACTCCAGTCTGAGACAGAACAGTTGTTTGTTTGTTTGATCTGGGAGATATACAGAAATGTACATTTTCTTGTGAGTTGTTCCAGGCGACCTGGCTCAGCTGTGACCTGCCCAACCCAAACTCAGAAGACCCTCACTTTGGTGTGAAACACATAATATCTCGTCTTCAGTCTCACAACTAAGTAAATATCACTGGTTTTCTAGTTGTCTTTTAATGCCTCCCATCTCAGGGAAGGGAACCCGGCTGAACTCCCTCTGCCTGGCTTATGGCCATGTATCCTGACTTTGTGAGGTCTGTCAGCAATTGGGTATACCAATAATGATCTCCTACAAAATAAAACACAGCCTTCTCAGAACATACAAAAAGTCTGCACTTCTCTGAGAGTATAGGCTTGATCCAGCACCTAGCATGGATGTATCAGCCTCTTCGTGAATGGCTACCTCATCAGTGGCTCTATGTTAGCAACTGGAACTCTGCCTTTTTAATCACTTGTCAGTTGCGTTCCTTCCCAAGCCCAGAGCATTTCTCATTTGAGTAATTACTTTCCAATAGTTGAATGAATAAGAGTTCGTTGCAGCCCTCTGCACAAATTATCACCCAATGAATGCAGAATAATGCATTATAAGTAGTACTCTATTGTATTTATTGTTCAGATACTCATGTGTGTTGAATTTGGCCTATTTAAGAGGCACTTCCATGGTAAATAATCTCTCTTGACAAAGTCTTTATGTCAGAGAAGAAGTGGAAGATGCAGAAACTTGAATTTGGGTAACCAGTAAGAGGAAGGTGTCCAGCATTAACCTCACCTAAACACTACTAGAAAACAAGGTGATGTATGTGTCTTGCTTACCAGGGAATTGCCAGCTGCAGGGTGAGAATGGAGGCCAGGTAGCAGTTGGTAGTGTCTTTTTACGGTAAAACAATAAATCTGTGCTGCATTATTTTCCAAGATGCTGACTGCCCATGTAGATTTAATCACTGGTATGTTTTGAAAAGAAGATAACAGAATGGAAGGGTTGCCTCAATGTGGCAGTGTTACTTAATGCTGTCAGTAATAGAGCAGGTAACCATATAGCCAGAAGGATCAATATAATAGCAGGTGCACTTTTCTGCCTTTCACTAGTACTGTTATTTTCAGTTTATATGCAACAGCTTTGCTAGTATTTCAAGGTACTGATAGAAACTGTCAATTTCAGGGATTTTCAGGGATGGCTCTGGCTCACTTTCTTAGTCTGGCATGAGATTATTTAATCCCCTCCCAAATCTTTTAACATTCAACCTGTTCCACTGAGATTCCTGGATTTTCACCTCTGGAAGGCAAAACAGCAGCAGGGTTTGATGCCTGGGCGGGGTCTCAAAAGACATTCCCACTGCTCACATCACAGCCCACACTCTCCTGGTTTGGATTCTACAGTCCTCAATGACATCAGTTCTGCAGTTGTATGCTGCTAGTTGTGTGGAGGCTAGGCTGGTTTTTTTGGTGCCACAGACTTGAAATCAAGAATATTCATGTCTATTGGCTGTATTTCTGTCTTTCTAAGGAAAATGTTAATTTTGTCCAAAAAGAGCTGGCAGCCAAATTTGCCTTATGTGCCATTCTGACTTGGGAAAGCCATTTTTAGACCCTGCCCCAAGTCATAGTCACATAGATGTTTAACAGCAAATCTATTCTAAAAGTAACTACTAAGCAATTTTTGTGGTGGTGCAATAGAATTTTGCATAGTTTGGGAAAGCTGCATATCCTGCGATATCTCTTTCCTATTGCAAACATTAGTGATCCCTTCATAATTTTCTAGTATGGAAATCTGTGAGGTTGTACAACACAAGATGAGCCAAAAGCACACTGTAACAGCTTGTGGATCACCTAGCTCTTGCCAGAGTGATTAGACTCCCACTGGCAAACAACCCAACAACAATTACTGCCAATAGGTATTGTTTTAACCAAGCGAAGTGCGTGTTTATTCCGTGGCCTCTGCAGAATCGAAGGCACCATGTTTAGTCTCCATCTGCTTTCTCTTATCCAAGATTCTTTAGATTCTGTGTTGCTAAAACCCCTTATTGCTAGTGACATTTGCACACATAATTTCCCAAATCACAAAGCAGTAAAAAAGAAAATCCAAAGCAGAAAGAGGCGACCTGAGTTTATAATGGATCATTTGCAGAGACTTATGTGTGTAACTGCTTTGAGGACCTGGAAGACAAATTTTGTGCCAGACTCCCTGCACTTTGGTTTGAAGTAGGAGAGGGGAGCAGGGGGTATGAGATCCATATGTTTGTCTTACTTTGTCTCCTAACGCTTGCTGTTCCTGGCTGTGATGTTTCTTGAAATGTTAATTGTAGGAGCTGGGCATGTCAGCTGTGCTCTTAATAGACTAATTCAATGGCTTAAAAAAAAAATCACTTAATGAATAAAGAGACACTGTTAGAAACAGTGATCAGCTGCAGCACAAGGAATGGCTTGCATAAGGAGTGCAGGACTGCTCCTCTGCCCACCTAGCACCACTCTGTCCAGGGCCCTCTCAGTGTATTTCTCCTTATGCTGATGTCTGGCTCTCAAAACCAACCTCAGCAAGAGCTATGAGAACGCACCTGGCTGAGCAGGCATTTCCCCCACAGTGGTGAGGCACACAGGTGCAAATACTGCTACTGTCACCCAGCTGGTCACCAGGATGAGAAATTGAGTCAAACATGATGTGTCTCCAAGGAATGATTAATCTCTAGGACAAGCCATATTCATTCTCCTTTTGTTCATAGATTTAATAGATGCAATAAAACCAGGACAGGTATTACATTATGCTACTGAAAGATTTATCAGTTGCCACACCAGGGTGAAGTTAGACAATGTCTTGAAGAGACAAGATGTCCATTCCTGGCTCATCTGGGAGTCATCCGCTTCACTGCTAGCTGACCTCAAGCAGCGGCACAGGGCACCCAAAAAAATGGCAAAGACCAAGATACAGGGACAAAGGCAGTCATCAGCTCACTGCGCAGCAAACAACATCAAGTTGCCTGAGTGGCAATGAGTGGCACCTCTCAGCCAGCATGTTCACCCAATACTGAGGGTGTGCTCCTGAGGTCATGCACTCCTTATCACAAGCGCCAGTCCATGCATGCCAAGACAGGCAGTGCTGCAGCTCTCTCATTGGTGACGAGTGCTTTGAATCCATGGCAGCACATGAATATGGGAATGTGGGCAGCTGTGTGCAGTATTTTTGATGAACAGAATGACAGGAGCCTCCCATCACAGTGATTAACATATTTTCCCACTCACCTTAGACCAAGACCATTGCACATTTGGTCCTTTGCACACCCCAGTGGAAGTGTGTTGCCTCCTTCCTCCCCTCCAATATATCAGTCCTTGGGGCTGATACAGAGGCTGCTGGAAAGAGTCAAGGAGTATTACAGACTTCAAGCTGACCACAAACATGTGCACCCTGCTCATGCTGGAGATACACTACACCACCTCTGTGAGCATACCATGGGACTGTCCTAATTCACCACAGAACAAAAGGAAGCCTATTGTTAGCAGTTCACCCAGCGTTTTCCAGTGAAAAGGAATTATGTTCATCACTTCTATCAGGATGTGAACATGCACAAGCCAAATCAGTTCAGACAATTCAGGACAGGGACATCTTGTTTGACAGGACTGTGCCCAACAGTCACATGACGCTGAGGGCCAAGGAAAATGCCCTCCTCTGTGGGGGCAGCTGTGTTGCAGCTGGTCTATCCCTGACATATGGTGGGGCATGATGAGGGGGGGAAACATCTGCATTGGGCCATAAGACACAAGCGTGCTGAGAAGAGATGTTCCCATGTTGCTTCGCAGTGGATACTCCAGGCCTCTCAGCACTACTTGGGGCCTGAAGACAACAAGTTCAGCTTCTGTCAGCTTTGTAGGCTGTGCTGGCTCCCATTTCCATGTTTTTTCTCCTCTCTCTTACATGGACAAAGCATACTGTTCACCTGCCCTCACACATGTTGAGAGCATCTGCTGTCTCTGCAGGGCTCAGAAATTAGAGGATGCTTGCATGTGCAAAAACCAGTTGGCAAAGAACTGTCTGCTTCAAGGGTGAAGTTGATCACCTCTGCCAGATTGGGAGGTTCTGACCTGCCAAATCAAGCTGCGGAAGAAAAGAGCTTAAATTTAAATATTATGCAGGTCTAGGCCAGCACTGGGTAGAAGCGCAACAGAAGAGTGGCCAGGAGAGGACATTTTTTCCCCTTTGATCAGCTATCATTGACCAGTTGTAAATTGCTTTTAGATTGTGAAGCAGAAGGTGATGAATGCCTTGTTATTACTTGAGCAGCCTCAGCTTTCCAAAGAAGGATCTGGGTTACCCTGAACAGGAGACTACCCTGGGAGTTCCAGTATAAATTAATACTCCCACTCCTGCTAATCATCAGTAAATTACTTAGCCATTCCCAACAGTTCCTAACTGGGCTAACTGGAGAACTCAGATTAATGAACCAGCAGTCAGCTCTGCCCATGTTGCAACACACTGAATTGCAGTATATCACTTTTTATGTATTTAAATTAACTGTTTCAGAAAAATAATACAAAGACAAAAATCAGGATAATAGTGACAGATCTGGACTTTCCATGACATTAGCAGTCATTGTATCGTAACAAAGAACTGCTAGGCCTAAAAACATCTTCTTCTGTGTTGGAAGTGCTCAAAATATGTGTAAATAAATTTCCAAGTATCAGCTTTATTTGTCTTTAAGGTCAGACACAAGGACAGCAAAGCTACATGTCTAATTTTTACAGCATATTTTATACTCTTACTCCCTGATTTTTCTTATTGATCCCTTCTTCCCTTGTATTCTATTTAATGCAGATCCCAGCCATAAAGAGCACATGCTCTTTAGTTCAAATTGTTACTCCTTGTTAAAATGCATTTATTTGCATGATGCGATTATCAGTTCAAAAAAGTAAAACATTTTACTCTCCACTGTTTTGCTTATGGTGTTTTAAACTAGTATTCTTTACTCAATCGCTGATAAAAATAGACCCAAGCCTTAAAATCTTCCAACTCTCAAAAGCCATGAATTGCTGAAGAAACTCTGTGTCTGTTGTGCATGTCAATCTGTGCTCTAGAGGTTGAAGTACGGGGCTCTTAGCACAGAAATTAATTGGGTAGTTCTTCAAGTGTTTCCTGCAAGTATTTTTCTTTCTTGCATGAAATTTTTCCTGCCAGAACCAATGGTTTATGACAAACATTAATAAGCTGCTTTGGTAAGCAAACCTGGGAGCTGGTTAAGTATAGTCTGCCTACCCTGTTCTGAGCAGATCCACGATTTTTTTTTTCTTTTTGTCCTTTATAAGGGCATGCTTTTTTTTTTTTTTAACATAAGCTTTCTCACCATTTAAAAAGGAAATTATTATAGCCATTAAAAATACCAATGGGAACAATCAAGAGGCACTGTGAATCACCTTCAAAGCAATGATGTTCAAGTTATATGAGTCATTTAACACAAAGACTTCTTCACTATGAAATCAGGTGTGGAAATTTTTTGAGACTTAGCAGTAGCAGGTCCAGGACTTGTGTTGCATATACCTTGCTAATTTGTTCAGTGTTTCACAACTCTGCAGATTTTATGCAGGGGGTACCACTGGTAAGCTGAGAGATCTTCAGATGCTGTGATGGAAGGGTATTGCTGAGCTGTGCATGAGTGATCTTAAACAGACTACCAAGTCTGATATGTTTTGGGAGCTTCAGGAGCTCATCAGACTCATTAGTCTTTAACAAGCCTGTTGTGCAACCTAAACTAACACCTTTACCCTTACAGTTGCAGTGACAGAAGGCAACAAAAATGGGACCAGTCACTGCTTTTAAACTGAACCTCTGCTCTGATACACGCTGCATGCTGCAGGGCCGTACATGCCCAAGTGGAAAAAGCAGAAGATACAAAACTCTTCTCCTTCAAGTGACCAAGTGATGAGCTTCAACACTTCTTGCCTGCCCAAGGATTCATCTGGGATTGAGCTAAAAAGAGCAATGGGACTCTGTGGGTACAGGATGGTTGCCAGGGAGGGGAAACTTAGARTGGAGTCTTGGGTAGGCTGGGCTGTTCAGGAGAGGTACCTACCTGCTTTTTGATGCTGCAAAAATTCTGAGTGTACTGCTGAGGCACTCCTTGGGCCCTGCTGGCTCATCTGTGTCTTAGGTGCAAAGCCACCATGAGGAGTGGTAATGTCCTGTCCTTGCTGCAACTACATGCCCCTAGCCTTGAAAATCCCTGGAAAAAGGGAATGGGGGTGGAGTGTGTGCAGCTGTTGCACCCATGCTGATGGAACTGCAGGACGATGCTATATGCTGGGGGTTTCTGGAGCTCTCACTGCTCCCAAACAGACTTCATCACAACCAGTTGCCTGCGGAGATATGTTTATTTTTGGGATAGCAAAAACCCAACAAATCCAGAAGGCATCAGGATTTTACCATGAAAGCAGGTAAGGAATTTATAAGCTGCTGCATGAACATGAACTGTCAACAAAAAAATTTAGTGTGTTTTAATGATATCTTCAGTTTTGGACATATTTCATCCTGAGGCTTCTTCTCAGTAGATTATTTTCCTTTTACCTTTTGAATGCTTATAGCCAGCTCATCTATCTTGAAGAGGTCTCTTGGCAGAAGGAAGCACATACATTCACAAAGCGACTCTTGTATTATTTACTCTGGCCTTGAAGGGCTTGGTTGACATCAAGCCAGATTATGGAGGGATCACTAATAAAGTTGCTGAATCTTCCTTTGATTGTCCATGTTGTGAATCTTAATCAAGGACTTGGATTTAATGATATATTTGTTCACAATATATTCATAGTAGACTGACATGAGTTAAAAAGAAAAAAACTACATTTTTAACAGGGCTGCAGTTTGAAGGACAATTTTAGGAAAGTGCCACAAAATACCTGAAGGCCTGCTTCTGCTAGAAGATAAGCAGATGTTTGCTGCCAGCTGCCCAAATGAACAAGAATTCAAATAGGACCTTCCTTTGGATACTGAAGACCAAAAAAATGTGACTACCATTAAGATGGCCATTCTTTAGTCCTATTAATTTTGGTCAACTCTTCCATGACCTATGAGTTCAGCAACCTGATTTTGCTTTGCAGTTTTAGAGTGCAAACTTGCCATGCTTCTAAGCATACCAAATGTTTCCTTAATTTCATCCTAAAAAGAATAGAGGTAAACAAAGGCATTCAAACAACAGAAAACAACACACAACACCACATAAAATTTTTAGTGTTTTAAAGTAATAATTTTATCTTTCTTTTGGATGACATTGTTTATTGTAAGACATCATTTTTATTAAATACACTGTAATACAAGAGACTTTCCATGTCATGTTGAGAGAAGCTGGTCACATGATTCACGAACAAAACTTTTAACACTGATACCTAGGCATCACTTTGAAATCAGCCAAGATGCAATGAAAGTTTTAAAGCAATGACTACTTGTAACAAACTGCAAAACAAGAACCACTAAATATTTCCACAGAGACATCACATTAAATAAATTTTTTAAAAAAAGGAAAAAAAAGAAAGGGGAAAGATACCTCTACACACCAGGTCACAATTTGGTGACAATATAGAGATTTATATTTGTATGTAGATATCTTCCTCTTTACCTTAAATGACAAACGGAGTGATATCTAGAATATATACACATAAAGTATAGGTGGAGAGAAGGGCTGGGACAAATATTTCATAATTAATTGATTCTCTCTCTATTGGTGATTCAATTAAACATAAATGTTAAATTATTAGTATATAAAAACATTCTTAGGTGCTTTTCTACAAGTTACAGAAAGATACACATAAGCTGCAAGAATTAGGCCTCTGGATAGATTTGATTTGTTCTGTTTTCTCACATGTTTCAATCAATGGCCTCACTTACTCGCAGCTTCCATAATCTTTGCTCAAATATTCAGTGTTTATAAAACATCAGCTAGTCATCACTCAGAACCTTCTACAAGCAAACAAAAAATCCCCACAGACCTTGTGCAGAATGCATAGACGGAAAAATAACACATCCATCATTTCCCATTTCTTCTCCTGAGACATATGTTTAAAAGATGGCAAAATAGTCACTTGGTTGCTATTGTGAATTTCACAGTGTTTTCCCTGCAACATGTAGACTTTTTTCTTTTTTGCTTCATATTTGTGATGAACAACACATCCCCCCACCCTGCCCAAACAAAGGTGTTTTAACTAAGGCTCTAAAGGACCTCTTATTCAAAGAAGCAGTGGTTTATTCCAGCCCTCACAAAAAGAAGATATAACTTCCTGTGCTATCGAAACCTTCATCTCACTTTAGCAATCCCAACCCAACTTCCTCTCCAGGCCCTCCCTTCTCCCCTCCCCCACATTTTATAGCAGTATTGGAAATTCAGTTATAGGCCACAACAACCCAAATGTGGACTAGTTCTAGCACATATACATTATACCTTAGTCATTCGGGTTATTTAGTTTCTTTTCTAAGTGTTTTGTAAAAGTCTACATAGACCACAATCTCTTACAAAGGTGAGGAGGGTACAGGCAGAAAGAAAAAGAGAGTGAAAGAAAGAAATACAAGGAAAGAAGGAGGAAAAACAGGAAAAGAGAAAGAAGGAAAGAAAATGATAAAAAATAGCAAGGATAAAAAAAAAACAAGATCAAAAATAAGCAGTTACTTATTAAGCTGCAGACAATATATAGATATTTCGCTTTACAGGTCAAAGTGAATGCAGTCCTTTAGAAAGTGTACACTCCATCAGGCATCATGGGATGCTGTTGCTTTACAAGTGTCTTTCTCCACGGTCAGTTCTGAGTCCTACAGATCTATTGAGAGTGAAGGACAGAGTGCGACGAATGCTACTATTATTACTCCTGAATGTCAGTGTTCTTGTTCTCCTAGTCATGTTGCAGTGTGAATAATCCAGCTCGTTCTTGGAATTATTTAGTTACTGCAGGCAAGTACAAAATGCTAATGGAGCTGCACTGTTGTGCTAGAACAATAAAACAACAGGACCACAAACCCAGAAAAGACAGTAAAACAAACTCTGTTTTCTGAGCTTGGAAGCTTATCTGTTAATTTCATTGTGAGAAATCAACAAGTGAGATGGGAGTGGAAGAAATGTTTTTATGCAATCATCTGGGGAAGAAAAGTGCTCGTTGTTAAATCTCTGGCATTCTAGCACTGCCTCTGCTGCACATCAGTTAGAAAGTTGAATCTTACAAATATAGAAAAAGAAATATCCAAAGAAAAAAATTTGGTTACTCAGCAGACGTTATCAATTTATTAATAGCACTCTAATCATAATTTGTAATAACAGAGGTGTATGTAAATTTATACATATACACACAGCCCATACATAATGTGCATGCATGTCTGCACATATATAAGTAAAATACAACAGACATAGGCATACATGTATATGCTATGTGTGTGTATATATATATATGCCATATGCAAACACACATATATTATATATATATATATGGTCAGTTCATAGCACAGAAAGTCCTATGTCCAGAAAGACTGTTTAAATTAGCCTGATTGTCATAATTACTTAGTGTACACAATTTACTTGACAGTGCAAGCATGATGAATATGCACATATACTCACCCTTCATTGTGATTTGAACATATTTCTTCCTCTTCTCTGCTTACTCTGCTACACTTACCCATCTTTTCATGAAAAAACACAAACTATGTATAGCTACAGTTTACAGCTTTTCTACTGTGATTATACATTTTATGCACTATCAAGAACATTAACGATATAGGTCAAGGTTATAGGTGGTGGCTCTGTAGAACATTTGGTCTTTTAGAAATTTAACAAACTGCTATGTTATTGCACAATGCATTTTAATACTATTTATTCTCTGAAATGACTCTAAAAGTCTCACTAGTAAACCAAAAAGAAGATGCCACTAAGTACATTTTCAGGGTCTTGTGGTTATTTTTGGTATACATTCTTTCAGTGCTTGCAAAACACACCTGCTTGCTTTTGGGCTGGAGATTCTTTTACAGTAAAAGCATCATCTTAGATGCTTTTTTCGCAGAAGAAACTAAGACAGAATATGCAGGTAGAAACTTAGCAGCCCCCTTCACCAACTGCACCCTCTTCCCACTGCACAGTAAGAGGACTCTGATGTCTTTCTTTTCCACCACTGTTATTTTGAAGATCAATTTCAAATTCCTTTAAAATATAACATTCATATTCTCAAGAGAATGGGTTTCACTGGATGCTCAGTCTTTTTCTAGTTTTCTGTGAGAACTTCCAAGACAGTCTAGATAAAATCTTAAGGCCCATTTTGTAGGAATCTTCCTCTGGCTTTTTATGTGTTTCCAGTTCAGTAGCAGTTAAGAAATAACATCTAGTTTATTAAAGAAATACTGAGTATGGCTTTATAGTTACACTGTCATGTTTATTTGTAATGCTGCCTTTTCAATGACATTGAGAAGGGTAAAACTTCATCAGTGTCCAGTGAACTGTTTTCTTCTGAAAATGTTCAGAATTTTTATAAGCTAGCTCTAAAAGCTTCTGAAGGAAAAACTTTAAGTGCCTCAATAAATACTACATGCGAGCAAATTATATATTAAATGTGCTATGGGAACACTTACAAAAATAAAATGCTTAATTTATTAAATAAAATATCCCCAACACGAAGATGGACTATTTTGATCTGGCTCATATCAATAAGAAATAATAAAAAGAGAAAATGGAAAGAAAGATCACTTTTTTGCAATAACGCCCCCTCACAGAGGGAGGCAGAAGTCTTGAGGAATAGGTAAGGTAGGTTTTCATTTGTAAGAATTCATATTAAAAATAATCCTAGCTCTAAATTTCAAATTGTCAACTTCTAGTTTGAAAAACAACATGTATGCTCATGCAGCGATCATCAACACAATGGCCATGCAAATGTTGTACACATACAATGCCAATCCAACCAAAAATAAATTATTTAATAAAGTGTTTATGTTGGTTATGACAGCAATAGTACCAATACAAAAATGACGCTGAGGTCAGAATCTTTGCACTCTGAATAGCAAGCCATAACCACAGAGTAATTTTTTTTTCTAGAGATCTTTATCCCCTGCTATGTCTCAAACATAACCAGTGATCTCCGTGCTTTAGATTATTCATGTTATATCAGCCTATAATATCTATAACATTGTAAAGGCATTTTAACATGGCTAATGTCCTCCATTAGCCCCTTCTAATGAAATATATGTTATATCATTATGCGTTTGCTATGTCTACTAGGGTATACTACGAGATGAGTGATTGTTTCTGCACAAAGGGCATTAATCGACAAAGACCATGCACAGTTTTCCTTGCACGGTTAAAAAAAGAAAAAAGAAGGGATTGAGGAAGGAAGGAATATGCTGCTGGACAAGCACAGCATAAGATACACCTGCCTCAGCATTTATAGTTTGTCCTATCAAAATTCTTAGTTCCAACATGTAATCTTGAAATAAATATTGTATGTAACTAAATCTAGCTTCAGCCTTTACTATAAAAGACTAGCTGGAGAACATTTTTACACCAGTGRCATGACAATATCCTACCAGAAGACAAAAAAAGGGCACGTGTTTACTTTATCATGTTGTAACACAATTGCGTGCAGTGCAGGCAGCATCTTATTTTGCTTCACTTGATTCTGGCAATGAATTGTGCTGGCAAAGCACCTCCTTAACCAATTCCTTAAGTCCTCAGAAAGACTCTTCAGGGAAATGGTTAAACCCCTTCTTGTCTTCCATCAAATAACTTCAGTGTTTTCATGTAGGGTAGGATGCCACCTGATTTCCCAAGGTCCTCCAGATAGTGTGTCACACAAGAATGTCTTCTTTCTATCTGGCTTTGTCTCTGCAAAGAACATTCTTCATGTAGAGAACGCCGGTCTTCTTTTTCCACCCACAGGCTGAAGCAAAAAAAATTAGGTGAATCCATAGAAACTCCCAGTAGCTATACAGCAGAAATCACAAAGTTTTAGTCAAATATATTTTTCCCTTTTTTTCATCCACATCAAAGGCATGAATACAACAAGGCATTGTTAGTTGTGGTGGGCAAACTGAAGAGTCTGCTGATATAACAGATTGAATTTTTAAGGCCTTTGTCTATGCAGAGTTACAATAATGCAGAAGCCAAATTGATTAGAAAGACAAGAGAGAAGGAAAAAAAAAGATAGAAACTGAGAGAAAGAGAGAAGATACATCTTGGTAATGTCTAAAAAGTCAATACTGTGTCTACAGATGGAGAAGCACACATTGCTTGCCCTTTGAAAGCTTCTCCGTAACTTTGTCATTAACACTGTCAAAGTTAAGAACACATTTTAATGTAGTTCAGCGGCAGTTGAACACATTCATTCCCGCAGCCCAGAAGAAGAAATGCTAGGAGACTTTAGCCTAAAATATCCAAGTAGACTGGAGATGCCTTGGCCAAGTTCTGAAGGAGGGAGTGGATTTCTTTGATGTTAAGCCTCATGTGAGGCTCCCGTTGCCAACAGCCCAGCATCAAGTCATACACTTCCTTTGGGCACGTGCGAGGTCGCTGCAGGACTCGGCCCTGAGTGATGCACTCAATCACCTATGAGAAATCACAAGCAAAGGATCAGCTGTGCCAGCTACATAGCGTTCACCCATGGAAGAGTTAACTTTAACCACAGCAGCCTTACTGCTGGCTGCCATGCGGCCATCTCAGGAAAGGACTGCTTTTCTAGGCAGATGTATGAGCAGCAGTATACGATCTGGAAAATTCACTGTAATGTAAGTGGTCAAAGAGCAATAACTTCACTCATGTTTAGTTTACCCACACTGACCATTCCACACATAAGGAAATTGGAGCTGGGAATTAATCCCATAGCTTYTCTTTCTACCCAACTACCACCTCAGAGGGAGGATAAATTTTCAACCTGCTCATAAAGCATCAATGCCTCTCCTTCTGCAAACATATGAATATCACTGTGGCTAATCTCTGGAAGGAGGATACTTGTGACTGCCTAGAAATCAAGAGATATCTTGATTACTTCAATCTAATCTGTCCGTGGTTAAGGACAACCACTCTGAAACAGTACCATGTATGATACATCTGTTCAGGAGATAGCTAAGGTCCTTTTCATTGTTTCATGGTCTACCCAGAGCAGACTTTATGCTATGCAAAGGAAAAAATTAAATTCCAACTGCTCTAGTTCTGCTTGAACACCTTCCATCCATTCAGGGGAGAAAAAAAAGAAAAAGAAGAAATTCAAGCATATGGTTCATGACAACACAATAAATACCATATATATGCATTGACCTTCAAGAAATAAATTTGTTGCTGTCTTTTTTCTGGAGAAGCCACACCAATAATTAGCATAACAGCTTTCCCAAATCAATTTGAGAGTATATTACACACACCTCATTGTTTGAGAGCTGATACCATGGCTGTTTGCCATAAGTAAAGATTTCCCATAATACAACTCCCAGGCTCCAGACATCGCTTTCTGTGGTGAACTTCCTGTACATTATACTCTCTGGAGGCATCCAACGAATGGGCAGCATAGTGTGACCCCCAACCTGAGAAAAAAAAATAAAAGAGTTAGAAATAATTTCTTCAGACCCTCACAAGGCAGTCTGATGACATTAAACATGGAGAATCCATGGTTTCTTTTTTTTTCAATCTGGTAATATTCACTTTGAGGAACTTTGAAGAACGGCAGATTCATGGTTCCAACTCCTCTCCCGCACCAACAATCAGTACCACACAATATGTTCCTCAACAAAAATCTCAAAAGATTTTGTTTCTGAAGTCTGAACTAATCTTTAATGTTTCTTTGGCACACCCTACCTAAGGAACAGGAAAGTCTATATTACACTACCAGCCAACTTTGAATTAGGCCAGTTTCACTCTCTATTATAGCTCTCAAGAAACTAAAAAAGATTCATTAAATGAAATCTGGAAAGATGATTCTCTTAGCAACTCCGCAACATCAACTGAAATACGTGAAGACAACGTGGTCTGACTGTATGAAATGGTAGGATTGGATCCGTATGGTTGAATATCCTAATTTTTACTGAATTAAACCTATTTTCTGAATAAATGCTATTTTCTCTTGTTAAGTTCCACAGTTAATATATCAAATTATTTTATTCCATGTTTACTACCCTGTCCATTAAAAAAAAAAAACAACACACCAGTCGTTTGGATATATTCCCTTGATAATAAACAACTTGTAAGATACAGGTTCCTACCTCAAATGAACTCCTGTTGAATGGGACCTTCACTGAATTAATGCCTTTCTGAGAGCTTTCAGAACATTTTTAACTTTCCTCAGAAACTTAAACTTCCTTAGACTTAGATTTCCTAACCTTAATCTAAATTTTTTGAAGTTTTTGATTTCCAGATTCTAAACAATTTATTGTTCCTGCCATGTCCTGTTCTGGTTGGATCGTATCAATAAAGAAATCTATTTAAGTAATTTTTAAGCAGTGTAACTGCTGAGATACTGTGATATGGATACACAGATATGCTTGCTAATTTTATACCATGAGAGCTGAGAACATTTCCAAGGAAGATTAAAAAAAAAAAAAGAAAGCTTTTTCAAGGACATCTTATTCTTGATTAACTCATTTTCCTTTCTGAAAATATATTTAGTTATGAAACCACATTTACACTTTCAGGATTCTGTCAATTCAAAATATAATTTATCCTTTGCCATGTAACATTTGTTATAAATAAGGGCCTTCTTGTTCTCATGTTCAAACAGCAAATGGAAGAAAAATCCAACAGTCAGGGTTAACATAATCTCTAAATCACACAGGATATCCATTACCAGTTATGGTAATGCTGCACTAACACTGAATTGTCAACAATTCAGTGTTAGTGCAGCATACCAAGCACAGCAATGGCTATGAGAGCTCAGTCCTGTGCATCACTACACATTCACCAGTAGTGATATCCATGTTCACTACTGATTTCATAGAAACAGAAAGTCATGCTAAAATGTTCATAGACTTAGTTTATTAGGAGGCCCTTTTTCTACTCTCTCCACGTGAGATGTATGTGGGTGATTAGAGGAATATTACTTCGCAGGTTGTTTGGCTGGATTGTTGCAGGGCTCCCAGTTTCAGTTCCTTGCTACCCTGTGGATATGCTTCTGACTCCATGCAGGTCACTATGCACAGGTGTCCAAGCCATTTGAAAAGGGACCCAGTTCCTGTGCACTGCATTGATAGAGAATGGATACACATTTTTAAGTGCTTTTTCCAGTTTGGCCCATTTGTCTCTAAGTTAACAGTTTATCTCTCTGGCTCTGTGCTTTGGTATTTGTCATCAACTTTGATTGAGAGGCCCCTCAATTATGTGGAGAGCTTGAACATACCAACATGCTGAGATGCAACCAAACACTCAGTTTCCCACCTTATCATAACCTAAACTGACATGACAACCAAACACTTCCAAACCACCACCAATTTTAAGCCAGTCTTGAGAGGTATTTAATTAGAAAGACAAAAAAGTTAGTCCTTTAGAAACATGCAGCCACATACACCCATTCAAAAGGCAAGTGCCATGAAAAGATGGTTAGTGATGAGAACGTTTTGGTCTCATTAAATATTAAAATGGCTCTTACATCCACTCATCAATAACCTCTGCTACTGGTTTTGTTTCTTTGACTCATTCCTTCAAAAATTAATGAAAGCCACAGACAATAAAATATGTGACCTTCCTTTTTTTTTTGTCACAGCTTAAATCAAGAGATTTTGAAAAAACAATTTAAAAAATTCCCAACTACTCTTCAAATCTTCTTATGTTTTGTCACTACAGATCTAGTCTATTTTTGGTGAGATTCTATGCTGAGTTTTTAACGCCACTCGAGAAAATGAAGGACAATCTCCTCTAGAGTAAAAACACCTCTGATCTGTAATATCACACACCTAGCTTTCTCTCTTTGCAGTTGTAGCAAGACTGGCTTGTTAGTGTTGACATCAAGAATTTAGTTTACAGGTAAGCAGAAGGCACAGGGCTCACTGGTGCTCTTCCCAGATCATCTTGCCTGAAGCTGTGTCCATTTATGTCCCTGAAGGCACAAGAGTTCACTGGACAGAGGACTTGACCTGTACTGAGAAGTCCTGAGGTCTCTCCATCTCTATCATTCATGTTACTTCAAACACCTCAATATCTTTATGAAGATAGAATTTATTGCCTTTCAACGTATCAACAAAAGTATATACAGGGTGTCTTCTTGACAGATGGCACTGCAATGAAGACAAGACCTGTGCAACACTGATCATCTATGGCACACTGTGCATCTACCCATGGTCTTAGAGCACCTTGCACTTTAGCTCAGTTCCGCCAAAACCACAAGTACGGTTCAAAGGCATTTCTTCAAAATGCATGTTTCCTTCTCTATTAAAAGTCAGTGGTTACTGAGTCAACACTCACTCAGCTCAGAAAAGCATTAAGGGCTCTGCTAGTTTTATGCCTAAAGTGAAGCACATACTTCAGAGCTTTTTGAACTGAAGCCTAGAACTTGACACAACTGTTTGCAGGGTGCCTGAAACAAATTGTGCCTGTTGAGAGCTTCTTTTGATTTTTATCTTAAGGGTGCAAGTGCCCAAGGGTTGTGCCATAGCAGCAGTGAAGAGAGTTGGGGTGCCTTTTTGCTGTTGTTGCCATACTCTCAACAAGGCTAGGAGATTTTTTTTCCAAGAGGAACCAGTGAATGAGAACTTTACTTCACTGACCAAAGTTTAAAGGTTCTGAGTGCTTCAAAGAGATGCCTTCAGCATATTCTTTAATAAGAAATGCAGGTTATTACAAAGCTCTCAGGTATCACCAGTATTCTGTAGCGTAAAGTCCCTGCCACACACACCGTAATTTCAGTGCTGCTTGATACACATACATTTCAAATGGTTTTGTGCTGAACAGGCTACAGTTATGCCTAAATAAAGCCCTTTTATTCAGTCTAGCTAAAGTTATGACAGGATTAAAAGCATTAGAGCACTTAATATGCAATCGCTTTAAAATTCATAAAGTAGCTGTATGGCCATTTTATGTAAACAAATTAGAGTAGGTACTATTGATACTTACCAGAAAGCAGCTGTATTATCACCATAATACCATACAATGTCATGTTTTATTTAGAACTGTGCTTCTACAGAAATACAGACTTAAGAACTTCCAAATGCCAATTTATGAAAGTACACCCTAGCCCAGCCATAGCCTTTCACTATATTCTAGCTAGCTTTTACTAGCTGATTTTACTAGCAATACTGGGCTGGAAAACCTGGTGAATTAGCCTCTGCAGTATGCAAAGAATCCACAGGGAGGAGACTGCTATGCCCAATCAGTGAGCTGTCATGTTCTCCAAGAAGGTCTTCTAAGGAAAAACTACCACAATGTCTCATGTATGAAATGTTGCACTTTCCACTACACAATGTCATTAACACGTCACCACTTTAAGCAACCATCTTTTCAATTAATTTAACACTTCGAAAGGTGCCAGAGAAGCTGGCCTTTAACATTGTTTTAATCTATTTGCAAAAATTAATCTTATAGGCCTGCTATAGAAGGACCATGTCTTAGTCTTGCAGCAGGGCCTCTAATTTTATAGTTTAAGTTCTTCCAATTAAAAATATATCAGTCTATACCCTGAAATGTTCACTATTCCAACTTCATGGCCCAGCTGCCATAGAAATCCAAGGCCTTGTGTCTGATGATTGTGAGAAAATGGTTTTCTTACAGAGAAGACAGAATGGTTTTTCTTACAGAGAAAACCAAATGAAGCCTTTTATTCCTGCTGGAAACAGAAGACAGAGTGTGTAGCTGGGGGAAGCCCACGTACAGAGATATGGAAGGCCCAAGGGTTATGTGGGGCTGCACAGATAAGACACAAGCCACAGGCCAGGAAAGGYACAAGAAATAATCACAGATTATTTCACAGATGTGGAATCATCACACAGACTTGCCAAGGTTGTCAGAGATCTGAAAGATTGTCTATTTCATCGTCTAGTTAATCATCTAGTTCTAAACCATCTAGCATCACCATAATCACCCCTAAACCATGTCCCCAAGTGCCACATCCAGGTGCCTGTTGAACACTTCCAGAGACTGTGACTCCACCACTTTTCTGGGCAACTTTTTCCAGTGCCTAACCACTCTCTCATAGAAAAATTATTTTCTAATCTGAACCCTCCCTGGCGTAATTTAAGGCCAATTCCTCTCTCCTTTCTCTTGAGACATGGTAGAGAAGAACAACCATCACTCACTACAACTTCCTTTCAGGCAATTATAGAGAGCAATAAATTCTCCCTTCAGCTTCTTCCTCTCTAGACAAAAAACTCCCAGCTCCTTCAGCTGCTCCTTGTAAGGCCTGTGCTCCAGACCCTTCACCAGCCCTGTTGCCCTGCTCTGGGCAACTTCAGTAGCTCAGAGCAAGGGGCCCAGAACTGGACACAGGATTTGGGGTGTGGCTTTACCAGCGTGGAGTACAGTGGGACAATCACTATCCTCACCCTGGTGGACACACTATGTCTGATACAGGCCTGGATGTCATTGGCCTTCTTGGCTACCTGGGTGTGTGCTTGCTCATGTTCAGCTGCTGCTGACCAGTTCCCTTAAGTCTTTTCCTATGGAACAGCTTTTAAAGCACTCCTTCCCCAGCCTGTAGCACTCATAGGGTTGTTGTGACCCAAGTGCAGAACCCAGCACTTTGCCTTGTTGAACATTATGCAGCTGTCCTTAAGCCACTCCATCAAGATCTCTCTTGCAGAACCTTCTGACCCTCAGGCAAATCAACCAGCACTGTTGCTAAGATGCCCATTTCATCAATTCACACCAGGTTTATGCCTTATTAATCTGAGTACCATGAGGAGGGATTGGCTGCTCCTTTGCAATGCATGCCAGCTGCAGCCCAGTCTAACTGTAAGTTCACTGGGGGCTGTGGTGCTGGGGGTGATGGATTGCTTTGGGGCTCCACAACCCGGCTGCAGGGTGCTGCAGCAGCTAACAAGGGATAGGATAGAGACCAGTCAGAACAGTCTTCCTCCTAAATGCCCAGTGACCGTGTTTGGGGAGGTTCTAGCACCCCTGGAGAGGACATCAAATGGAATTCCCAACATTTGCAGGCATTCTGTTACATAATCCTTTTCTGATTATCTTCCCCCCCACCCAATTTCTGGCTTTAAGTAGTAGATTACTCTGAATTCATGCACTAAAAAGCACAGCAACCAATTGCATAGCCTTGGAAAACAGACTTCCTCATTAACATTTCACGTTCCCATGTTCCCACGATTCCTGCAGAGTGACATTTCAGTAATGTGTCATAGCACTTTGTATATTCTGTAAAGACTAGTGATGCTTTTTCTGCCAAGAGAATAAAAGTAATCTCTTTACTTTGTTAGCCCAATGAAGCTGAATGACTGTCAGGGGTTCAGCCCTGATCCTGTCCCAACGTCCTTTCTGGCTTGTCTGGTGCATCTTTCCGCAGTCCTGCTGTTTTCAGGCCTTTTGAAATTTAGGGTGGTAGACTTGAGTGCAGCAATATAGTGCAGCAATATAGTTCAGCATATGTCCAAATTAAAAGTCATGTGACAAGTATATATTCAATCTCTTTAACACAACCACACCTTAGTCTGTCAAACTAGAAAGGAGCTGAATCTTTTGAATCATTTGTTCACCCTCTCCTAAAAAAAAATAAAAATCCAGTATACTTGCAAAACAATTCCATTTTAGGGTATTTTTCACTATTTATATTTTGGTCTTCTGACTTGTTTCCCCATCTCAGGATGATATAACTGCAAAGAAATGTTCTTTGCAAAAATTATCATGTCTTATTGCTAAAACTGAAAACCTATCCTCTCTTGCTGAACATCTGCTCTTTCCCCCTCATAAAGCTGGTAAATGTTTCTCTTAACATACGAAAAAAAAATCAAAAATTGTTATTTTCATTTTTTTCATGCCCTGGCCTTGCAGATGAAGTCAATGTCTTCTCTTGAAATATCAATCTTCCATGTCTACTTGCAGAAAAGCAATATATTATTTTCATAGTCATAATAAGCCATACCACTCCAATACAAGAGGTTTCTGATTTATAAAATAAGGCATATTATTACACAATAGCTAAAAATGTGTCCTTTCATTTTCACTTTTAACCCTTATTTATTAATTCTATCAGTGGTTTTTTCAGAAAAGTGAAACGTGATCTACAACATTTATTACACTGTAAATTCTCTCTTCAACTGCTCAATATCAGTTCATTATTGTGTGGCAATTTTGTGTCATGGAGATAAAACTCTTCTCATTAGGCTCTATAAAACCATGAACAGTATGGAGGAGATGAAGAAAGACCAGTGACTCTGATGTTCACGTAACAAAACAACCAGAAGGTACCAAAAAATGTGTAAATGGCAGGTTCATAATAAACAAAAAGAGGCACCCTGTCACCCAATGTACATTTGCTTGTGGAACTCACTGACATGGGATACTGCCAATGTGGAAGGTTTATCTGGGATCAAAAAGTGATTAAACAAACTGATGAAGGATAAAATCTGACAAGGGTTATCAAATATGAACATACTGTCTCTGGCCCAGGAAGCTCTGGAGCTGCAGAATGCTGGAGGCTGAGAGTACTTGAGGAAAATATTAATATGTGCTTAGCATGTTTCCATACTATTCCACAGTTACCAGTTTCTCACAGTGACAGGATCCTGGACTAGAAGGGCTTTTGGAGGAGTTATTCCTATGTTTCTGTATAGATGGGCCACATGTTGCAATATGCAGTCCTTACTCAACCTCTCAGCAATGCTTATGCAGGGCTAGAAATAATTCTGGCATAAAGATGGGATGACAAGGAGATATCACATGAAATTAAAATAGGTCAATGATCTAGAGCATTTTGCAATTCACCATCATCCAAAGATCTTAAAATGTTAAGTTGAACAGATACAGAAATGGTGCCTATTGTTGTGTTTTACACAAAACAATATAAGTTTGGGCCAGACAAATAGGATAATTAATAAACTGTAGTAGTTATTGCACTACAGGCCATTTACTCTTCTAAGAAAAGAAGATGAAGTGCACTGGATGTAAGATCAGATGAGTGCTGTAAAGAAGGTGACATGATTCACATCTCTGATTAAAAGAAAGATCTCTTACGAGAAAGACAGAAGCGAAGTTAACTTGAGTAGAAATCTGCAGCACTTAAAATGAATGGATAACAGCTTTTTGGTTTCACAGATATAGTGTGTATGAACAAAAAAATTATATTCCTTTAAAGTACAATGTCTTTTGATTCAAACTGATAACGTATTTTGGTGTTAAACAACAAACAAACACCTAAGCAAAGAGAAAGGGAGATATGCTGTGGAAAATTGGAAGGAATGACACTTTGAACAGTGTATTTCAGTAAATTCAGTATAGATCTAAATTCATTTCTGAAGAGGGGAATTCAGGATCTCAGTGAAAAAGCAAGGAGATTGGAAAAGCCAGAGAAGATCTGTTGAATCAGATGACCCTTCCTTTCTAAAACACTCTGCATTCTCCTAATTTTCCATACCAGGTTATGCCACAGAATATATAGATACTGGTCACTCCAGTGGCATGACTTTCAGCTCAGAATGTAGAGCACATGTGAGGTTCTTTGATATTAAAATCCTTATAAAAACTTGTCACTATATCCCTTACCTTACCACTGTTTCCACATCTGAATGTCTGCTGGTTGTACCAGCAGATGAAGAGAGATATTAAGTACCAGTAGACAAGCAGCTGGAATGACTCATGTTAAAGTCCTCACAGGCTCCAGGATGATCATCTAATCTGTCCAAGTCAACAGCAAAACAATTTTGCAATGCAATATTAATGAATTGCAGCTACTGCCTTTCTGATTTTCAAAGTGGTTTATAATATATCAAATTCCACTTTTATATTAATCCCAAGTAGTTTGGGCTACTGGGGCTAAGGAGGTTTTAAAAATAATCTTTAATGTGCACTGGAAAACTGGCTTCTACAAATTTGTGTCACAGCTAAAATTCGCAACTCTTTTGCTTTTGCAGTTGAGGGTTGGAGGTATAATGTGATGAGATGCCAGATGAACAGCACAGTCAATATCAACAAGTTGCAGGAACTTGAGCATAGACTCAGAAAGCCAAATACCATACCACATAAGATAGTCTGTGTTCACTGGGAAATCTCTTACTGCTATTGTCAAGTCTGAAAGCTATTTCTTAGTTACTAAAGATTGCAACTCTTTCCCATATTTTACCGAAAACCACGTTTTTCTTCAAATTTACTGAAGGTTAACATAGCATGTCTGGCTCTATCAGTCGTGTCAAATTACATCACAGGAGAAAAGGGGAGCAACAGAGCTTGGTTTGTAGCACTACTTCTCCCTTGTGAGTCACAAAAGTATATTTTATAAAGTACACTGCATAGGAGCATCACAATTTCTAGCTGAAATGTCTCAGATGTTCCAGTTCTTTGAATTTTGTGAGACAGCCTCTTCCCCCTTCCCCCAGATGCTAATAAACAAGGCAATGACACGATCCTTGTACTCATATTCCCTCTCTTCTGCAGTCTTGATGATGTTTTCTGCTTCACACTTTCTCTGGGCCATAATTTGTTTACATAAACTGGAAAACACAAGATAAAAGTTTCACTAAAATAGAAAAAATTCTCTGTTGTTTTCCCTCCATGAATTCCAGTTTTTCTCTCCTTACTTGTGCCACAACATCCTTCTATGAGTTGAAACAAGCATTTCCTCTGAAATGAGGAATCCATTAAACAAACAGGATTGGATCAGGACATCCTAGTGGTGCAACAAAATTATTAAAAATACAAGTAACTGCTATTACTGGAGGAAAAAAAAACCCACCTCATTCCTATGGAGCTTGCAAAATCCTCAATTGTTCTCATCAAATTCGTATGTTGAATTATTCCTCAAGCCATGCTTAAAATATTGTTCTTGGATACAAGAGCCAAAGTGTAGCCCAAGGAGTGATGAACTCATTTTATAGCTCTTGGACAAATTCCTATACTGGTGTAAAGGGAAAATTTGCACAAGCAGAGGGCTTGGAACCATAAATTTGGGGTTTGATTTCATATTATATTGGTTTTTGTTTTGTTTTTCATTTTTCTTGCCAGTGTTCATCTCTACCATCAGCACTGTAATTTTCCATTTGGGAAACAATATTCTGCGTTGTGTATACAATGGTTCTTGGAATTCACATGGCTGCATTTGTTTAACACCAACACTGAGCTTTAAATTCTGCCTATGTGGCTGAAGCATCTTACCTTCTTCCTGTAAAACAAAGCTGGATAATCTCCCGAGAAGCCAGCATTGGCAGAGTGTTACACTAGTAAGAAACAGCCCCTGAAATTTCCCTGGGTGTATCCATTCACTGAAGGCATGCCATCAGGGCGGAGGTTCGGCTTTCTGATATAAAGCCTCCTTAACTTGCTAATTACCAGGTGATCCTGCGGAACTACGGAAGATCAGAGTAAACTTTGAAAAGATTTAGGACTCTGCACCAGCACTGCTGCATTTCGGGACTCTGAAGATCTTACATATAGATCTCCACACTACAGATTGTGCAATGTACTCCTCACATCCTTCACCAAATGTCGGTAGTGTGTTAACAAAGAGGAGATGGGTGGAAAAGAAACACACAACTACACTTATTTTCCTTGCTTTTCCCTCATATTTTGTGGTGCCCCAAGGGGCCACTTCTTCCACCTTTTCCTCTGTTTGATGCTACTCCTTACTGTAACCATGCAGCTCTGAGGTGGTTCCATCCTCATGTATGCTTATCTTCCTCTCCAGGTAAACAAGAATCCAATTACACATGGAATCCACTACTTGCTGCACTTCAATAATTACTTCAAAATAAATATAGAAACATAATTTTAGTTCACCTGCTCCAACAAGTAGGATCTGCAGTAAATCTCAAGAGCTCAAAGGTTAGAGCCGATTCTTTTTTTTAAAAAGGCTGCAACTTTACACCAAAGTAGTTAGGACAAGTAATGAAATTTTTTAGATCTCTACTATTAGAACTGAAGGTCAACTTTATAATCTTCATTATAAATTTTACGTAGAGATTTCCCAGACTCCAGAGCTGCCAAGATTCATGAAGTCCTGGAGACATTCAAAATAAGCCAAGTGGGAAATGAAGGTATTATGTCGTTAGGACAACATATTTCAATTTTTGAGGGGCTTTCTGAGATTGTCTATAAACCCAGTTTTTTAGACTGTCAGGAATACTTCAGGCTAGGACTTCCAAATCAAACTCTGTGAAAATCTATTACTAAACTGTGTAATATTTCTATTAGGCTGGAACTAGTATTTTGACCTCTGCTTGTAAAATACCTAGATCAATGGAGTCCTGATCTACATGAGGCTCGTACACACGCTTGCAGTGTTATAATAATGATAGCAACAACAACAACAACAACACTTTTTCTAGTTACTTGTAAATAATTACAAATGGGTTTTCCATAGCACCTGCAGTGTTACTTTTTCTTATCACAGTGGGTTAATACAGCTCTAATCCTGTTTGTGAGTCTTTGTACTTCAGAATATTTTTTATCTGTTTTGGATCAAAACTTCTGAAATATTGTTCCATAAAGCTTGCATTTCCTTTTAAAGTCATGCTACTTTATTACTCTTTGGACATGTTTAGGACGATCCCCACAGAATATTATTATATGCACTCAATGATGTTCTTATTAAAAAGTTTTGTGTTTCAGCCCTTAGTATATGATTTTCTTTGCTTTCTTGCCAGGCAAATCTATTTATTCTTTCTGTGTATTAAGCCATCACATTCACTAAATAACCTCTGTGATTATTTCCATCAAAAACATCCCTGGATCTTGTATCCATGAGGGGCGGTTCTGGTGTTCCCATTAGCCTTGACCCCACACTTAGGCTGCAGCCCCATTTTATTTTCCTTTCCCCTATGCCAGATAGCAGTTCTCTTTCAAGACTCTTCAGTCACTGACCTAAGAGATTTTTGTTAATGAAAAGCAGATGCAACACTTTGTTCTAGTAGAATCTTCTCCTAAAAGAATATTCTTCCTACCATGATAATTTTTAGTTTGAAATTCCACTGCATTGTGAAAACTCATTCTGTATGATTACTCCAGCCTTCCAGAACAGAGTGTTAATTTTATGACTTGTTAATTTTATCAGTGAGTTTATGCTGAGTAGTTAATACTGACAAAGGAGACTGCCTTGCTAGTATGGCAAGTATATGTGAGCATTGACATTTTAAATTAATGTCCTCCAAGTTGCTGAAGTGTGCGTTTATCTGTTTTAAGTTGCTTTTCAATTCTTTTGAACACTTTACGTACTCAATATATTTATGTATTGTATTTACATACTCATTGCTACATGAGTGATTGGGTGCTCTGATGCTGAGAACATTGCAGTAGGTAGTGAAAGAACTGGATTAATGCAAGATCATGGAGACTCTATCCCAAAATGTATAATGTATGCCACTTGATTTTGATATATCACTCTCTCTATATATATGTATGTATATGTATACATGACATTATAGGGCACTGCAGTGCATGTGGTAAAGCACTTCACTGTTATGGTCAGTATGTCACTGGTGGAAAGCAAGAGATGCTTCCACCTTTCTGTGAGAATTCTTGCGCTGTGGAAATAGTCAGGTGGAAGTTAGACATTCGAAAGGCAGAAATAAGGTTCCATGTACTTTCTTTGCCCGTTTTGAAGAGATTGCAATGAATATCATATGTGAGCCTACTTGAATCAGACAGGAATTAAGCATTACAATTCCTGGACAAAATGCAATTCCACTTCTTGCTCTTTAAGGTCAGACAACTTCCCAGATTCCATGTCCTCCTGTGACAGGAGAACACAATAATCGCAAAAGGAAATCACTGCCTCCACGACTGTCTTAACTATAGTAGAAGTAGAGGAGAATGTTCCCTGTTAAATGAACCTGATATAGGATACTCCTCCCGATGTACTTGCTCAAATAAGGGCCTCTTTATGCTCAGAAAGAGCACTTTAATGAAGAAGCAGCTACAAAATGAAGAAACAATGTGGCACCCTAGCTCTGGGGAATAGGGAATCAAGAGGAGTATCAGCAACACAGAAAAGAGGATGTGGGAATGGGAAGAGCACAGAGGGTGAGCAGAGACAAGGCAATTTCCACTGGCTTCTGATGGATTTCACGGGCTGTGAGCAGCCATGTGAAAAGCTTTTCAGCTGTCACCAAGAGCAGGTGGGCTCTCTAGGTGAAACTCAGGCAGAGCTTTGGGGAAAGAATCACAGCATGCAGACTGGCCATAAATTTCTACAGGTCCTGAGGTTATGTCTGCCATCATAGGAACAGACATAATTGTTTTCTCCAAAACTGTAAATATATTTGCATTTTGTCTTGCAGGAGAAGTATAGACTTTAGTTATTTTGCATTTGAACCAAGAATTTCTTCTGCAATGCCCAACACTGGGCCAAAAAGTCTCTTCCATTACTGTCCTAGTTCCCTTAGGAGCCCGAATTGAAATACACAACCGGCAAGTTAAGCACCTGTAAATATCTTTATTATTTGTGTCAAAGGCTTACATTCTATTATCATGCCTTAGCACCAAGGGTGAAATTATATCTCTGTGGGATAGCAACTTAAGGCTATGCCACGCAAATTGCTCATGATGCTCTTACATGGAGAGCAAGGGAAGAAATACTATTCAGCTTCGGCTGATTTTTAACACTGAGATGCATACCAATCACTACAGAGTATTTGCCAAAAGCTCATCTGCAGAATAATTCACTGTAACACTGTATAGTAATAAAAAAATCTTATCATTATGATTTGGAAGATTCAAATGTATTTAAAAAATAATATTTTATGTTAACACAATATTATACTTGTCAATATTAATTATTATAGTTTTAGGCACTGTTTATGCAGAGAAAGAGAAAGATGCCATAACTTAAATGAAAGCTAAAACTGCCTCTATAAGCATGAGTTGGAATGCTAGTTCTAGAATTCAATAATCTTTTACTATTCTGAAAAAATGGGCAATCTTTTTCTATTGTGCAATGGTATCCAGAAACAGCCTATGTGCAACCAAGCCCTAGATATTTTTGTTTTGTTTTGCTGATATAAAGAAGAAGAGAGTAGAATTAAGCTCTGTAAAGGAAGAGATTGTTGTATTTAGTCTAAGGACTAACTGACAGAAGAATCACAATAAGTTTTGACTATTATGTTAATACCTTATGATTCAGAAGAATCATAAGCAGCAGAGGATATGGGATAAGCAGAATAAGAAGTCAACAAGGCAACAGAAAAATTCCCCTTGTACTTTTGATTTGAGAAAGTTTCCCCTTAAAAATCTCTTTCACAACACGTTCAAACTGATTGTTTAAATGAACTTTTACCTAGCTACTTATGGTACTCTTACTATTCTACTCAACAAAACTCTGGTGGTCAGAAAAATAATTTCTTGTCTCTGTGAGAATTACTGATGTTTGAAATACCTTTGATTCTGTATCAGTCAAAAGTACTGAATATTTTCTCCGAATTTTGAGCACAACAAAGAATTTTAAAATTAAAAATGCTGGTGTTTCCCAGCAAAACTCAGCAGCCAGAGGCTCCCAAAAGATTTGAATGAAAACGTAAACTAAGAATTACTCAGATAATTTAAAATGAAATGTGACTGATGCTCAATTTAGGTCACACATTCTGCAGCATACTTTTTGATACTGTGCATCCTCTAAATGGGTGCAGAAATGAAGCAAAGATTTACAGAGGTCTGCTAAGAAGAATCTCAGCAGAGGTTGCTGCTGGAGGGCTGGGACGTGGAAGGGACCATTATGCTTTCGGAGGGCAGCTTCCTGCACACAGTGCCACCTTTTTGAATATGTGGGTGTGCAACATTCAGGGCATTCCCAGTGTATTTCAAGCCCTGGGTAGCTTGGCACAGTTAAAGGCTGGCAGAGACATGATTAGTGGCTTCATGCAATATCATTGGTCTCTAAATTATTTTCATTATCACTTCCAGAAAGAATTCTTCCCCTGCTTGAAACTGCTCCATATATAACTCATATACTCAAGATTTGCACTAAGAGAAGGTACATTTTACAGATATTCACAGAATAAAAAATAAAGCTTCACATGAGATCAATAAAACATGTCTTAAAACAACTGGATCCCAGATAAAGCACTAAAACATTATATAGGGAAAAAAACTACATTGAGAAGATAATGGATTATTTTACAGCCTAAACAAAAACAAGCAACAACAAAATAATTAATTAATAAGCAAATCCTTCTAATTTTTCTCTAGGCAGACTCTTTCCATGGAAAGTGAAATGATGGTAGAAAGTCATCATGAGCTGTTAAAATAATAAAAATCTGAAATACTACCGATCAATGTCCCATTAAGATACTTAGAATGCTCTCCCTTCAGATATTAAATATTGTAGCACAACAAAACAAAACCATCTAATAATCTTTCCCTGTGTCATGGTTTCACCTGTGATAGAGTTAATTTTCTTCTTAACAGCTGGTACAGTGCTGCATTTTGGACCTTTTAAGAGAATAATGTTGATAAAACACTGAGGATTCAATTGCTGCTGAATAGTGCTCACACTAAGTCAAGGACTTTCCAGTTTCCCATGCTCTGCCAGCCAGCAGGTGCGCAAGAAACCAGTAGGGAGCACTACCAGGGCAGCTGACCCAAACTGGCCAAAGGGATATTCCATACCACAGAACATCATGCCCACTGTATAAATTAGGGGGAGCTGATTGGGAGCCACCAATCACTGCTGGTGGATGGGCTGGGCATTGTTTGGCAGGTGCTGAGGAATTGTATTGTGCGTCAGTCTTTTCTTAAATTCTATTCCTTTGCCCCTCCCCTTGCCATTAATAATACTATTATTAAAATATATATGTTAAAATAATAATTATCATAATATTTTACTTTTTGTCAATTTTTAAGCTGTTCTTATCTCAACCCACAAGTCATACTTTTTCTGATTCTCCCTTCCATCCCAGCAGAGGTGGGGAGTCAGCAAGGGGCTGTGCAGTAATTAGTTCTTGCTGGGATTAAACCATGACAGACTGTTACATTGCCCTGTTTATTCAGAAACATCACAGAACATTTACAGATCCTGCACAGCTGCACAAAATTTCAGTAAGAGACAGATTTACTGAAGTATTGTCAACCCAGGACAAAATGTTGCAATCATTTAACAGAACAGAGATTTTTTTTAAAAACCCACTGGACTAGGACAAGAAATGAATAAAAAGACTAATGTAAAGAGAAAGTAGCTGCTCTAAAGGAGGGGGCAGCATATTGCTTGGCATAAGTACCATCTAGCAGACCCCTGACCTCTGCTCCTATAAAAATACACCCTTGTCTTCAAGCTGCATCTTTTCTGTAATCCCCTTCTGCCGTGGACTACAAACTAAGAGGCAGCAGAGAAAATATCAAGTCTTCAAGTTAAGTACCCCTACTCCTTCCTCTCTCTGCAGTTCTCCAGCTGGACATTTCAGAATGTATAATTTTTGTCCCTGTTAGGGGCTTTCTCTATTTTCACGTCCCATTTTTCTCATGGGGTGGGAATGATGCTGGAGAGCTCATAGATAAGAGAGAGGGCGTGTGTCCTGTGTAGGACCCTGCTTGCTGCCCAGCCAGGGACCTTCAGCTCTCGCCTGCTGCAGCCCTCTTCTGCTGGTCCACAGCCCGGGAACCCCTACTGCTGCCTCCACTGCCTGGCCCTGCATACTAATTGGCAAATTTAATGACTTTCCCTTGCTGTCCTTCCCTTCTCCTCCTAAGCTGCTGTCTGGGAGGAGGGGAGCCTGGCTGCCATGGAAACTGAGCTGTCAAACACCCTGAACCTGCCCCATCAGCCCTGGGAGAGGGTTCTAGGGGTGAAGCTCAAAGAAGGGGATGCTGGAGGGGGAATAGAAGTGGAGGAGTGGGAAGGTGCAAGGGAGAGCGTGTCAGGAATGGGTCTGGATTGTTCTGCAAAGGGACTGCCCAACAGGAGTACATACATGGCATAAGGAATCAGATATTAAGGATAAAAACAAGATTACCAGCGTTTTTCTTCACAATGATTCAAATTTCTTTCTGCCCCCTTCATCCTGTCTGGATCAAATACCCTGGTGTATGCACATGCCATATCATCAAAGGGGTTATGACAATCCCAAATTTGGATCTTAAGGACTGTTTTTAGCCAGAAAAAGGGCTGATTACAGCAAGCAAATGGTTTGAGGGGGCCTCAGGCACAAGCTGGCAGAGGACAAACCCCTGCCTAGGCAATAAGGCTGTGATCCTCTGCCCAGCTTTTCAGTCCTGCCTCCCTTTCCCAGGCTAACTGCTGGACTGGAGTTGCATGAAAATGCAGCATTTGTGGCACAGTCTGTATGCATTGATGCCTTTTCTGGGCAGGCACCTAATTCAACACCAGCTCTGTGTCCAAAGAATTCTGGTCTCTGCTTCAGGCTGTGTGGCTGTGGGAATTGCACTTTTGTCCTCAGTTCTGCCTCCTGAGGATTTATGGGCATATAATAAAGGTAAAATGAATGTTTTCTTCAATCTTAGCACTCAAATTTTAGCCTACAAGGGACACTGTCTCTTCTACCCAGTCTCCTTGTAAGCTTTCAGGCCAGCAGTGGCAAATCTCCTTGTGTGTCTTTTTTCTAAGCAAAGCTCCCTATGATATGATTTATTCATGAAGGGAGCCCTCAGAAGGTCAATAAAACTGGCGTGCTCCCCAAAATACACAAACAAAACAGAGAAGAAGAAAACTCCACTGGGTCAGCACTTTTCTGAAGACAAGATGAAGCTGTTTATGTCCCAGGCAGACCCGCTTATGCAAGGGACATTACAAATGTTTCAACTCTCCTTCTCTGTTCCAACCTCTTGAACAACCAGCTCAGTACTGAAAATTTACTTCAGATACAAGTGAGAACTTGCTGTGCCATAAAGTGTCACAGGGTTTTGGGGCTGAAGTACCCAATACACCCAACAAAAGCGCTGCTTGGTATTCCTGTGAAACAGGGGGACCTACTGCAGCGCCGGCTGGGGAGCAGGTCTCAGGCACGACAACAAAGGACACACAGCCCATCTAGCTTCCTTAAAGGGATACTTCCTCCTTAGCTGAGACCACCAAAGGAGACTTCTGCTTGGATTGTTTCTTTCAGGGACTTTTATGTTGCCTTGCACCTGATCTTGCTGTTGATTTGAAAAGGGAAAAGGACTGATCATTATAAATTTCAGTACCCTAGCTCTGTTACATGTGAGCTGCTGCTGCACAAATTGGTATATAAAAGATGAATAAGTGCAGAAGAACTGTTTGCAAGATATAAGAATGCCTAAACTAAGATTGAAAACTGTTTTACAGGGTTTGTAGCATTTGTGTAAGGCCCTGGTTTCATGCAATTGGGAGCCATTTTATTGAATAGGAAATAATGTTTGAAACCAAAAATGTTAAAGGATTTACAGCAAGCAAAAAAAGATAAGGATTTTTTTTCCCAAGTTCTCAAGCAAATAGAGAAACTGATTAACATTACCAGGGATTCACCTGAGTCAGAAGGCATGCAGGTGGGAAACTTCAGGTTTCTTATTAAAAGAAATAGGGAGCTGATGCATGGAAAAAAACAACTCTCTGGATCTTTCTGAACAGAGTGGAAAAAAAAATCYGCTGGAAGAGAACTCACTCTATCAGCCCAAAGGTGATCCACATGTGAACAAAGATGATACAGCAGACAAAGCATATGTGGATTTTCAAAACAAACACCTTTGATAAGGCTCTACCTCAGAGGCTATTAAAAGAAAAAGAAAAAAAAAAAGGCAGCTAGAAGGTTTACAAAAGGCCTTTTTAGGGAGTGAAAACTGGTTAAAGTACAAGAAGCAGTAAGTAGGACTTCAAGGTCACTTCTCAGGTCAGAGAGAATGCAGTAGTGAAGTCCTCACAGGCCAATGTTACAACCAGCTACATTCAACATCTTCAATAGCCTAGAGAGGGAAGGACATTGCCATAGTCAACTCGGGGGGCTGACTAGTTAATCCAGTTAACTAAGTGCACAATAAACAGCTCAATAAGCACCAGCTGTCACAAAAACTAAAGACAGTGAGCATCACCAACATAGGAACCAACAACATGGCACAGGGCATAATTCTGCCACTTTACAAAGGCATGGCCCCCTCACATGTCAGTGTGCAGTTGTTTATAAATTCACTAAAATGATGGATAAAGTGAGGTCAGTCACCAACTACTGCAGAATAGTCATTAACAAAGTCTGAAGAACTGTAACAAGGGAATACTCAAGAAAATTACTGGGAGATAAATTAAGAACAGATGAAAGTATTTTATACAAAATGGGCACTAAAATTCTGGAGTTACATCCACAGAAATGGACAGAACTGATAGAGGCAAGAAAGGATAAGACTAAATCTATGGACTGGTTCACACACAAGAAATAATGGGAACTGTCAGAAGTGACTTCTAACATCCCACATCCTGATCTTACAGACTCTGGCACAGTATACGAAAATGCCCACAAAAACTGACAAGAGATAGGGCAGGTAACTTATAAGAAAATATGATTCATATCTAAGAACAGGCCTACTCATTTTTTGGAAAGGGTAGAGTCTCCATACTGAGCTTGCTTGGGCAGAGTAGGAAGGTCAGGAGAGTATCCGTCTAGTCAGAGAAGATTAGGCCAGAATGGAGAGCCCCATATATCTGTGATACGTCTAATTTTGAAGATGGGCTGAGTTTCCACCACACTTTGTTGCTTATTTTTATGTACCAGGTGCATTTCACATCAGCAGGAATGGATTAAACCTTTCATTTGGTAGGAAAATGAAAAATCACCTTTGCATATTAAATTAAAACATGATGCAATGTCTGAAGATCTTTGGCATTTTACAAGTCCTTGGGTAACCATGTTTATGTGTAGTGGATAAAGGCAGAAATATTTGTGAATGTACTTCATCTGGGCAACTGATCACATGTTTACAGCTGTATCATTTCTATATAAATATTTTTATATCACATGTATGATACATATGGGTTTTTTCCCTCTGGAGCAAAAGATTCCAGTGCCATTAGCAATCTAAATATGCATTATGGAAAACATTTTGAATTACAGGATCTTGTAATGTTTTTCTATACAACCTCTTTTGAATACTGCACATTTGCTAGACTGTGCACAGAAATGAGGGAGCTGTTAAATATTTCTTCTTAACCACAAGGCCGAAGAACTCCTGCTCTATCAGCCTCTTAGTGACCCTCCTCTGAACTCCAAGGTCCACGTCCTTCTTATGTTGGCGCCCCAGAGCTGGATGCAGTGCTCCAGGTGGGGTCTCACAGAAGTGGAAAACAACAACAACAATACAGATTTGGGTATGCCCATCCCCCTGCTCTTTCATGCACATGAGAGAACCAGTTTTAGCATATATACATCAAAAACTATGGAAATCAAATAAGTATCTAAGTCTTTTAATTTCATGACTCTAGTCTGATACACTAGAAACTTTAATGGTCAGTGGTTTTTTCTATAAAGCAAGAAGAAAGCTTTCTATAAAGCATCTTGTTGAGGTGAAGGACAGGAAATTTCACGTTATGTGTTGAGTGCCAGAAGAATCTTGGAAGGACAAGTAAACGCCACATTTTGATTGTTTCATGGGGATGGGGGATTTGTTATTCAAAGGATAGTAATTTTGAAATAGCTGTCTGGTAATAACTGTAATTCAACTCACCTGTCCGCAGAAGTCTCCAGGCTCCTTTTAAATTCTGAGTAGTTGCTCTTTAAAAGGCACAGAATCATCCTATATAATTGAAATTACAGTTGCAGAGTTTTAGTCTCTGTGATTTCAGTGTGGAGAAAAACTTCCATAGCCACCTTGGGGCTCATGTTTCCTTCAATTCGAGGCTCCCAATGCTTGCAGTGAAGACCAAGATCAGAAAAATGCACCCAGACACCCGCTAGAAATCAAACAACTTATCTTGATGCTATTCAACAGGGTCCTAAACTCAGTAACAGAAAAAAGGATGAACCATTTAATTTACTTCCAGGCAACTTCCACTCATCCCCTTCTAACAGAATATTATGCTTTTTCTAGAACTTGTGGAAACTGTTAGAAAGGTTGATTGAGAGAAAAATACCATTCACCTTTGAGAATAACAGGTATAGGTTTGCTTTATTACATCTTCTTCTGTTACATCCAACAGGAAAATGAGTCTGCCCATTTCCCTATCCCCACTATGCAAGATTCAGGAAGACTGACAGAGCATCCTGGTTCTCACATCAGTGTTGAACTGCTGCTGCTGGACTTTCTGATCATATTTGGAATCTAGAGAAAATGAACAGACTTTCAGAACTTGAATGCTCTAGAGTGACTGAGGCTGTGACAGCTTTGTACTTTCTGTGAAAGACACTTGGAGTATTGCATATAATATGCAATAATGAATGTGATGAATTTGCTATACATTAAAACTCCAGGGAGAACCCAGCACAATCCAGTGGAAGCCCCAGCACTTCACTTTGCAACAAAGCTGCAATTTTTTGACCTAAAATGAGCTTCCACCTCGCTGAACCAGAAAGGGTTGTAATAACCTTGTTACAAATAGAAGCCACTCATGTTCTGAAATGGTCATGAGCTGAAAAGGTAAATTCGAATTGTCACACTTCTTAAAAAAAAAGTGTGAAGAAAAAAGAAAGGAGATACAGTTGGAGCAGAAGCAGAACCATTACATGTTTTCATCCTCTAAAATCTTATAAGTAATGCAGGACACTGGGAAACAAGGTAAAGCAGCATTTTCTCCTGCTGTAGTAAAACAGAAGCATCTGTAAAACTAGAACTCGACCCTCCTGGAATGCTGAGGGTTAAGGTTTAATTGTATCTTATCAAAGTCAAGAGCAAAGAGACTGCATGCTGAAGTAAAAGATGGGCTTTTCCTGCCACAGTCATGGAGAAGATATAGTCAAACCTGATTTTCTGCAGTGTGTGTAGTTTCATACACAGCAACAAAAGAAGTTCCAAATAAGAGTTGCAGAATTAATGACAAGTATTTTCATAACTAATAAATATTTTCAAAACTTTTTCCTTGCCCTGAAAATTCAGCCACTTGGAAATGTCTTTCATAAATACTAACAGCTCTACTTCGAATATTCTGTGCAAACTAATGATGGGGTAAACGGATAAAGACAAAAGTATTTGTGTTTCAGATTGCTACTCATGCTGGCACTCTGCTGCCACAAGTACTTCTGACACAAGCAGGAGTTTTGGTTCTTTATGTGCTTCAAGGTACCTATGCTAAGAATTATGCAGAGCATATCAAGTCCTCTGGACCTCTTGCATCCTAAGGCATAGCKTGGCTACCTTGCATAATTTCCTTCATAAATTGCACAGTGCTACCTTAAAATGAGATTATTCTAAGTTCACAGGTTGTCAAAGAACCTTTAATGTCAAAGAATGCTTTAATTTTTAGAAATCTTTCCCTAGTCTCTTGCTTAAATTCTTTGATAACCAAATTGCATACATTTGTTCTTATGTGAGCATTGTTCTTTAGTTTCAATAGTATTCTTCCATCCCTAATATTTATTTTAGTCTTTTGAAACACTCATATAGTACAGTTCTTTTAGACTCTCCTTCAACAAAGATTTTAATCAGGAATGCCCTTGTACTGTACTTTGGTCTGGAGAAGTATTCTGTCCTCTCTGCAACCAAGAAAAAAAAAGCAAGCTTGTTTTTCACCTGGAATGTTACATTAACGAAGTTTGTTCAGTTGCTGCAGAAACATTGATGCTGGTGCAGAAAAGCAGATGTTGCAAGAATTAGCTGTTGAGACCAGAGGAGGGCAGGACCCCTGCTTTGGGCAGCAGGGCTGGTTTATGTTGCTTTAAAAGTTTGCCGACCTCTTTGTCTCCAATCATAAAACTGGCTGTCAATGTCCCTCATTGCTTGAGGATCTCTTCTCTGTGTGTGTTCCAGGTTTAACTTTCATATCCCAATGGCCCCTTTGCCTGTATCTTCATATTTATCACTATCCTTTCAAGACCTGATGTTAAAGATTAATTTTGCTTTCAGGCCAAATTAACTCTCCTTCCCACATCATCCTGTATGCGGTGGCAACACTTTTCTCCTCATACTCTTGACATTTAAACAGTCAAGAGACTCCTCTTGTCTACTTTGGTATTCTTTTCAAAGCTAATCTTAAATGCTTTTTGGCCCTTTTCACTATATCCCTGTTTGTCCATTAGCCTTTCCTTCTTTTGTATTTTTGCTTACTTTCCATGTCCTTTATAAGATGAAATCACCAATAATTCTGCAACTTATTGCTCTCCACTTTTACATGTGATTTAGGGACACAATTTCCATCTCCTACCTGCATCTATTTAAAGAAAATCTACATTTCTCCAGTTCTTAAGCAGAACACAACAATTAGTTCTTTCTATTTTTCAAAGTTGACTTGAACAGCAGCAGGAGAACAGCAAGAAAACAGGTACTCCTAAAATTCTGGGATCATAATTATTTTAAAGGTAGGAATTCTGAGATTCTCAAGAAGTTTTTAAATCCATAAATACCCCTGTGAACTTTACAATAGAAAGTTATTCAACTACAGGTGCATATTAATTGCCTATTTTATGTAATCTGAAGGCTAAATAGATCACATCTCTTCCTTCCTGTCTTCCATCTTAAAAAAATGTATTAAGATGTAATAGATTAAAAGGAATAACTAAGGAAGAAAGCCTTATTTACATATCTTCTTTTTTTCTGATCATGTTAATTAGCATAATGCTGTTTTCCATATCCCTAATGACACAGTTGAAAACATATAAACACAAGCTATGTTTCAAACAACTAGCTTTGACATTGTGAGTAGCATAGAGGAAGAAGTGTGTGCCTTCAGAAAAGGAACATTCATCCTGCTTCTGGATAGCTTTGCAGTCTGCATAAAGCTCGTGTCACAATTTTTGAGCTAGCAGTGTCTGCAGATTAGAGGTACCTTTAGTCTCACACTGTACAGTGGAACTGTATAAACCTCTCCATGAAACTTGTTCGCATTTTCTAATTTATGCCATTTTAGCTGTATTTAAATATGTATTTGAAGGGCTTTTTACCATGTACAGTACAGCATAACCTTCAGTTTCCTCGTTTTCTATTTAGCATTTTTTTCTAGGAACTACAGTTGATCGAGATGGAAAACCAGGTTAATACTGAATAATAATATGTGTGCATATGCAAGCTCCAAACCCACCAATTAGCACATTTCCAAATTGTGATGGAAATACTTATCAGTCAGAAATGTTCCTCCAAGCATGACTGGTGTAAGAATCACAGCTCTGTGTGTCTATGTGAACAGGTAGAAGTTGGGCAAGGATTTTTAATTACTCTCAACAGAATTCCCTTTGCAGAAAATGGCAATATTGGACCTATATATATTTAAACAATATACAATTTCTGTTTTGCAGATTCAAATAGTGTGTATTGGTTTTCTGTTGAGAGGCACATTCCACTCACTGTGTATAGGCATTGACCTTTATTTTAACACAATTATGCTTTTCCCACACAACTATTCAACACTAGATTCTTTTCTCTAAAAATGGCTGATATGTCATGAGAGACAAGTCCTAGAATATTTGAGGATACTCAAGGAGCATGGAAAAGTCACGCAATTGAAAACTGCAAAATTCCCTTTTTCATTGGTGCTTTCAATCTAGAAGACAAGACGAAATGTGCTGCCAAAATTATGGCATGAAATATTCAGCTCTATTTTGATCTCTCTTTTTTCTCTGTGTCTTGTTTTGCTAAAGATGATTTAAAACTCTGCTTGCTGAATCCAAAAAACAAACAGCTCATGCATATGACAGGCTGCCAAGAATGCAGGACCCTGCCCTTTGCTTAGCTCACAAGCAAGAAAAATCTTTTACAAGGATAGTGCCAGGCAGTATGCTGCACTAAATCTCATAGTCAGAAAATAACATTGGCAGCATAATCAGCTGCAAAAGGACTGCATGCAGAGCAGTAATTTGCAAAGAGCCCAGCCTATCAGTTAGTCTTCCAAAGCGACTTGGTGGTGACAGGCATCTGGTAAATCAATCTGGAAAGAATCCATATTCTCCTGATAGCATCACAGTTTTATTTTGTGGGCCTGGGCTGAGGCAGTATGAGGAACTTAGATGACAAAAACATTAGGACAAATAATTTGTGATCATACTGACACTCATGCAGGTTGCTTTTTTTCCCCCCTTTATATTTATACTGGCTGTGAAATAATTGCAATGTTGATGTGTTATCAAAGAATATCTGGCAATACATTTAATGAATAGTTCTTTATCTTAAAACTCTACTGCCAGGAAAAAGAAAAAAAAAGAAAAATAAGAGAAAGATAAGGAGAAAAGGAGAAAAATGTATTTGCTCTGTTAAGATTTCTCCCTTTCCGTGTACACCATTACATCCAGATTTACAAAGACATAATCTTGCAGGCCATAAATAATCTGAAGGCCTCTCTTCACACACACCCTGAAATGGACTAGATGATGTTATAAAAGAGTTCCTTAAAGGAGGCTTAGACTGCATCATATTTTACATATCAGTTAACAAAACCCCGGCTTTTATTTCCAGCAAAACATTTTGATTTTCTTCATGGTGTGGTATGCAAGAATTGGATCACAGGGGATGTTATTTCTTTTCACCCTGTAGATTCAGCAGTGAACATGGAAGTGAAATCAGATAGAAAGCCATTACAAATTTGCAAGTAACAAGAATAAGAGTAACATTTCTGTCCCCAGTAATGTCAATGCCAGTTTGCTCATTAGTCTGGGAGGTAGACAAGTTTTCATTCTTTGAATATGTACCAACGTTTTTCTGTCTCCTAGAGAAATTGTACAGGCTGTAACACTAACTGCTTAGGTCACAGTAATTTTCAATAGCAATAGAAAAAACCCAATATTTTGTGCTTTACAGTACTGCAGTCTCAAGATTATTTTATCTCTAAATGTCTTTAATTCTGTTTCATTTTCATTGTTTACTCCTTTATTACACAGGATCAATATTTTTGTAGATGTAGATCTACAGCCTTACACCCTTATTATCAAAAGTCTCACACTATAGCTCTTTCTTTAAAATCCTGGCTTCTAAGTGTATGATGTGAATAACTGGAGTGACATTCATTTTACAATGTTTGCTTCCAGGACTCATATTCATGAAAAAAATCTTGAACRTGTGGAAAAAGCTTGAACTGCATGGAACAGAGGACTGAAATATAGTTTGATGAGACTCAAAAATAATGGATTTCTATAATTTAAACTTCTTCCAAAGCATTGGGAAATAGCTTGAAGACAGAAAATATAAATGTTATACCTCTCTGAAGATCAAAACAAGTATAAGCCTAAATAAGGGAGTAGTTTTGAAATTTCATTTGCATCACCTCTCAGTTTGTAGTGCTATCTGATCATTTCAATGGGTCTGACTCTGCTCCCAGCCCAAACATCTGAGACACCACTATGGCAATATCAGGCCCTGGATGAAATTAACTGCAGAAGAGAAATAGGAACTGATTGTACATCAAATTTAATGTAACCTCTTCAAATCCTCATGGACTGGACAGCAGTGTTGCAAGAATATTTTTAAGGGCAAATAAATAGTAACTTTTGAAAGCAAATTCAAGGGTATTAAGATAGTTGTTTTTTGTTTTGTTTTGTTTTTTTCCTTAAAAGCATTTCAGTACACTCTAAAGAATGAAGTTACTTCCCACTCATATGGCTTTTCTTTTGGATGTTTGTTTACCCACCTGATGGAGATAGAAGTATTTGAGTCATCACAATATTTTCTAATTCTTTTGTATCTGTCCTTGGTAGAAGATGCATATTCTGTCATGCACCTTTGTAGTGGTACATTTGAGCCAAATGGTATGCTCTATCTCACCGCTCGAAAATGCAGGGTTTACTCCGAGCCTGTGATCCTCCCCTGCAGTATCATGTATCTGTAATCGCATTGGCCCAAGCCTTTTTCCGCGCCCACTTTGAATCTCCCTGCTATGCTGTGCCCGGGACACCAGACCACTCTCGGCCCTTTGGCTCCCTCGGCCCTCCGGCCCTCCCGCCCTCCCTCTCTCCCCCTCCGTCCCCCCTTCCCCCTTTTACCTCATAAACCACGCTGCTCCCGGGGGTGGGACCCCCAATAAACCCACACCCAATTAGCACCCTCAGAGGCCGTGCGGAGTCTCCTTGCCTGCCTGCTGCTACAGCGAACACGCAGCTCAGGGGGCCTCAAACGAGCCGCAACACGCCTTAAATCAGGCCTTCATCTTTTCCTAAAGTTAGGACACAGCTAGAAGCTTGACAGCATTTTATACCTGTTTTGGCTCCATTTTATATAAGATTATCATTCAAAGCCAAATTATCTCTGAAGTCTAATTACAAAGTTCCTGAGACTGTAAGATGCAGTATCGGTCTATTTCTGGAGTCCTTGCCTTCTGGGAAGCTTGGAGAGCAGTTCCTAACAAGGCGTCAAAAACTTCACCACTGCTCATGACATCTGGTATTGAAAACACTTCACAATGGCATCTGTGTTACAGCTACATAGGTAACCACAGATTCTGACTGCAAGTTCTCTGTCGCTGATGCCAACAGCCTCTGATTAAATCTTTGCTACTGACTTCCCTTCCACATCAGGTTGGAGGGGACACAAGCTCCGTTGGACAGAAAAAGGACCCAGAGAGCACTGAGGATGGAAATGATTGGAAGTGTCACACAGTGCTTCCCCTTTTCCATGACCACCAGTAGTTCTTTGCTATGCACACACGAAGAGCCAGATTTGTAGCCTCGGCTCTATTACTAGCTGGTGCTGTCCTCTCATCCTCGCCATCCATCCTGTTACACATACCACTTCATAGTCTAATTGTCTAGTTCTTCCTTCCCCTACTTCCTGAGTTCTGTGGGCCAAAAGAGTGCCGATTGTTCGTCAAGCCCAGGGTAAAAAATGCATATTTCAGAAAACTGCCTAGCAACTGCTTTCTTTAGTGCAAGGAGAGAGGCCATTTGCATAAGAAAACCTTCCAGCTGGAAGCCTGCAAGGACTCTGCTGGGAGCTGATTCTGTGACCAGACATCAAAGGAGAATTCCCGTTTAAGGACTGCTCCCTCTGGGTGGCCTTTCTCTCCTGTCCCACCATCAGCGGTGGCAGTGGCGGCCGCACAGATCGCACCAGTGCTCTGCAGCACCCAGGAGATGCCATTCCAGTATCCGACTGTGCTCCCAGAGATCTTTTACTGATTTTGTTCTCACACCATCTTTTCCTCACACTGTGCACATCACACATCAAAAAGTCAACAGTTTCAGCTGCTAACCTTTGGAATTCTGTAAATTGATCTGCAGATTGCCTGCCAAAAGTGACAATCTGTAGCACTGCAGTACAGTATCTCCAGATATTTACACATGGTTCCTCCACATACTAAAAGGCTTTATTAGTCTGCACAAAGGCCTGGCACAGGAAGAGAAACAACAGAAATTACTTAAAAATTTCTCTTGCCATTTTATGCCTAGATAAGGCTGAGCATAAACTTTTCACTTTCTAAAAGCCTGGACAAAACATTGGCTCTAGTAAAGTCAATGGAAATAGCCTCCACCAATATTCCAAGTACAATCCAGCAAATTGCGAACAGGGATGGGATTGAGGACATGGCTCTCTTATGTGCTAATCATCTAAACAACAGTTAAATCGTTTCAGCACCTGCAAAAAAATAGCTCTGTACAGCTCTGCTGCTACTTAATGGAATGAGGCGATTACGATCACAGTTCTGCAAAGCTCTCCAAATTGCAGTTCCTAAGGCTAATTTCAATGTGTGAATCACTGCTTTCCTGCAATTTATATCCATATGTGTGGTTATTTTTGAGAATGATTCAGTTTTGTATGTATAATTTTAAAAGGACTTTTTAAGTTAATGAACATCTGTGCTAAGAGCCCCTCAACAGAAAAGCTTGTGTCAGCCACTGGTGACGATGACTATGTAGACTTCCTGTTATCCTATAGGCGTGCATGTGGATCCTATAGCTCTCACCAACTGCATACTGCAGGAGTTACCAGCTGAAAAGCACTCCATTAAAATGCTTCAACAGTAAGGTGGGAAATCCAAAGCTTCCAGACCCCTGAAAACTGTAATATCTGTTCCATAACCAGTATGGAACCAAATACTAAATTCTTAAAGCTTTTAACAGAAGCAAACAGAGGGAAAATTTCCATTTGAAAATTTCCAAACACTTTAATATTTTGATTGACACACATTCAACACTTTAAGCTATAGCGTAGCTCAACAGGATTTCTGCATAACATATGTTTCTAGGTACTGCCTCCTGTCTTGAACTTTTTTTCTCAAGATGAACTTGTTTCTTGACATGCTGCATGAGAACCGTGTTGGTATAAATCTAGTGCTGGTGGATTTACAAGGAAATATTAGGCACTGAAATTCAGTAGGTAATCAAGTAAGTAGTCACAGCAACAAGATCACTTTACTTTAGTCTGTCTTTTAATCATCTTAATTTTTCAACCTAGTTATTATGGGTTTTTGTTTCTGTCCTCTTTACACTCTTTGATCTCACAGACTGAAGGAGAGTGTACTCCAGGAGCCATGAAGCTGTGTTCCTATTTGCACATCTAAAGCAAAAGGTGGCTTTAGTCTGGCTAAGTGAAGTATGTCACAACCTCCCAGTTAAAAGTCTCATTTTCTGTATTACCAACCTGTCGTTAACCTTGCAAGACAGAGTTTAGTAAGAAATTATTGTTAAATGCAGCACTCTACACATGTTGGACATCTGATGTTCCTTCTCCTAACACTAATAAGAACTTTCTTGGACTCCCCTCTTAGGATCTGTGTTGGTGAAAACAGATGGAAACAGAAGTGCAAGACTAATAACCCTGATGTGAAGATGATGAAAAAACTTCACTTAGGAAGTGACTACATCTACAGCTGTACTAAAATTTGGAACTAGTTCTTGCTTAAGACAAAGCTGAAATTAGGTTTTCAGTGGTGAACTGAAGAAGTTAAACAGCTGTAATTCCAAACAAAACCAGGAATCCAACCAGTAGTTGTGTAAGTAAAAGCTGGGGACAGACGATGCCTCCTGCACAGCACAGAATATATTCTGGCATGCGCAAGTAGAAACAGGTATCAAGACCTGGTTCTTACCCGTGGTCATCAGGAAAACACCATGTCCTGGTGCGTACCAGTTTTTAAATACTGATGCTACAGTGACTTTTAGGAAGCCCTTTAAAATCATTAGGCCTAGTTCTGCTTGTGATTATGTTACTTTAGGTTCAGAGCTACTGCACTGACTTCAAGGCAGCTACTTTGGATGTACATTTCTCAAGCTGGCCTATTATTTCTTGTATTGTTTCCACTTGCATGAAATCATCTGTGCACGTCTTCCAGGGCTGCTGGAACCCTCTGTCCTCCCCAGCACTACACATGATGCAATGAGATTCTGACGGAGGAGGAAAGCCGAGAAGTCCATGTAGGGAAGCAGATAATTTCCTTTTGAGCAATGGATGCAAAAATAGCAGCTAATAAAAAGCCTTCAAACTGTGCCTTCAAACTGTGACAATTCAATACACACACCTACGAGAATGCCTTGACAAGCTGCTTGACTTCCCAGTAACTCTTTCTTGTTTTCTTTAGTGCAGCCTCCTCCAAACTCCCACACACAGGTATTCATCTCTGTAGTGACAGCTGAGACCTGCAGGTGTTTGCTGCTATTGCCCTTTCAGAATAGACAGACACTTGTTCCTCACTGTAAACATTTGTATCATGGTGTTTGCCTGGCTAGTTACAGCCCAAATAATGATAAACCAGCCTTTTCTTTTTTTAGCCCCTTGCTGTCATGCATTAATTCTTTTGCAAATAGGCATTATGTACTGGAAATAGCTTAAACGAGATCACTCTCTGGTGATTATTTTACTAGCCTTATCTTTTGGAAAATATTTCATAGAGTGTCACCATAAAAGTATATCATGCAGTTTCCAGAAATACAGCACTCTACAACATTAGATTCATACATGAAGGGAGGAGGGTATGGCTAGTGGGCAGGGTGCTCTTTCATTCCTTCAATTCTAATGTTATTTCACTGTTTTTCAAATTGCTACTTTGGCTTAGCTTAAGAACAGCAAAAATCAGAGTAGGAACTGTTTGTTGACGACTTTAACACTCACAAGTGTCAAAATGTTTTCTCAAAAGAGTTGTTCATCTTTTTTATGTAGCAAGAAGGTCCAAAATCTATGTATGTTTAAAATAGGCCTGGAATGGCTAATTGTGTAACCATTAGTTTTTCTGGAAGTCTGGGAGGTTAAGGGGTTTAATAGCTTTTTCTGTCTTAACTGAAAGCTCATGGGAAATCTGTTTTTTTAAAAAGACAAACATTCCAGAATACTTAATGTTAGCATTAAATAGAAATTATCAAAGAAACGTTAGGAAACAAAGCTACAAAAATCTAGGAAACTTCCCGACAAACCTTTCTCACTCCATCAGCTGTTTACTTTTTGGTAGCCTGATTCTGTTTCTTTAGCTCTTTACACCAATTTAGACAAGATCTGAATTCTAATTAAAAAAAAAAAAACCCAGAAAACCAAAAAAACAAGATGAAACAAAACAACCCAGCCCCCAAAGAAAACAAAAAAATAAAAGAGAAACAACAGTCTTTCTCAACCACTAGAGGTACAAAATGTGCCGGTATGAATTGCAAAGTCACTCACTGAGGGACTGAAACCAAGAACTTAGGGGAAAAAAGGGGATGTTCTTCATTTGGAAGAAGTAGAAGATGAGAGTGGCCCAGGGCATTGTCTGACAATACGGTTAACATGTGACAATGACACAGGCTATGTGGGTTTGGATGTACTATGCAGCATGTTTTCATTAGAGGCTGGGAGGTACCTCTAATCAAAGAAAGGGAAATATCAGATTTGGAAAATACCACTCACAGTTCTAGCAATGTCTGTACCAGAAAGAGATACAAAAATTGCTTTTTCAGATGCTGAAAATTGTTGGAAAAGGCTAGTGTGAGAAGGAAAAAAATGAAGACACTTTTTTTCCTGACAGTGGGCCTTCTTTCTGACAGTCTGGTAGGGGACAGGAGTAGTTTCTCTAAATACAATTGAGATTTAAAGGCTGGAAAGGGTGTAGAATAATGTGATCAAGTAGGTGTCTATTGCTCATGAGTTAATCCAGGTTGCTGAATTAAAAAAAAAAATACAGCCGTTAGGACAGAGAAGCTGTTGTGCAGGCTTCTGGAAAAAGCACTGGCAACACAGGATCCTACTTATTTGCAGCACCCACTTTGATAGAAGGGACTGTGTGACAGGGCAGGAGTGATTCAGGAGTTAGAAATCCAGGCTTCAGAAACACAAGATTGCTGCTATCTAGCTCTATAGCTGAGAGGTATTTGAGAAGAAGCCTGTCAGCATTTTGCAGGGTGCGCCTTATTAACTCATTCAACTAAAGTCTTTCTTCAGGACTTGCCTTTTGTTTTCCCTCTTGTCATTTGATTTGAATCTGGATCATCTTCGGTTCCCACACTGCTCTAAGGCGCTGAGGACAGGCAACATGGCCAGATGTGCTCTGAGGAGCATCACCAAAAGCAAGTTATGCCCCAGGCTGGTGCAGCTGGCTCGGAACCACATAGCTTTCTGCATTTTGCCAGTTCAGAAGGCAATTTTTACAGAAATGTCTGATGGGGATTGCTCTCACATCTTGCTGTGTGTCAGGTGTGACTTACTTCTTAAGATCTCTCAGGAAATTTTGCCAAGCATAGCTTCTCTTTAGGTGCTTAGGACACTGTCGAAAACTTCTCCTTTTCCCTGGCAGACTAGAATTTTTATGGGACTTGGTGTCTTATATAGAAAAGGCTAAAGTACTAGTGAATGTTGGTGTTTTCCCTGCAGCATGATGAGGTCTCAGGTTCTTGTTGCTCCTACCCTTAACACCTACTCTGTGGCTTCCTTCAAGAGTGAAAGACTTAGACTCAGCAACCTCTGTCTCTTCTTCCAATCTGGTATGCTATGCTCTCTTTAAATAGCAAAATGGTGCAAAATGTGAAGATTTTAAAGACAAATGGAGTCACTGAAATTTATAATGAAACACATCCTCTTAGTCTTCTGCCCAATATGTGCCAGAAGAGAAAGAAACTAATTTGTGAACCTCTCTGTAGTTTTAGGGCAAATTGAGCCTTATAGAAAGATGGAAACCACACCAGGCCCAGTCTTTTAATAGAGTTTTGAGTGGTTTGTGCAAGCTGAGAAAAGGACTCCACATTTTCTCCACTGTTCTTGTGCTGTTACATAAAGGCAAGTAGGTTATACAATAGCTAAATAGGGATTACAAAACTGAGCTCCATAAATCTAAATAAGAAACAGAATGCCAATCCTGCACTGGACAAACATAAAAGTGGGGAAGGGTGAAAATCTGATCCTAATGAAGGTAATGGAAAAGCTCTTGCTTAGTCTGGTGAGATCACAGTTTCATCCCAAACCTTGGCTCAAGCCTGTAGTTGGCTGACCAGGCTGGATATTTAAACCATATCCGTGCTTTTCCAAGTACTGGGATGACTTCTACTTTTTTTCAAGCTTCTCGCTTATAATTAAGAAATGCTGAAATTATTTTAAGATCAAGTACTGAGCAATCACTTGCAAACATGAACTGGAAGCCTAAAAAGCCCTGATATATTATCTCTGAATGCAAGAACAAGTAACAACAAAGTGGTTCTTCCCAGGCTTCAGTGTCAGCACTTAAAAGCACTGAAAGCTACATTAAGGAATTACCTGGGTATCTTAGAGTAAGATTGGAAACCCTGACCTGTGGGGGTAGGAAATCAAACAGCAAACCCCAGGTATCAACAAAACAAATAAAAGCCCCTAATAAACTTGAGACCTAAGCTCTCCAAGTAAATAACTTTGTGAAAGGATCTTTTGTGCTATAAGGATTGCAGTTCAGCAGTGTTGCTAGAGCTGTTTGGCTCACAAACCAAACCAATTACTTGAGAGTTGTTTAACTTTGGCCTGGGGTGTAGAGCACTTACGGGAAAGAAAAATCATCGGAGTTTTTCATGTCCCCGGGGTCTGACTATCAAACCCTACTGCTGTTACATTGGATGCTAGCATGTACATCAGGATTTCCCCCACTTTCAAGACTCCTGCATGATGAAAAAGACAGGAAAAAAGAAAGGGGGAGAGAAAAGGAAAGCTTGTGCAATCAGGGCCACACATCATATGTATTTCCAGTCCAAGGGTTACTTCTCTCCCACTCTTCCCTGAAGCATCTCTTAACAGCTGAGCTGATTCAATGCAGAATGTCATTAAAAATCTAGCAGTGCACAATGACTTGGGATCATCCTTATCTTACAGAAGCAAGCTATAAATAATCATCTTGGGCAAATCTAACATCATGACTGAGTGGCAGGCTCCAAAAAAAACCCAACCAATTCCAGTGTATTAAAACCCAACCTGTTTTTTGCAGAACTTTTTGGAATTGTGTAAATCTCTCCAATGAGCATCATATAAAGCTATCAGGGTTGGGGATGATTTGCTTCTCTGTGAGTGTTTAAGCCTGACCAGTTAAAAAGACTTAGCCTGCTATAAGCAATTAGGTATGGTAGGTCAGTGCCATTCCAGTGTTATCATTGACTTAGGCCTGCCAATGATGCAATTCTCCAGGCAACCATCTGGGAATTCATCATTGCCTTGATTTTTTCATGACCGTCTTCTGACCAGCCCACATATGTCCCAGAAAGGGCAGGCCAAAACTTCATAGGCTCAACTGGAACTTCAAACTTTTATCAGCTGTGAAATAGGTGACATGGCAGGCTCTATCCCTCCTCTGCACTAATTAGAAACCAACTGGAACATGAGGTGCCAGAGAAGCTATCCTTCTTGGTTTTCTTACTGTAGAACAAGCAACTTCCCAACTTGAAGTTTCATATCCACCCATCACTCTGCAAGCTTATACCACCAGTTTAGATGGGGCTATGCTATTTTACACCATCCCCTTTGACACTTGTTTACCTCTTTCTCTCTTCATTTCCATTTCTGTCTTTCACTAACACCTCTCACAATTACCTTTCCCACCTTATTTGTTCCCCCTCTCACATCAATGATTGTACCCTCTTCACACTACTACCTCTTCCTTTGTTACTCCCTGGACCTCCCAGATGCCCTCCTTCACCTCAAAAATAAGTGAAGATAAGGGAGATAAGGAGGAGAGAAGAGAGTGATTCTGTTATGAGGGACAGAGGGAAATACAATGTACCTCTTAAATGAGATCCTTTCAGAGGTGCACAAGGACTATCCAGGTTACCCAGGATTTCCTGAACTCTGGCTTTGTCCAGGTCATGGGTGTTCGAAATTTGTGTTTCAGTGGGTAGAAGCTTTGCTTGAGTACTCATGTGCAAGACTCGAGGATTAAACCCAGATCAGGTACACTGATGCCAGAGTCCATACACCATCAATTGCCTGACCCAAGCCTCAGTTGTCTCCAGGAAGGCCATATGACTACTGAGCTTCTATCCCCTTTTGCAGGTAGCTTTTATGCAGCAGGGGGAGTTAGGTTTGTTTTTTTTTTTTCCCCAGAAATAAGCAAAGTATATGTTCCAAAATGTTGCCTCTGACTGTAACAACCTTTGGAAACATGTACTGTCTTGCATATACATTAATTCTTAAGTGTAACGACTAACATGGTAAACACTGAAGTATGGAACAGAGACACGACTTCAGTCCCAACAAGGTGCAAAACTGCAATATGCAAAATCAGATGCAAAATCAAGAAATCTTAGCCTCTGTTCATGGGTGTCCTTTAAAACATAGAGAAAGTCATTACCATCCTGTATATTTATTAAGCTCTGAAGTGCAGTCATGCTTGTTTTATGTTGATCAAATAATTCAGAGTGCCAACTTCCAAAATAAGAATATATAAGAGGAATCTGGATACGTTTACTAAATACTACGTTTTTCTTTGAAAGGAAAGAAAATTAACAGTGAACATTTACAGTTAAGTAAACTGTAAAGTAAATTAATAGTATCTTATGAGCTTTTAAGTGAATCAGCATTCAACAATAATTTTCAAAAGCGTAGTATCATCTACCCTGTCCAGCCTTAGCCAGATGTAGAGACAATCTCTTCCCAGGCACCCCACCAATACTGATGGTGAGGTGACACTTTCCTTTAATAACACAATCCAAACTGACTGGCTAAGAAAGTAATAATGAGAAAGGAATAAGAAATAAGGAGTAGAGAGGCAGATAAAAACATGTGCTTAAGGATATGAGATACTTTACAGGATAAACTCTAGGGTTTGTAAATTATCAGTTTGACCATGGATTGCCTTCCCCAAGCCACAAACAGGTTCAGTTCCAATCATGAAACTACAAATGTGATAGCAAACAGGAAATGGTGTCAACTACATGACTTACCACATAGTACAAAGACTGCACCAACAACAGCATTAATGCACTCACTCTGGTTAGCCCAGCAATCTCAGAAGGCCTTTGCAAAATTCAGATCGCACTTTATGGCAACTAAGCTCAGGGAAAACAGTCAGAATGAAAAAGAGCAATGGGTTACTCTTACCCTCTGCAAAACAGCTCTTCAACATTAAGAAGTAGGACTAAAGCTCTGGTTTAAGGCAGGAAAAGCTTTCAGGCGCTCAGTATAACAAACTTCTCACCTAATCTCTTATTGAGTAAAGTAACTGGTCACTGCTGCTGCCCAGTACTTATTTTTCCTCTAGTTAACTGATGCATTATACAACTGCTTCCCAAAGTTACCATTTCTGTTTTTCTTAGCAGTATTTAAGAACATATTTTAATAGCTTCAAAGTGTTGGGCCAAATTTGATTACCCTTTTTATCTGCTGTTTCTTCTTCACTTATGACAAGCAAATGTGCAAAATTTTTGCCCAGCATAAAGGATCTTTCTGTGATTTAGAATCTAAACCCAACATATATAGACAACAAAACATGACAGACTACTCTGATTAACTCTCCAAGTTTACCAAAACCTTTTAATTCAGAACCAGGTTCTCCATATGCTAGGCTCTAAATTACCTGACAGACAGATGGTTAAGTATAAAAGCAGATCAGTCACACCAATGTGGTAAGAAGATTGAACAAGACCTAGCTTATTACTTATTACAGCAGTTCACTTACCCGATAGTAGTCTGTGCTGTACACATCTCTAGACATCCCAAAATCCCCAATCTTCACCAGTAGGTTTTCACCAACCAGACAATTCCGGGTAGCAAGATCTCGATGCACAAAGTGCTGTGATGCCAGGTAAACCATACCAGAAGCAATCTGCTGGGCAATATGAAGCATCTGGGATTGGGTCAGCTCAGCAGGACGGTTGCCTTCTGCCATCAGTCCTGCATCTGGTCCATGTGCCCTGCACCAAAATACAATCTGATAAACTGATAGGCCACTTGTAAAGTGGTGAAGAGAAAGGTATTAGTGAGCATCAGCCCACACAACTCCATCAAAAGTGCTATAAAAACAGGGAAAATCTTTTGTCTTGGCTTTTCTCATTTACTGTTTTCCTTCATTGATGAAGGATAAGTGGTCTGAAGAGCACTACAAACGGGGTATATATTACTCAAGGAAATAAAACATATGTGTTCACAATAGTGCCCATCTGTCAGAAAGCATCACCTTTCTCCTGTTCCATTCTAGTAATCTTTTCTGGAGAAAGGCTGACAAATAAAGCTGCTTGGGAACCAAGGGAAAATCTTATCACTCCGTAAGACTGCAAAACAATTGAGGGAAAGTCAATGAAGTGGTATTGCATAGTATCACTTTTCCTGTGACTGGCATTCCTTGATTTCTGCAGGGATACAGGCCATTGACCTTTCCATCTTTTCTTAAACAAGAAAGAGCTAACTTCCTTCTCCATTTGAGAAACAAGGGTAGCAATTTTAAATTTATACTTCTAATTTCCTATCCAAATGCACAGCAGGAAAGAATTTTTGCTTATTTCATCACCAAGGGTGAGTCCTGCCTGAGACGGGAATCCTCGACAATAGGAAGAGGCCACAAAACACACGCTATTTGGAAAAACAAAATGTCTTTAGAAATATGAGGTCTTCAAGACCTAGCAAGTCCCTAAGAAGCAACAATCAACTGATTAATGAGAATACTTGTATGCACTTTATCAAAAACAGAGATATTTTGCATTATGAAAGCCCAGCAAAGTACTGGGTCACATGAGTTTTACCCATCTTAACTATGTGAGTCCTGATATGCCTGTACATCCTAGAACCTTGAAGATGCAGATATAAACATTCATATGAACAATGTTTGCAGGAAGAACTACTAGCTAATCCTCAATGAGAAAATCTTGCGATCATTATTCATTTGATACATTTTATAATTTTCTAAATATCCTTTTCCATCCATTCTATTTTTCTGTATTTTCAGAAGCCCTTTTTTTTATTCCATTCCTGAAAACTATTCTTTCAAAGAGACCACCTCTCCTCTTCCCTCCTCAATAGAGGTGAGGCCTTAATTTATTTCTAGGGTAAGGGCACAGGAGTTTGGAAAAGATTTTCAAATTAATCAAAATCTGTGAGATCAAATCTGACACTACCAATTAGAAATACGATATTAAAATTGCCCCAAGGGAAGAATTTCATGAACAAAATGACAGATGTGAGAAAGAAATGAAGGAGGGTGTGTAGTATTAATGGGACTGTATCTGGTACCAGGCAAAGCAACTTTCTGCCACAGGGTATGCACAGGCAGCCATTCATCTGGTCTAGGTTGATGGGGGCAGGAATAAATGGGAGGACATGAAATCTCCAACTAAATCTCACTAGCAAATTCCTATTGGAAAATACTGTACCTCTATCATGCATGGATTTTTTAATAAGTGCTCTCAGACACAAATCTCTGAGCTGCTAAATTAAAGAACTTTTCATCTTCTGCTAGTTTCCCTGAGGACATGATCTGTATCTAAAGGAATTTGTAGATTATTCCTAAGATTCCAGCTTGCTTGTCCGCTTGGTGCTGGCCATAAATGAGGTGATTTTCAGTGTCTGCAATAGCCAGGGATATTGATAGATATTCTCTGCAGCCACATCATCCACTAGTCCACAGACCAAGCCCTGGGCAGGCACGAGTTTACAGCTTTAGTCCTAGATCTGAGCAGGCTTTGGCTGCATGCAGGCAGCCCAGCTCATTTGGGTTAAATTTTCAGATCAATTTTTCCCCAACAGCCTTTGGTGGCGCTGCAGGGTAAGAAATATGGAACAGCCCACTTTGCTGTAAACCTGTGGTCTGCAGCACAAGCTGCAGAAAATGTGAGCGGAATGACAAATTGGAGCTTAGGTTTAATAGCTTGTCCCAGCATAATCATTTTATGTTCTAAAGACAAGGGCTGATTAATAGCTTTTTTAAAAGTGAAGGCCTTAAAGTAGGAAATACATTGTCTGCTAAAATACTTTTCTGTACAATAATTCAAAATCAGAGTTACAACGTAAGAAAAAGCCAATCAAAAAGAATCAAGGCAAAATAAGCACTCCTTATGGAGTAAGAAATTATTTCTCATCAACTGAGAATCTGGCTTCTTCTAATGGAAATTCAGTGTTCTGAAAATGTACTAGGATGGCAGCTAGGGAAATAGCAGTTCTCTCCTGATTCACAGCAGAAGACCAAGCAGACAAACATAAATGCCCTTAATTCTAAAATATACTTAAATCCTTTGCCAGAGAGCCAACCATTCTGGGAAGAGTAGTAATGTTTGTTCTGCATCTCCAGTTCAGATCCCAGCTTCTCTGTCAAACCTGTTAGCCCTGCCAATAAGGGAGGATGCTAGTTGATGGCATTTGTTTTATGGCGTGGCTACTTTTTCAAGAGGTAGTAAAAAGACAGCAAATTCATTTCAGATATGTTATCAAAAATGTATAAATGGCAGCATTAGCAATCATAGTCATTTAAGTTATATAGAAAATATTAATCCATTTAATGAGACATCTATTTTGATTATTTTACAGCTTTGTTAGAGATATCTTTCTAAAATGGTGGTACCCCTTGCTATCTTTAGCAGGAAAGACCTCTGTATGTTAAAATCTTTGTGATATTTATTGATAAAATTACTCAGTAGACATTGAAGGAATATCTCTTATATTTTTAACATAGAGCAAATGATATTTCTTAACTGTTTATTTTTATGTCAGAAGGTGCAGGTAGAAATGCACATATACGAGGCCTCTGTTCATAACTTCCTGGATCATGGGTTGCCTATTATTGTGAACCTTACGTATCATTTATTTATTTATAATTGCTCTACCGACAAATTTCAATTTCCTATGCACATTCCTAAACAGTTTTATGAGATAAAGGCCTAATCTGGACCCCAAAGTGTAGCATTTTCCAATTCACAGAAGTTTCCATGGCTCACGGTTTTCTTGCTGCAGATTTATAGCAGTCTTTCCAAAACACTGAGAAGAGGGAAGAGAAAAGGGGTTAGACTTCAGAAGCTCTCTGACGCCTACAGATAGCAATAGGTGTTGAGTGGGATTTACCGAGTGCTACCAGAAAGCCTGTAAGAAAATCATTCCTACTGTAGGATTTATAACCAAACATTTCAGAATACATGGAAATATATTGGAAACATTTCTTTGGTACAAAGCTTGATGTAATGGTACTTCCAAACAGTCATAGAAACAGAGCCCCACATCCTGGTACAAAAGACAATAGTCTTACAATTTGTTTTCCTAGGTGTCACCTTTTTCCACTGGTAGCTGGTAATTTCACATTAAATGCCAATAACAGCTACCTTTTCTGCCCACTTTTGGCTCAGGATCACAACACATGTTCATGGATTTACCTGAGGAATTTGTTAAGATCTCCATGCTTCATATACTCAAAGACCATGATGAGTGGATCACCCTCAACACAGACACCATAGAATTTGACAATATGCTCATGTTGCAGGTTAGTCAGCAGTTCTGCCTCACGGTGGAAGTCCTTGCGGGCATTATCACTGGCATCTTTCAGTGTCTGGTGGAGAAAATGAAAATATAAGGAGGGACAGATGTTCACATAAGGTAGGAAATATGTGGCATAGCCCTGTATGGATAAGATAAGGACACAGTACAGTATGGAGGATGGAGGAAGTACTTTCTAAATATCTCTTTTAGTAATGCAGATGTGATCTGAAGTGCAATTAAATAATGGCAGTACAATTTTCATTCTCCTGCCACATGTTGTTCTAAACAAACAGTTTTCTTGTAAGAGAATGTATGAACACTCATGCTCTTGCTGTGACAAGTGTTTTCCAAACACAGAACAAATAAACTGATCTCATCCCAAAAATATACTAGTACACAGCTGGTTTGTATCCTTGAGCATTTAACTCAAGCAACCCCTAGTATCCTGCTGGTATTTACCTTTCTTATTATTTCTTTAAAATAAAACTCTGCTTGTTTAAAATACATGGTGCTAATGTGGATGCATTCTTTATGTACTGCTGATGTCAGTCCCTTAGGTAGATTTACACAAATGTCCTTGGACCAGAATAACCTAAGATTTCAACCAAAAACTTTGAAATTCTGTAAATCTACTCACATGACTAAGATTAGGCGTATGTGTAAGTAACTGGAGGTCAAATCCTAAAGTGATAGACATGGAGGAAAGCAGGTGCGCAGAGGAATTCTGGGGTGTCACTGGATCAAACAGGAGGCTTAAATGTTGTATAATGAAATAATACTAATTTAACTGTCACACATAGGCAGTTTCTGATTTCTCCTTACAAACCACATATCAAAAGCAAAAAAACACTTTCATGCACAAAAAAAAAAGAGCAAGTTCTGACATCAATTAAATGAGGAATAATTATAATTGACAATAAACCACTAATAGTCTCTGTAGTCAAGAAGTACAGTGGTTGCACTATACTAATTCAAAAAATATTTGTAAAACCACAAGAGAAAGATGGCAAGTTACTAACATTCACAATTTATTTTTCACAGAAACTTCTGTCTGGGCTCTGTATGTCTGGATTTTAACAATACCTGTGTTTAATACAATGGAAGATAAGACACAAAAGTAGTGGTGATGTTTTAACTAAAGATGCCTTTTTCCTGGCCATCTAGTCCCTTTACTTTCCTGAATTAATATGTAGAGCATGAGACCAACCACACTCACCAGAACAGAAACAGAATAAGTTGATACTGTCCAATTGTTCTGCCAACAAACTGAGTTTTTAGCAGCAGTAGTCATGGTTTGTTCAAGCTTTTTGTTCAACAGGGACAATTCTGTCCACTTTTCTAGTATTATATGTGTGCATGTGTGAAGAAGAGGCTGGAAGGTGATTTTTGGAAAGAACACATCTTTTACTTGTTATACCACAATCCTGGGTCCTGAGAACTGAATAGCTACCATACTAAAATTCAGATGGTGGCACAAGGACTAGGGCAGCATGGATTGCTGTCTTCCAAGTTCAGGGGCTTTTATCTGTGGATTTCTGCCTCTATGGATCCTAGAAGCAAGAGAAGTCATTCATGCCTTAGATGTCCCTTCTCTGAGGAAGTTACTTCTGAATCGTAACATACCTTCAGGTGCAGAATCCTTTTTTCCATAGGCTTTGCCAGTGATGCAACAAGGATATTGCTTCATCAAGGCTTCACTAGCCACGATATGTTAGTATACACAGCTGTATCATGGACATCAAATTTGCTTCCCACTATGGGCTACACACAATCACATCTGAACTGAGTAAGGGCTGGAATTGAAGTATTTTCCAATACTTTCAGGCTCTGGGATGATGTTTTAACACGATGCAGGCAACAACCCACAGTCCAGTGTACCTTACATATACTGAAATCACTTGTAATAATTCTGTTGTCACTTGTGTTTCCTCTGGTAGCTTCATATATGAAGAAATTGGACTGTAATTATTCTCAATAACAGAATTAGAAAAACAATTAATACAAAAGGCATTTTTAAATAATAGCAATCTGGAAAAAAACTGCCAGGGAGAAGCAGAGGCTGATCCTCTTTCCAGCAGGCTCTTTCCCTGGAAATACAGTAAAAATGCTGACAGCTCTGTCCTGTGAGGATGGCATAATGTATATTTGAGAAGATGCTTTTTATCTCACAGAAACAGCAAAATTATCATATGACAGAGCAGTTGCCATGGCAATTCCACATTTTCTGTCAAACAGCAAAATGCAGAAAAGTCTAAAACTCAGATGAAACTTATGCAGGGTTTCTACAACCACGGGCTGACTAGAATTTCTGTCACCCACCATTGCAAAATCTTCTTCTCATTATTTCATGCACTGCACAGAGTAGACACAATGCATGAGAGAGAGCTGGCACAGTCAGGCAAGGAGGAGACTGGAAGGTAAAAAAATTAATAACTATGTAGAATTTACATAGAAATTACATTGACTAATGCATTTAGCTTGTTCTCAGTACAAGAAAAAAAGAAAAAAACCAAAATAAAACCCTAAGAGCACAAAGAGAGGAAAGACATATTAATTATTATTATCATTACTGACAAGAATGCCAAAGCTCTGCATACAAAGCACTTTCACCAGTCGACAGGAGGTTTTCCCAAGTAGGATGTGAGATTCAATCACATGTGCTTTCCAGCCACTCCATGTGGTCTGTGCTGCCCTGTGCTCTGCAGTGAGTGTGGGCTCCAACACCACTCTGTCTGATGCTACCTGTGCCACTCTGACACCACAGAGCTGCCTTCAAGGGCAAGTCAGAGCAACAGCAGCAGGATGGAGCTGTCCTCAACATCAGCAGGACTTGGTAGCTAAACTCTCAAGGCAGCTACACGACTACTACTATTACTTTCTACTGTTTCAGCCTTCCCCTACAAAATAATTGCTACTGCTTCCCATCAACATACGAGACCTGACTGGTATGTCTCCTCAAGAAGTGAAGGAGTGGTTATGAGTCTTCTCAGAACTGAAGGTCTGAAGAGAATTGGGAATCTTAGGTTTTCCTGTGCAGGTGCGATGGAAATGTTTTTGATCTCACACACACAGCAGTCTGCTAGCTGAGCAAAACCTCCTAGGGGAGCCAGAGGCAGCTGCTAACCTGTGCCTTGTCAACCTCACCTCCTGCTCTGGATAGGCTACACTAGCATGAGATTATGCCTCAGTCCTATGAGGAGACAGTTCTGGGCCAGGCCTAAACAAACACAGCAAATGCCCTCAAGAAAACAGTAATTTTTCCTTCCTCTTCCCTCTGTTCTCTAAAAGTGCCTGATACGATGTGCTATGGGGGCAATGCTAGTCCAACGCCCAGGTTTTGTCCTACGGAAAGTATTTCCAAGCACTCTGTGTTATGTCCAAAAAGCTCACACTAATCAACACCAATTTAAACAAATTGCCTTTCTCCTCTTTAAAGGAGTGAAAGCTCATACTCTTTGGTATTTTATGCTAGGCCTGATCTTTTTTATCTTCACAGATTTTTCTGGGCCTCTTAGCTCCTAAATAATTTGCTGCAGCAACCTCAGCATTTTGGATACCTGATAAGAAGGGAACATGTTGAGGTCAATGGAGGGATGCTCAGGGCCAGAGATGACCAATACAGTTTTCTAGCAACTAGCAGGCTCAGGGAGCTGACAGGGACCACTAGCCAACCTGACTCCCACTGCACAGTTGAGGCTGTGCCTCCTTGCTGCTGAAATCTCCCTGGTACCACCTTACTCTTCAGCAAGCACCTATTTCCACGGGCTCACCAAATCTATTTCATAGTGATCGGTGTGTTCCGGTTTTACCCATGGTGCTGAAGCTCTCTAAAGCTATTGTTGTGTGTCAGGAGGAGCAGCTCATTGCTGCTGGAATCCAGGTCTGCTCCTCTACTACTAACTCAGGGATGGAGTCCAGACACTGTCCTCCACTGAAGTGCAGGATAGCTGTACTCCAGTGGAAGCTCCATCCCTCGATCTCTGCTCTGGCTGAGGGATACCTGTTATCTGTGGTTGGTAATCGCAGTGAAGAAGACAAACATCAGGGAATTAACCCTTCAGTTAAGTGATGACAGTATTGACTGTGGCTCAGTTCACCAAAAAATTTGCTCTGTGACAGCAGCTAGAGTCACATCTTTAAGAGCCAATGACAGAAACATAAAATGGGAATAACCTGTTCCCAGAGATAATTCTTCCCCCGCTGCCTGCAAGATTCTTATTAAGGACACTATAAAGAGAGGATTTGGTAAAAAAATAAATATAAAAAACCAAAATAGTATGACAAATCACCCAGAAAATGCACAGATTTGTCATCTAGATCTCCATATGGAGACATGTACCTTTAAAGGCTGAWTACTCTTCCATTTGATTTACACTGAGAATGAGCAGCAGAGAAAAAGTGCAGTGCAGCATTTAACAACAAAAGTGTTAGGCTCCATTTAGACAGGACTTTCAAAAGGAACAAGTACATGGAAATACTTTAATTTTGCCTTAATCAAGCAGTTCCTTAAAGTGATAGAGAAAAAGCCATTTCCATTGAAACCACTAAAATACAACAAAAAATTAAGTTAGATCTAGTTTTGTCATCTCCTATCTCTTGCTTTCTCCTGTCTATGCTATATCCCTTCAGGACTTAATTTTTTTTCTCACCAGTCAGCATGACTGTACTACTTCAAGTATCAAAAAGCTCATAACCTTGGCAAACCCAAAAACCTATATTTGATGGAGCACTCTACAAGACTATTCTCCTTTCATGATCTTCCACTGTCAGATTCAAGATTCTATTTCTTGTTACCAAATTCAAAAAGATGATCTACATGATTTCTTTTACTGTGTGGTTTCCTCCAAAATGCACACATGGTTGCCTAATTGTGACCTGTCAGATAAAATTATTTTCTGGTCACTTGGCATAGCCCAAATTCCGGACATCTATTCCCCCTGCACTTAATGAGATATTTCAAATGCTGGACACCTCATTTAGTTTTTAGCAGAACACTACAGATGGAGATAAAAGATTGTTTTCAGGGAAAGTTTTCAAACTCTGAGTGTAGTTTCACCAGTACTGTTTTCTAGCTACATCCACAGCTAAGGCCAACAGCTAACCTCAGCTCTTGAATTTTGGGAGGAAAAATAGGGCTTTGTGCAGAGAAGCAAGCTTGGTCTCCAAGCTACATTAATGAAAACTACCCACAGACAATTCCAGTTGCTGACTAAAAGAATGGCACAGTCCTGGAACAGAGAGCTGTTCTTTGCCTAGCAATTATACACGTAACATATTCACTTAGCTAGTAACAGGTTATTTTTTAGACACACACATATATCACACGCATTTTTAATAACCTAGACATTATTTTTCACTAACTGTTCTTCAGACAAACCATAAAAGATTTTGCCCCCTCGTGATGCAATCTGTTTCCTCCCTTTCCTTACATGATTCAGGTCTCATTTTATAATCCACAGCAAGATCAAATACCAAATTCTCTTAACACTCCATTAGCCTTGTGAACTCTTCTACATGTTCAGAACAGTGACACTGGATTATGGAATAGGCAAACATGACCATTTACAAATAAAACAGCATTAGCTGCAACTATGAATTAATAATGGTAATCCTAGACTCTTTTACCTTCACTGCCACCAAGATCTTGCCCTGCTCAGGACACAGGTTATAGCATTCCGCCAGAAAGACTTTCCCAAAGGCTCCTTCTCCCAGTTCTCTTTTAAGAACAATATTGTGGCGCTTGATGTGATGCACAACTGTAAAAGAAGACAAAATAGAGATCAGAAGGGAGCTCAAGTTCAGGATGGGATGGAGCCCATGCTTACAGCCACATGGAGATAGGATTGCCTGTAAAGTATGGAAGGAATCAAAGTGCCCACCTGTCAGTTTTTACCACTTTCTGCAAAAAAGACTGAGTTTATACATTTGTATTTGGAGGGTAGTGCATTTTTTGGATAAGAAGACATGGAATTAAGAGTCACCTGGGAACAGGCCATTTATCATCATGGATGTTAGGATGACTGCTGCAAAGCATACTTAAGACCTAATGCTACTTTTTAAAAAACATTAAGACAGTGAATCAGGAAACAAGTGAAGCCTTTCTCGCACCTTTTCTACTTTTGTACCTTTAACAATAGCAGAACTCTCCTGTCCAAATCAAAAAAGTTTTAAAATTAACCTAAACCAAAGGTGTCCTCTAAGAAAACCCAATGTGTCCTCTTTCAACTAAATGCAACTTAACAGTCTGGTTTGCTTACTACTTGTAAATAAACCACTGGTTTCCCATGTTTCTCACAAACATGATTTACACTATTGATCAAAGTAAAAGAAACAAAAGATGGACAAAGGCTTTAGTCCACATTGCAGACAGAACCTTAGTTCAACTGCTGTCCAGAATCAATTGATTCAAACTCTGAAGCCCAGGAACATTTTTTTTTTGCCTTATTTTACATTCTCCTTTCAGCAAAAGCTTCCATTAAAATCTTTAATATTTAAAATACTGTACTAAATTTTGTAGACTACATTATCAATTTACAATGTTCAAGCTATATAAAGCAGTTCTAAGGGCAGTTTAGCTGCCAATAGGGTGGACAGCTTGTGTTGCTGAAACTGTACAATCCAGACAGCATCTGCTGATGATTTTAACCTCAGTGCACTTAGGTGTCTTTGCAAACGCTGAAATTTAACCCTGCCTGGAAGCAGCCCATTTGCAAATTCTAAACACAGCAAATTAAATAGCAGTGCACAGACATCAGGCTGTCTTTGCAAGGGTGAAAATCCCACCTTGGCTGCTTAGCTGCAGGGACCAGGACTGAACTCTGCCAATAATTTAGGATCTAACCAGATGCAGACCAACAGCTGCCTCCATACTTGGTTACAGGCCTATTCCAAACCAGGTGACCACTTACACAAAAACCACCTTGCTTCCATGACTAAAGGAGGAGTGCTGATGATAACATTAGTAGGGAGAAATGGCACAGCCTGTCCCTATTCCTATCACCAGCATTTGGAGAAAAGGACCACAGCCTACATGAGAAGAAAATGTGTGTCCCAGACCCTAAGCCTACAGCAACCTAACCTGAGCACACTGCATGTAAATACACCTCATTTCCCTGTGTGTGGACATGAGGGAAATCTGGTGCTGGAGTGAGCAATCCAGCACACATGTGCCATCTTGAGGTGGGCACACACCTGAGGGAGAGATCTCCACCAGATCTGCTGGCATCTGCCAGAAGGCCCCTGGCCAGCAGGCAAGCAGGATCCCTGTGCCCTGTGCATGGAGGGGGAAGACTGAATTCTGCCCACAGCCCACCAGACTCACTAGGCTTTTCTGCTTTCCCCACAGATGGTGGCTGCAGGGGGGGATTTTCATAGCCTCCTTTTCCAGTGGCAAGTCTTCTAGGAGAGGCTGCACATCCCATTAGGTACATATGAAATGAGACTGCATGGTAGCTACATTTTTCACTCTTGTCACATACTGGTCTAGCATAAAATTAAGTTTTGTCATGGTGATGCTTTTTTGGCCAGCTATCTTAGCAGGTCCCCTGCAGTCAGTATGAAGTTGCTTTTATTTTTGTTTCCTCCTCAGCACTGGCTTTGCAAGAAAGGCTCAAAATGCAGTCAGCACAAGATAGGCCTGAACCAAAACGCTTCTTTTCCCCATGGACACAAGTTAACTAGCATTGCTGGCCTCTGCTAATACTGGTCACAAGGTAGACCAGCAGAGCCGAAAGATTGCTGCCTTGCATGGCACCTGAGCTCCAGAGTGTGGCACATATTATCACCTGAGTGAGCGCTACTCCCTATCCCCTAAAAAACTTGCCATCCAACCCTGCCTCTTGGGAAGTTCTCTTTCCCTCTGCTTTACTAGTATTGCCAGGAAGATGCTTCTGTTCCTTTCCCAGAGGGGAAAGGCAACAAAGGCAGTTTTTAATTTTTTTCTGCCCACAGCTGCCAAAGATTCAGTATGAAGACAGTCTGAATTTTGTGAGGGTCCTCTCCATTTTGAGCCCATTATACTGCTAATGTTTGGCCCAGCAGCATAAAGATTTTTTTTTATGAAGCTCCTGGAGGACTTTACAAACAATAGAGTAAAAATAAATAAAAACCACACTCAATACTTCTTGGTAGTACACTTACAGCTGCTGTTAAACGCTCATATAAACCAGGCATTCGAATAAACAATCTATCCTGTAAACCAAACTGTAAAAGCTGAAACACAGCAAGGTGTAGAAGAGATCTGCACAGAATGTATTTGTAACTTGTTATGCTCTATCCATTACTGTTACCTTTTTGAACTGTACTGAGTTACCAAACAAATAAAAAACTACAGTATGACTAAATGGGCAGAGCTTAAACATAGGAACAATGTAACTAAATCAAACACATATGATGCGATGGATACATAAGCTAAGGAAAAAATCCATTTAGCACATTCAGGGCCCCAGCCATGATGACACTGTCTTAAGCGGGAGGATGCTTGAGCAGGAGATACACTAGAAAATTCAGGTCAAAATCTGCTTTCAGTTACTATCAGGATAAAGCAAATTATCTCAGTTAAAGTCCTGGATTTACATTGAAGAAATAATGCAGAATTTGGCCAAAGAGGACAAGACGAAACAATGCAGAATTTGGCCAAAGAGGAAATAAACAAAAAAGTCATCTCATAACACTGTCTCACAAGAAAAGGTACACAAACATTCAAATGGCATCTATGTATCTCCCTCCTTTGATTCTAAATGGTAATTGCATTTGACCTGCTATTTGTACTTTTAAGAGCATATAATCTCTGGTTTTAAATCTTAACTGATAACTTTAAAAAAATAGGTTTCATTAAGTTAAAAGCCAAGCAAGTTGAACCTTGCTTCATATAAAATATGAAGCAAGACAAAACAAATTAAAGGGTAAATGCTGAAAAAAGGCAAAGTTAAAATAATACCCACACAGCTATATCCTTAAAAGCAGGGGGCTCCCATGGTGACTTTAGGGAACCAGAAACAAGAGGGAGTACAACTACAGAAGAAGTCTCTCTTCTCATCTCATGTTCTCAGAAGCATCTCACCAAAAGTGTTGGACCTTTAGGTATTTCACTCACCAGCAGAGAGTATGTCACACTGGAAGATGCAATATTTATTTTGAGGTATGGGACTGCACTCCCTAGGTGACCTACCTTTGATAGTGAGGCTGAACAGAGAGGGTCACACCACATTCTGGAATTGGCTCCAGCAGAACAGGCAACTCAAGATCACCTCATCATACTGAATTCCCTGAGTTGGATATGAGTGAATCCAGCCAGGGACAGCAAGATACAGTATTAATTATTAACATTTTTTTGCCCATATTTAAAAAATGAAATGTGACAGAGTGAAAGTGTTTCCTCTTGGTCACAAACAATAGGTCTTGACATTTTACCACCACATGTGACCATTATATCATCTAAGCTGACTTTCTAAACTATATGGAGCATAATATTGAGCTGAATGACTTGTATGAGGCAGAAGACTGTCTCCAGAAAGAGACTGTGCCAGTCTTGATTTGAAAGTCTGAACTATCCCCTTCTTTTCTTTCATAATAATTTCATTGCTAATAAAAATGCATGCCTTTTTCTTTGTTTCTTAATCATTAACTTGTCTGGCTTGCATACGCCTCCCTTTGTCTTTAGGGGACTTTCTCTGATAGTTTTAGTAGCCTTTTCAGGTTTGGTATTAAACACATGCAATCAACATCGTTCTTGCCCTTCTTGGTGAGGCAAAGAGACAGAGTTCCTTCCCTCAGGAAAGCATTTTCTTCAGTTCACCAGTTATTGTCTTGAATTTTCTCCGGAAAATTTTTAAATATCCCTTTAAAAGAAGTTGTTTCCAGTGGATTTTTTTTCCAGCTGGAAGCCACTTTCCATAAGGTTGTGATAAAAACATAAAATTAGCTCCCTATGTCTCTTTACATGCATAGATTACACTAGTCCTTTCAAGGCTGGACTTCCTAAGGAGCACAAAAATGAAATACTTATGCGGTATTCATGTGAGTATCTCATCTTGTTGACCTCACTCAATCACAATATCATAAATGTTGTAGGTTTCAAATGTGTTCCCATCTACCTCATGAAAAGAGTAATGAGATTCATGAAGAGACTGAAAGATGGACTCACTGATGGACAATAAACAGACAACACCTGACAGGCATTACTGCTCACTGAACTACCAACACTGTAAGATCCTTTTGTGTTGCACACCCACTTAAATTATCTGCTGAGTCTGCTTATGAGGATACTGTTCTAAATTTTGCTAGTGGTGTGTATGTGGGACAGTCCTGATGAAAATTGTTGTACCAAGGCTCTGCGAAGAGAATGAGAACCTACAAGATGCCAAGAAACCTGGCAAGGTGATATTATAAACATAACCACAGCTGCATAATTAAAAAGCAGTCATAGAAAAGACTCAGCCTGTGATATGACACAAGGTCCCACCGAAAAAATTTTGCAAATTTCTTCATTTTTTTTCCCACTATTTCTATTGCAATTGAGGACTGAACTATTTCTAAGACCTCGCTAGAAAAATACGGATGTAAATGGCCAAGTGATTGTTTAGGTAGTGTATCAAATTTTTACAGCATTTGCCACTCACAAAGAGGTAGTTTCTGCTGGAATCCTATAGCGGAAGGATACAAATTTACTACAAAGAGCATGCAGCAAGTCTAGACTGGTGGCCATCAGATTATGCAACAGCAGCATACAGTTATATACTGGCAATAGCAGTTTCTGCAAGCTATTGCCAGAATAGAAATTTTGGCTTATTGAGATATCTACTCTCTATCCCGGCAAGAAAAGCCAACAACAATGCCTTTATTTTTTTCAACCTTTTGACCTATCAGCCTTCCCTGGATGCAGAAATAGGTCAGCTCAGTTGTATATTTCTGATTATTTGATGCATTTATCCCATACAGCATTCACTACTTATTATCCTATATGAAATTTTGTGTAGTGCTATTGTTGTTTAATTTTTACAATGTAGCAGCAACAGTTGCTCATGTAAGGCTCATGCCCAGCTGTTGTAGGTACAAATGAACAATGTTTTCATGTCTAAATACATATACATTTTTTCTTTATATAGATGTGTGTGTGTATATAAATGTTCACATATACATATATTTGTGTACGTATATACACACAGACCATTATGTATACATATATGTAATAGTCCACAACTGAGAACCAACTCACACTTTTTCAACTGAAGTAAAATAGGCTGACAGAAAATCTCCTCTCAGTACCTTGGTACTCTGCTCTAAATGAAAGCTGCTGGATGGTACCAGCTATAGAGAACTGAGTAGGGAGGATTGACAGAACAGCAAGGCCAGAAAGGCACTTGGGCCGTGTCACATCACCTGTGCAAGTCCATCTTCTGAAGCACTTTGAGTCTTGTTTTGTGTCTTTTTAAAAAATGCAGAATCATTCAAGGGCTGTAAACCAGTTATCTCTAGGGTGGCCATCAGTGATTTGTCAGGTTTCTCACAAGCATTAGATTGTAAATGGGTTTTAAGGAAGACATGGCCCACTTAGGATCTAATGCCAGGTTGAACAAGAAGTGATCTTCCTGGATGAACTGGAGGCATTTATGAAAGACAAACAAGTAACTGTCAGGGGAATGGCAAAATTCCCAGGCACTTACTTCCTACCTGTCCGGAGTTACATCTGGTAAATCAAATAAATCTGTGATTGCTGCAGCTTAACCTTTCAGTTGCTTTGTTTACAGCTCAAATCCTCCCAGGATATATATTCAAACCCCAGAATTTTTATTTTCCTGGGTTAGAATTGGGCTTCCTTTTGTAAAAGAGCACTGCACCACCTTGGAGGGTGCGCAGTTCTCACCTGCCCAGAGCAGCAAGGGCACCACAGATCTTGTCCACTGTAAACTCATTTTGCTGTAGCTGGCATGGCTCTTCGCTGTCCTGAACACAAGTGTTTACTGTCTTTTGGGGTTACTACTTGATTCCCAGTAAGACAATTTACTTTACTCTTTTTTTTTACAGTAATTTATTTGGTTTAGGTGACCAAGATCCTGTAAACTTGGCTATAGATAGCCATGATGCCATAATTTATTACATCCCTATATTCAAATAAGCATTACTTAAGGATAAATACTAACAAAAATGCTATCATTGTCTTAAATGCATGAGTCTGATGAACTTAATTCACCCTTCATGGAAAAAAAATTAAAGTAAACAGTTTATCTATACAGAAACTTGCCCGTGCATATTAAAAAACTGAGGTGAACAAGACCCTCAAGCAAGCTAAAACTGATCTTTTGCATGCTAAAACAATTGGGATATATCAGAATAGCTGAAATCTTAATTTGGCTGTTTTCAGAAAAAGTACCATATATTAGTGATCCTGCGTTTCTCTTTCTACGATGTTTCCCGCCTACTAAAAGCTTTTTAGCACAGTAGAGTAAATCAGCTTTAAGCAAAAAACTGAGCTGGAATTTTGACAAGAACTGCCTTTGCAGAAATGTATACACCTAATTCATAAATGCCAATCTCAACGCACTTCTTCCAAGAGGTTAATCATCATATAACTTAGAGGTTATTGTGTGTGAGTTGCTGTGTAAAAACTGTTAGTATTATTTATGGGGGTGAATCTGGTCTATCTTTCATATTTAACTGGAGACAATGATCTCAACATGAACACCCTTCCTGTTCAGACTTGGAAATCCATTCCCTCCACACGGTGCTAATCTTTAGGAATCTTCTGTATTGCAGAAATAGGAATACTTGGCAAAGTATGGGAGAATACCGTGTAGCATATCTCATGTAATAGATACTTGCAGAGGGAGAAGGGCCAATGAACATATTGTCTTCTAAATATTAACTCTTTTCAATCTCTATTTTCAGAAACAGACATAGGCTGAAAGGCATCCCAGGATGCAGGCCTAAGTAGGACCTGAAAGAAACTACCTCCAGAGATGAGCCATATTCAAGCTTAGAGTAAATGGGTATAAAGGTGAGATTCAAAGGAGATTGCAGTGATTTTGATCTACATTTCTCTGCTTTGCTTTTTCTCTTCTCATTTTAAAAGGAAAAGGAAATAATTTTGTGGCTCTATGTTGCAATAATGAGCGATGTAGGGACCCCAGGCAGGTGCAAAGGCTTTATAAAGCCTTACCTATCGGTAACAGCTCTACATGAGGGAGTACAGAAGGGTTTTACTGATGGCCTTTCAAAACTAAATATGAAAAGCAAACGGAACTTTCAAGCTTGTGAAAGAATTAACCATATGCTTGGCTCACAGTGGAAATTCTATTCCCTTTTTTAAAAGTTAAGGACATACTCAATCTTTACCTTTTTCTGAACTATCTGAAAGACAGCATAGCATCTGATCAACCATGTTACATGGGTAGGTCTGCCCTTTTGCAGCTAACTGAAAAGAGAATACTAATGAAAAAAATCATAGCAGCATGACAGAACCCAGTCTTACAGATCACTTTTGAGCAAATTATTTACCCTTTTCTTTTTTTCCCAATTCCTTTTACAGTTCTATCAGGTTGCAACATACTGTGTGGAAGGAAAGGAAGGAAGGAAACCTGAATCTTACACAGTTTTACCTTATGCTTTGCTTTCTTTTAGCCAATTGAAATAAACCCTTCCCCTAAGCACAAGGCTCAGTCTCTGCCTGCTTCCTTAACTGCACACAGCTAAGGCTTTGCTGCTACATGGTTGTTTGTTCTTATGATTCTGTGCATACCTCTTTCTCTACTGGATTTTGCCATAAGTGATCTTTAAACACAAAGAAAAGTTAAGGGTTTAGCCATTTCTGAGGAGGATCTCCAAATGACAGATAAAGACACTGGATGCTGCAAACAACCAAAGTATAAAATTTTCCTCATCCTGCATTATTTACTAAAAAACAAACTCATCAGAATGAAGAAATAACATCTCAAGTCTTCCTACACATTGAGATGGCAGGAACATCAATTCACCCTCTGTCCTGTGGGGGCATAGAAGGGGTTAGCATTATACTGCCTGAGCCTCATGTGACAGGAGAGAAGACCAAAACATCATAAAACAAACCTGGACAAGCAGCTATTCCCATTTACAGACTTGCTGTCCTTCAGCATTTCTGCCTTCTTCCAAGGTGAGGTACTTGCTCTGCTTTTGTTTCAATGCCGGACTGGCACATCTTTTTGTTTTGTAACATGCCATACACAGACTCTTATGTCCCCACAGGGCATTTTCCCCTTGGCCCTGCTACTGTTTCAGAATTCCAGTGCTTATGATGTAATTGGCAGCACATGGGTATGCAAGGCACACCCAGAAAATCCATCTTTACCACTGGACTGTGACACATACCTCTACAGCAGCCACAGTGCAGTCAGAAGAGTATTACATTGTACAACCTTCAAACAAAAAGACCTGCAAGACTTCCCTTTTAGGTCAGCAAAATGGATTCACAAAGGGTTTGCAAGACTGAACATGCTGGGGGTTTTTCAGGATCAAACCCCTAACAATTGCAAAGAAAAGATAACTTTTCTTTTGTCTTGTTATAAATGCCCTTGGGAAAAAAAAATTCTATGTTTCTACACAAGCATAGCACATGCTTAATTTTTCAAGTTTGAAAAGACTTTATCTCTTATCGCAGACCAAACATCACCTCCTCTGCTGACCCGATTCTTCTCTCCTCCATCCTCCAAAGAACTAATATAGTAAAGTGTATGTTTATACAAAACAAATTCTTTCCTGTGTAGAGGCCATGAAGTATCTAGTCTGAGTGATTTATCATTCTTCAAGGTTTGACAACCTTCCCAAGTCCTAGGGAAGGATGCAAATTACACTGTACCATGCTCCTTGCATTGATCTTTGCATAAGCAAACAGTGGTACTCTACTTGGGCATTATTTGTAAACTAGACTAAACTATAGCCCAGCCAGATTTGAGAACACTAAAAGTTTTTGTGTTTTTTTTTTAAATAACAATGAGATGAGAGCCTATTTTAATTGTCCTAATAGAAAACCTAGCCTGTTCGGTGATAAAGTGAGAAAAGAAAACTGACTTGTCAGTGGGAACAGGACTTTCTCAGATAATTCCTTTTGCAGGAAAAAAGTCACATGTTTTCTGTCTTGGTTCGGCATGTTATTTTCATGCACCATGAAAACAGATACACCTAGCTAACACAGGTAGCAAAGAATATAAGAAATTTCCTTTCATTCACTTTAGCTCTGGATTGCATTATCTGCCAGCAGAAATTATGTTTCTCTATGTTTCAGACAAATAAGGAGGAATTCTACACCTTTGGTAAAATAAATTTGGTGAGGGAAGAAAAGTCTCCATTACGTTCAGCTCCTTGCAATTGATTTGCACAACATAGACCCCAGGGCCACTTGTCCTTTAGTGGATCATAGGCAATGCCTCTCTCTGTCTGCCCCCATGGCTAGGGACAGCCAGGCACCCGTCACTCAGTCAGCCCACGGTCAGTCAAACGGAGGTGTGTTTAAAGTAGCATCAGAGATGTCTTGGTTCCACTGCAGACAACAAACCCACAGGTCTGTTTGGTATCAACAAGGGTTCCTTCAGACTCTGTTTAAGTAAGGCCTTTGTAAATTCTCACTAATACATGTAAATCCCCTCCCACACATCAATAAAATTTTATTTTAGAGAAAGAGAATGAACACAGATACATTGATCAAAAGTTAACTATACAGTGTGTCAGGAGCTAACGAAAAACAAAGACATATTCTCCTTTAGGATAACAACAGCTTCCCACAGAGTCCAGTGTGATAACAAACTGTCAGAGCCCCAGAACCAGCAGTGCCAAAAATCCACCACCAAATGGATCTTTTAAAGCTGTGGCCCATGTCGACGTTGAGGACAAGTTCAGTCTCTGCCAATATGTTTTCACTACCTAAAAGCATGTTAGTTTTGACTTGATAATTATAGTGTGCTGAGCCAACCAGCTGTCACTAAGGAACAGGAGCTGCCCAAATGAAGCAAAATGCATGGATGTTGCTGCTGATTTCTCACACAATAATGAACCCAGTTACAACCTTTTGAGGCATGGAACTGACAGACAGTAGGAGATAGAGGGAAAGAAAGAAGAGGAAAGGGAGAAAGAAAGAGCTTTGAACATTTTGTTCCAGTCAATTTTCATGAATGAGGAAGACACCAGGCGTGATTCAATCAAAGGATGCCCTCCCACAGTCATGCTGTTGCTGGAGAAGTGGCCACTGGCCAGACACCCGAGACATATATTTCCCAAAGCACACAGACCCAGTCTTTGCTGAAACATGAACTTTCACTGATAGCAGCACACAAACATAGCAGGGCAAACAAGAAGAACGGCAGAAACGGCTGAATGAACTTTATTCAGGATCTGACACACAATGTCAGTAAAATGAATGTGACCTAAAGAAGACTGTTACACTTATAACAAGACTGAGTTGGCAGCTTTGCCCAATTAGTATCAGTTCATTTTATGTTGATAACTAGTATACACATATGATATTCTGTAAAAGCTTAATAGATGTCGCCATAGATCATAGTCCTTTTTATCCCCTGTGCTCTTTATATTTGGAAAGTACTTTCAGTTGAATCTTCTTTAATACTAGTTGTAGACTGAAAATAATGCAAATGTAATTCTGGCAGTCTCTGCAAGCCACCAGAAACACAAGGACCAGAAAGCTTCTTTTCTCACCCAGCATCTATATGACTACTGCTCTTAAAAAACAAAACTGTTTTGTTCCGACTACTGTACACCATGATATTTACAGCCACTTTAGCCTGCACAGAAATAAGATAGGCAAAATGTAGGGGGTTTCTCCCCTTCTCCCAGAAGTTCAAGTTGTCTCCCAGAGCAACAATTGCCAGTTTGCCTATGTACTCACTCACTTAGTTGGGAAACATTTTAAGCAGCAGCATCCGACAAAAACAGCATCTACATGTGTTGCACTGTAATGGCAAAGTACCCCACCTGCTCACCAGTAAAGGAAATAGTAAAAATCACCGTGATTTTTACTGTTACCAGTAGAGAGGCTGAATTCTTTTCTCAAGCTGCTTGAACTGACAGTTGCAGCCAAGGAAATGGTGTTGTCCCTTTATATGCCCCTGGCCTGCACTTAGCTAAAACACTGAGGCCAAGATCTCACCAGGGCAGCCCAACAGAGCACTTTGCAGGCGGTGTTTGTTAACTGCTGCCTCCTGCAAGACCACCACCAGCAGGAGGGCAAGTACAGACTTGCTTTTAGGAGGGACGTGTCTGAAGTCTGTTGTCAAACCTGAGGGATACTTTGCCTTTTGGTAGTCTAACATCCACAGAATGGCCCTTAGGCAATTTCCAGGGCTCTGTGTTTCTAGCCTGTCATTCAGAATTTTAATGAGGAGGAAGGGTCAGAAGCTAAAATAATTATTTATAAAACAATGTCAAGATTTGTTGGGTAGTTTTTCTAATGTTTTCCCATGTACAACTCTAAACTAACTTATAGACTAGTGCATTCCTCTCATCATTGCTTGTCAGATTTATTCTCCCTTCTTGTAATAACATTTTCTTCAGTAAGAGAATGGTAATTCAGCCTTATGTTCCAAGAATATAACAAGCTCTAACTGCAAAAATAACTATTACTGATTTTCATTTTTCCTTACAGAGAAACTACACAGAGACATTGTTTGCTTCTGAAGACTAGATACACACACACACACACACACACACACACAGATTAAAAGGTATTTGTCATAAGCATTTTGGCAAACAACTCTTAAGAGGCTTCTGTTGAGTGAATCCCTATGTGACTGTTTTCCCCACCTTGAGAATAAGGCCAGAAATGCATACCTAGCTGTTTCATAATAGTAGTGGGTTTTTTTTTAAAAAAAATATTAGTTATTTTCTACTTGAATAGCATCTCAAAGCTATAAAGCATAAGTTATGTATTAATCAAGATTCTTACTTGGTATATTTTGAAAAAAATGGCACAAACTTCTCACTGCCATCTTAGGTTCAAAATCTCAACTGGGAAGACTTCAGATATGAGTGTGACTGCAATAAATACTTCCTTGTAATTTTACTGATTCTGACCTCCTTAAAGTGCATTATAATGCACTCTAAAATAAAATAAATTTGCAATACATTCAGAAAAAAAGTTTTTAAAACAAAACTACTTCTCTTGCATTGCATTCAGAATTGTCTTGTATGCCATGAAAGTAATCCTCACTCAAAACAAGTGAGGCCCTTCCAGATTAACTATCACAAAGAGAAACTGCTGAAGAAAGCAATTAAGAAACCCACAGCATCCCCTAATTTAAGACACATTATTAAAAAAAAAAAAAAAAAAGAAAGAAAAAACTTCCCATGAACAAAGGAAAATGTGAGGTCTGCTGCTAGCTGTGCCCTAATTCTTTGCTTCTTCCAGTCTTTTTGCTATTAGTTTACAGTATTTTAGGTACTATCCTCCATAAAAATAAACAGGTCCTTGGGGATTAACATACCACAACCAATGCTTCAAAACTACTTGCAATAGCTCTCTTTCCACACTTTCATAGATGTAAACAAATGAAGATTTCTGAACAGGGGCTACGGGTATCATTTGCCTTCATACTGCGCCAAGTAGGCTTTTGAAATGCCAGTTGTTGTGGAAACTGGGGAAAATGGTAAATTGCATCCTAATGAGGGCTATTCTAGCTAAGCATTGGGACAACATCAGTAGGAAAAATCTCTTCTCAATGCTGTTTTAAAAGGTATTTTCCTCCATAATTTACCAAATTGAAAGGTAGGGCAGTAGCTACAAGGAAGCAGCTTGAAAAATCTGCATTATCCTTGCTACTGTCCTAAAAGAACTGTGCTTTCACATAAAGACCTTGCTGGAAGCCCTAGGTAAGCAGAGCTGTGACAAATCCTGCTCCAGCATTTTTAGTTCAAGTCCAGTTCAAGTCCAGTTCAGCAGGATTCTGACATAACATTCCCAAATCAGCGACAGACTTGTCACTGACATTGAGGGGAACATGAAACAGACATTCTCACAGAAACAAGAGATGTCTTAGCACAGAAATACCTCTGAAACTGAACAAGTTGTGAGTCTGAACAAGAAGAGAGTACACACATAGAAAGTGTTCTATGTACTGCAGTTCTCCACTCAGTAATTAATATCTGCAGATATACAGGAGAGGAGGATGATCCCCATTGTGGAGTTTACTGAGAAGGAACACAGGGGACAGATAAAATATGGGCAGRGTGCAGCATGAACTCTGAAAAATAGAAAGAAAAGGAAGATGGCTAAACTGCTCCTGCTCAAAAGAAAGGGGATCTCCAGACCTCAGGTGATTAGTAGGGCTAGACAGGTATCCCCCCATTTTCTCACTTAAGCATTTTAGGTCCTGTTAATTCATGTTTCTTCATTCTTAACAGTGTTTTATACCTGCTCAGGAAGATAAACATCTGTCCTGCAAAGAATTCCCTTAAAGATTTTATGCAATATTTTATGTAAATACTATGCCTAGTACAGAAAGTATTTGTCCATATCCCAACCAACACAAGCCACTTTTTTCTGCACAGTGATTTTTTTTTTCTGTTACACTAGACAATCATATTTGGGATATGTTTAATAAAAAAAAAAAGACAGAAACTTTTGCTAGCTTCTATATCACTACTTCTAAATGACTCAACTTTATTTTAATGCCACATATTGCACAGCTGTGCCTGTTGGAAATATTTCTGCATCCTAATTTGTTAGTTGTCCTACAATTTCAGAAGCTTGTGATCTCTTATGGAAGTTTGCAGATGCAATTCTCTCTCCCTCCCCAGCTACAGTCTGACAATGCATGCCAGAACACAAGCTCTGGCACAGACTTTGGAGATGGATGTGGAAAGGTTACAAAATTTTGCAATAAATTCATTATGATCAAGCAGCACCAGTTAAAACAATCACTCTCCTGGCCAAAGAAATAAGTGAGGAAAAGAAAAAAAAACCCCAAGTCTTCAGTTTTCTGATGTCCTGTTGCATCAAAGCACAGGTTGCAACAAGCTGAGAAAGTGTAATGTGCTTCAACGTCTTTTTCAGTTGCTATGGTACAGTTTCTTATGGAAAATTCCTTGTTCTGCGTGATGTTTTTCCTGCCTCATTTGGGATGGCAGAACCGTTCCTTGTGTCACCTGAGAAACCGGGCTGTCAGTTTCCACCTATTGGTGAGAAAGAAACTCATCAGCAGCAGAACTCAATGGAAAATTCCTTGGTTAGAAGTTTCTGCGCTGGAGGCTAACATGACAGTAGGGAGCAAGGACGGATAGGTCAGGGGATGAGGGTGCCACACAGAATATCTGGCTCCCACCTCAGGGTCAGACACAGATTTCCTGTGTAGTCTGGGGCAAAGGATTTAATCTCTGGGACTCCCTGCTCATACAGGCAGGACAACCAAGCATCCTTTCCCCGTTCCTCACCCTGTGCGTGAAGCCCCAGGTCTGTAACCTGCCCACTGGACAACCAAGTAGCTCCAGGTTACAGAAGTGGGGCAATAGCCCAAAAGCTCTTCAGGCAAGGGTTATGTGCACCTGCAGAGTCCCCAGTGCTTTGCACAGTGAGGTCTTGTTTGGACCATGGGGCTCTAAAGTAATGCATGGAAATAATACCGAGTGATTTCATTATTTTCTATTTTTAAGGAAAAATATCAACATAGGCCAGGAGGGAAAACTCCAGCTTTACTGTACAGCCAAGTAGGAAAAACACTGGGCTTTTGGAGGAGATCTGCAATCTATTTTCTGTGTAGATAATACTGAAAATTGCCAGAAACACAGCATAAAAATGGTATTATAGCATGACATTAGTGATAGAAAGCAATCAGGGATCAGGCCATTTCACTAGGGGAATTTTTTTTTATGGACTAGTTGGAAGTAATCCGATTTTAATGTGACATTTTTCCTGCTGGAGTCCTTGCCCTTCCAATCAAAAAATAATTAGATTCCACCACTTTTGATTCATGACAAAAACAAAGCATGGTTAAAAAGAAAAACTAAAATAATCATTAATGTTTTAATGCTGTTGGATACCTGTGGTACTTCAGAATGTCGAAATTTCCATGGACTCCCTATGGTGGTGAGAAGAGCTTTTGACCTCTCTGACCAAATGGGTTTTTAAAATAATAAAGGCATTAGTGTTTGAAAAGAGATTCCTTTAGTAATGTCTGTCATGAGAATGAAGAGCATTTAAAATATGACAGTGCAAGTGCATTCCACAGGACAACTTTTCTGGTGGTGCCAATATTTAAAGCTCCATTGACTTCAGTGGAGTTTCACCCTTTAATCTATGAAGGTTGGGACTTGCTGGATTTCACTTGCAGCAACATACAACTTTTTGTCTTTTAGAGTCCCTTATTAGATAAGTTAAACAAGAAAAATAATGGAAACAGGTGTAGGAATGAAAGAAAATATACTACTAATAATTAAATGTTAGTCAGGACATTCAAAATTTTGATTTCTATAGCATTAATTCCAGCATAAAGCTAGTAAAAAATCATGGAAAAATATTAATGATGTAAAATAAATTTCAAATATTTGGGGATTTTCAGTTACCTTTCTGCTTTCTAAAACAAAGAAACAAATTTAACATTCCAAAGCAGGAAAATCCTTCCCCTCCCCCAGACAAGCACACACATAAACATTCTTACCCATATTTTGAATTATTTTCACAAATTGAAATATTTTCCATTAAAAATTCATTTTAAAATACCAACTTGTTTAAATGTTATTAAGGATTTTTTTTTCTGTTTCAACAGTTCAAGTTGAAACTTTAGACAAAATTGAACCAAGTTCTCTCTGCTTTCTCTATTTTAAAGCAGCAAATACTCTTGAAGTGCTGAAAACTCCCATAGGAGGAAAATTCTATTTTTGAACAGCTTTACTTCTGTGCATTTAAAATCTCAGCTACTACTGGAGCTCTGGAGGGGAAGGACCTTTACTGAAGATGAAATAATTCAGTAAAGGCTGTATTATTCTGGCTGTACAAGGTGATTGGTAAAGGCTGCAGGACCTATCTCTCTTTGCATTGTGATGGAGGAACCACACTTTCAAGGCTGCTGCCAGATGTAGAACTGGTTGCCAGTCTCACACAGAAGCTATGCAGGATCCGGGCACACAGTGGAGCACAGTGCTCCACTGATTGTTTTCCTCGTTCTGCCAATGTGGACTCTCAGTTGACAAACTTTACATTCTGATCTGAATTCTGTGACTTAAAAGAAATTGCTCTGAAAATCTCTCCCAGACTGAGCAAAATTATAATAATGAAAGAGGGATTCTGCTTTTTAATTCCTATGTTACTGCAAAGACTTTGTCTATGCACCAATCCTTTGGAATAGCAAAAGTTCTGCATGCAACCGTATTTTTGTGTTAGAACTCAGCATTTGGATTATGATGGGCCATCTCATCTTTAGTAAGCATGGCGCCGTTATATCGATATTCCTAATAAAAGAAAATCTGAAGAATAGTTCCTCAGCTTTTCAACAGCCCATGTAAATTAGGACACCTCTTAAATACCCAGACCTTTTGGTAATCACAAACACTGCTGTTACATTTCCCTTCTCCCGGTATCCTAGTAATCTTCCTCCTTGTACCTCCAGCAGCATAAGTAGAAGCCGGGGCCTGGAGATGGGGGGCACAGACTGATACAGGAATAAAGAGTGCTCTAGAAGAGGCTTTTCTTTTTCATCTTGTATTCTATTGATCCTTTCACACTCCCCAAAGATCTGAGATGTTTATAGTTATGACCATAATGCAATGCCATCAGGGATTCAAGAAGACTTCCCTGCTGAACATATAGAGAAGCAATAAACATCAGTTTAAAAGCTATAAAACCAAGTCAACTGTTAAAGCCACAGTTACAAGGCCCTGCCACACCAACCTCCCATTCTCTTCACTTGGGGTACAGAGGAGTGTGGGTAAATTCCCTTCTCAACCTGACCAGCCTAGTCAGCTCTTAGGATGAAACACAGCAAAATTGGAAAACATAATGAACTCACTGGCCTGGTGAAAGGCAATTAGAAAATCCTTAATCAAACACTGTGTGTTTAACAAGTCAGGTACTGTATCAAAAGCAAAGACTACTTGCCAAAATCCTTTTGCCCTCTTAATCCTATTCCTGAAACCATGGAGAACAAGGGAAGTAGTGATTGTAATTATGTTAAGTTTGGAGAAGTACAGCTGGAAAACATTGGCTTCATCAGAGTAAATGGACAACAGGCCTACCCTTTGTCTAGCTTATCTTTTATTTCCTTTTCCCTCCCACATTCTCTGCTTCCTTCTTTTTGTTGGGGAGTGGGAGATCTGTACACTTTGCTGCCTCCCAGAGAGCCACTTCTTACCGGAGCCCTCTCTGGTTATTGCTTGGGTGCGAGTCATAGGATTTTGTATTTTCCTTCCCCTATTTTCTGAGCATGATTTATATCTGCTGCATCTTTGTGACATTGGTTCAGTTTTGTCCAGTGTAATTATTTTTCTCAGTAATTGTTTCTTGCAGTTTATATTTATGACACCAGGGTTAACCTTAATGTGCTTGCTGGCCTAAACACCTAAAGATGAGAATTTTTCTCCGTATTTGCAACATGGGCATTATTCCCTGTAGCAAAGACTAAGGATATAGACTGTGTTCTGCCCACAAGGAGCAGCTGCCTCTTAAAGGTAACAAGCAAATTGTTAGAGTTCTCATTGACTTTCTTTTGTTCCATAATTTTGCTATAAAATGGAATAGTATACTTTGTATTTTTGCATTCGTGTACAGGATTCATTTCATAAGTCTTTACATTATTTTTCCCTGATGCTTTTCTCCCCCACTTTTCATTGGGTTGAAGAGGCAGGGAGTAGAAACTATTGTGTCATGTGAATCAAACTATCAACTTTCTCTAGATCACATTAACTGCTCAAAAGTGTAATTTTACTTACAGTTCTCCTACAGCTTGCAAAACTTAACAACACACACAAAGAATCTCAGTAACTCAAGTGTATCAGAATGCAGAAATGCTTATCTTGCACAGTATTAAATGGCTCATTAATTTACTTAAAAGCAACAACCCAAAAGCTAATTCCAAATACAAAGAACAGTAGTATCTGGGTTTGGTTTGAATATGTTCAAACGAGGTTTGATCTATGGCTGCCTTAGACTGACTACCCAGAGAGCTAATATGCCATGCAAAACTCAAAGTCCAGGTCTGCACAGACACAGCCTCTCAGAAATTCAACCAGAAAGCAGAGTAGGGAATAATGGGCAGCTTGTGACCATGGAGGGTTTATACCCTAGCTTGTGAACCAGGATTTCCTTTCATTTTTACCAGAGCATCAAGATCTAGGAAAGATTTAAACTCAGGATTCATATCTTTCCTGAGACTGCATTTCCATTCAAATGATTGTTCTTCTTTCTTAAAAATGACAACTCAACTCTTGAGATGCTTTAGCTAATGAACAATGTGGATTTTAACATGCATGATTGTATATAATATACCCATAGAGAAACACCACAGAAAGCATAACACTGTTTCTTAAAAGCTTTTGCAGACATCTAGATGGGATGTATGACTGCTCTGATGAGGCCAAGAGCTCGCTGTGGGTGGGCACAGTCCTTTTCATATAATGAAAAATAACTATGTCACACAGAGACAGGAACTCCATCCCAAGAGGAGACAAAAAAAAAAAAAAAACAAAAAACAAGCATTTCTCTGTACACTTTCTCTCCATTGTTATAAAAACACACAACGCTTTTCTGTGTTTTTCCCATAGAAAGTGCTGTATGTATTTCTGTGTACATATTCTGTCAATAGACACAAGCGGCAAAGTTGAGATGGCAAAGCTGTCTTCTGCAGGAGCAGTGAATACCTGTGTGCTTTGCTTTTCTGTCTTGCAGCCAAAAAAAGAAGCCTACCTGTCCAGAATAAATCTCTTTCCAGTTTATTTAATGTTGCCATTTACCACAGCCCTGTTTCAGATGTTGAGGCCAATCTCAAAACACATAGAGATCAATAGGCAGGAAAGACTCATGTTGGTTAAAATGGGAAATCAGCTGTGGATGGAGGCTCTAGAGGAAAGCTATCACTGCAAAGAAAAGTTGAATCTTCTCATCTTTCTCATTCAGTCAGAAGTTGGACCTCATGATCTTGGACGTTTTTTCCAATCGTAATGATTCTATGATTCCTGAAAAATATACTCTGTTTTGCACTGCGTTTATTCCTCAGTGTGGTACAATTCCAGGGTTCTCTAAAATTCTGCTATGAAAAGAGGCAAAAACTGTAACTTTAAAGTGCAATTCAACCTCATGATAAATATGGGAAACCATTTCCAGCAAGGATATGTGCTACATTAGAATGCATAATGCAAAAGCCATTAGCAAGTTGGGAAATAGTAATCTTCCTCTTCAGGTAAAAAAGACAAGAAGGAAATGTGTTCTCCAAGAAGTTCTCTGTGAATTTGAGTCTTAAGTCTGTGGTCCTACCACATCTTCAGGATGAGAAGTGAGATTGACTGTGTCTGAAACTACGCCTCACTGAAAAAAGCACCGATGCTTTTTTCACCGATCCCTACTCCTCTCAGGCTATGGCATCTGAAGAAGTCCAGCCCACTAACTCAACCTGCCCAGCAGTGGCACAGAACTGATATGACTTGGTCACAGCTCACACCTGCAGTCAGCCGTGGGCTGCCGAAGTTGAGGGGCTGCAAACTTGCCTCTGCTTGTCCTGCTGCAGATGGGATGCCCTTCTCAAGGCACTTTGTGAATGCCGTGGGAGTTCAGAGCCCTCGGGGCAGAGGTAAAGGCTCGACCCTGTGATTCCACTGAGTGCAGGACACTTATCATCCCTGATCTTCCTAACACATCATTACCTGCCAGGACAGATGAGCATCAGCTCTCTGTTACAATGGCTGTGGGTGATCTGTGACTCTCTGGCCTTACAGCTGCTTCTGATCTCTCTTCTCGGCTCTCCAGGTCCTGAGTGTTTCAGCCATAGAAGGATATAAATATGTTGCTGTTAGTGTCAGGGAAGGTGCTACATAGTATTCAGGGAATATCTGCTTGTTTACTAGACAGGGTTAGAGTATTTGCAAAAGGACATCAATATATCACCGAGCACAAACCTATCTTTAGGTGTTAGAAGACTTGAAAGAAATACTCAACTTAAGGTTTATTGGATGCTTATTTTGAAGAAAGGTTCCTAATAGGTACTGCCATTTTCAGGTACTAGAAGAGTTACTACCGCGATCCACTGTAGTAATTTGTCAATTCCTGACCTGAGCAGATAAAATGAAGCGAGAATTTACCATCAACATAAGCAGGAATGTCATTGCTGCACAATGATAACACAAATAATTTCATTCTCACCCGATTATACAGCATCTTTGCGCACCTGCTCTTGCGCAAGTGAACTTCATGGATCAAAGCATCACAAAGCCATTAGAACACAACGTGTGTAACAGGGTACTTCCAAACCAGTGGCTGGAGAACTAGCCTACAAGCGTTTCTCTTGCTCTTTACCGCCCAAGAAGGAGCTTTTCAAGCTTTCCTACACAGGGCAGGTCAATGCATTTCTGTCTGAAGGCAATTCCATTGCTATTTCAGTCTCAACTCCCTTGAGTGGAGTCTGCAAATACTGCACAACTGTTGCTTTTCTTCTGATGAGAATAAAACAGGGACAAGATAAATCATGTCCTCCTGCAAAGTAGTTGGAACAAATCAGACATGTAATTATTTTGTTTTCTTTGCCAAAAGCTGAAGCTGAGGTTCTTGTTCCTTTTCCATTTATTTCTCCCTTTTTCTGTTCCTACTTTGTGTGGAACATGTTGCACTTGATGGGTATTGTTTCCAGATATTTCTTGGGGTTTTTTTGTTAAGGCAGCCACAGGCCTTACAAGCTGTGGGCACNAAAAAAAAAAAAAAAAAAAAAAAAAAAAAAGAAGGAAAAAACCTACATCCTTGAAAGAAAGCCTAAGAAACTAAAACCAAACCATCTAAAGAATTTGTCTGCAACACTCAGAAATAAGAGTTATGGTGTGGGAATGGCTTCATTTCAGAAAGTTTCTAGCTGAAATGTTGGCTCAAGGAAGCATTCATAATGGCAGTAGAAAATTCTGTCAAATCTGTCTTTCCTTAAAAATTCTATAAACTGGAGATTGTTTGAAGTAAGATTTAGTTTCTATCCAGTCTTGGGAATAAATAACATGATAGAGACAGTCATCCCATTTTCCATTCCTTCTTTCCAGTTCAATGGGAAATAAACCAAGATGGGAGGAGGAAAGAAGGAAAGCATCTCTGAAAACAGCTTTTCGTCCCATCTTCTTAATTCTGATTTGAACTATACAATACAACTCAGAGCTACTCAAGGCATCCTCTTGCAGCCTTTTCCTGCAGCCTGTGCAACTACTGACTTTCAGCAGTTTCCAACAACCAGTTTTCAAAGGCATTTAGGTAGCTCACGGTGAAGCAATAATTTACTGGAATTTCTCAAATTACTAAGCTGACTAAACCTCTGAATTCTATTGACCAGACTTTACACTTTGAAGTTGTTTAGAGCTCCTTAGAAAACCAGCTGCTTAGTTTTATTTAGCACTTGAATGCTGTTTCAGTGGACTAGCTGACACCTGAAAATGGAATTTAGATTCCCTCAACTGCAGAAATTTAAAAAAAATTCCCTAGAGAGACTATTAGAGTATTATTATATATAATATTAGATATACAGAGATATGTTGCACTATGGAGAAACAGGAAATAATTTATGTGCATACAACACATATTTTTTATAAATGCAAAAAAATGCCCTCATGCCATACGTTTTCCAATTAATTGTTTAATTGGCCCCCAAAGCTAACAGGCAAGTTGCTAGCCATAGGTACAGCACAATGTTTCATCTGGAGAACTTTTAAGAATTTCAGACCTCATTGCAGCATTTTGACTTAGCTTATTTGACACGTATTTTCCCCTTCAGGAGTTTTGTACTTCAATCCCAGTAAGTCCCTCTCAATCTGCAAATAATAGTCTCCAATTAGTATGGGCATGGAGAGAAGACCAATCCAGTGTTCACCTCATACCAGATCTGTATGCCTCATAATTCACTCCATATTCTGACCTTTGAAGATCAATAGCCCATCCTCTGTGGAATGTTCTGCTCAATCACATGCTGAGAAAGCTTCTACAAGCCTCACTGCCACACGCTCCTGAGCTCAAGGACTGCCTGTCTCTCCTTTTGTCCCTGAGACACATCTCAGTAAGCAGAGGTCCCTTCAGCATCCTTAACCAAGAAAGCAGAGGGTAATGAAAGATGTTCTCACTTCTGTCCAACAAATCAAAAGAAAACTAGCTTAAGGGCAAGTGAGAAAGGGAGAGCTCTAAAAAATTATCATAAAATACATTTCAGCTGTTGATTAATGAAGGAAATATGTTCCTAGGATTGTCTACTCACATAATCCTAGTTTTTATATGACTCAGAAATGCTGAACTCAGGCAGTTTACTATATAGAATATATATCTAAATTAAAATGGGCATATTAATTAAACATCTTCCACTGAGAAAAAAAATCTTATATTTTTTTCTCCAGCTGATCTCGTAGAACATGAGAAACCTATTTAGAAGTTTATTAAACTAATGCTGACAAAAATATTTTAAGAACATTACAGAGTACTTTATAATATTACAACTGAGTTTTTATTATAAATAATTATTATTATTTTATCTCTGATAAAATTTTAAATGTCTGTTAGCTTCAACTTGTTACTGGTCTACCCTATACTTGTAAAACAGATGCAGAGAAGTCTGAGACATTGAGGAGCTCCTCACCAAAAACCTATCAAAACCAAAACTAGCATACTTAAACTTTATGAACATCAGTATCATTTTTGCTGGGAAAGGCTTCTCACAACCAGCCCTCATATTCATCTCCAGTGGGATGCAGGGGGAAAGCAGCTCCCTGGTAGAACTTAGTAGCCAGAGTACAAATTATGTAAAAAAGGCAGGGACAACAGTGAGCAGGTGAACACCTGCTGGGTGTGAGCTGCCATGCAAGTCAATACTGCCCCAATCACATACAGAATCATGAGGGGAATGCATATATTCAGAGTTCTGATGCCTCCAGGCATAACAGGCCATCCAGACCTCTTGCCTGCGGCAGAATTGCAGACTTGCAAAGCCAACCACATGGTCCTGCAGGACACAAACTGCTAAACTTCTCTCTCTTCTCAGTCTAAATGCACCAACAGCCTTAATTGCTGAGAGACAGCTGCTGGCGAGAGCAGTGACGATGTTACACACAGCTGAAAAATAACATGGTTCATCACACTGTAACTGCAATAAATACTACTCTGTCTTAACCAATGCTTACTGTGGGTATCTGTATTCTTGATAATCTTCTCCCAAAATTCATCCTTAGTTGACTTCGTGCTCAGGGCGAACTACACTTTTACACAAACATATTTCTGAATAATGATGCAACTTGCTTGGTGATGAATTCAAGAAAATTAGAAGCAGGGTTTATGAAGCACTTTTGGCTAAAAAGTTATTTATTTCTAAATTCCTCATACTTAAGTATTTCTCAGATTTAAAATTTCTCATTTTATTCTTACTTCCCTAGGATGTGTGTTGCTCATTTAGCCAGAACTTTCACTAACACAAAGAAGTAAATCCAAGGCCAAATCCCACTCCCATGCATAGGCTCATGACAGGGATATTTTCAGAATGGATTACCTTTTTTTTTCCCATTCAGTTTAAGTACTACCCATGCAGGTTTCTGTATATAAAATCAACACCAATAGAACCTAGTTTGGAGAGTCTTAAAAGCATAAATCAATAATTAGAATATAAATTACTATTTGTCATTTACATGTTACAGATTTAGATAGGTGCTCTGGTGACAAAACACTATTTGTATTTCTGATACAGATGTATTATCAAACGACAAACTGAATGTGGCAATGCCATGCAGACTACACTGCAGTAAAAGCACCACACTGGGTTTTTTCATCTTGAGTAATTATTCTCTCTAATTGCAACGAATGTTTGAACATGTGTTTAATTTCACTTATCTTCCATGAACTGTGCTCTGTGACTGAAGCCCATAGTAGGGCTTGATGTAGACAGTGTACTTCAGTACACTGCTGAGGAAGAGCAGTGTTCTTATCCGAAGTCTACCTGAAAAATTTAAGTAATTTAAAGCCTTTAATTAAGGCTTCACCTTAATTTTGACACTGAACACTTAATTGAGAGTGCATGTTTCATACTGTCTTGACTCATATTATGTAGTTGAAATGCATGCTTTGGATCTTCTTTGCTCAGATGTCCTTGTAACATCTGCTATTTACCAAGAAGTATGTTTCCAGGTGGTTAAACTCTTGTGCTATCCACAAAACAGGGATCAGAGTCAAAGCTGTTCCTTCTTGTAGTTGCATTTCCAGCATTTGGACTTCAGTGAAAATATTTTACTGAGTAATTTGGGTCACAGAACAACATTCTGTGTGATGAAATGCAAATATTTTGCAGAGGGAATGATATCTTCCTTTTTTGATTAGACATAAATGGACTTCAAGGACAGATCAAGACTGCAACAAAGTTATATCCTGGAGAAAAAAAGTGATTCTGTGGGTTCACCTCAACATTAAATGAGGAAATGTATAAGTTTTTCTTTCAAATTCTGAAATTTAATGAGGTAAAATCCCACACTTTTCAAGTTGACGCCTTCTGCCTTTGGGACAATTTCGTCCATCTGATTGGAAAACAAAAAAATGCAGGTTTATTAAGTCTCAGAATGAGCAGCAGGAGTAAAAGTATCTAATTTCCCTAAAATGCATTTATTCCCCATTACATTTTATTAGTTGGATAAAGGAAATAAGTGACCACATTCTTGGGAAAAATATTTGAGACTCAGAAGGATATGATCTGGGAGAAAAATCTCTTGCCCAGTTGAAAAAAAAGCCAAAGACAACTAATGGAAATACACCACTGATATCTACAACAGCCATTTCTGACATACCTGTGACTTGATGAACAACTGTAAAGATACACAATTTAAATAGTGATTGCAATCAGGGATAAAAATGCAATCAAACTACAAATGTATTTAGTCAAAATAATAACATTTAATATCTTTATGTCTTTATTCTGTCAATAAAATATCTCCAGGATAAAACTAACAGTAGAATCAGGACAAGAAGTAAATCTATTTTATATACCTCCTTGTAATCTCAACCTCATCCATGCTTGTCTCAGCATATAAAGTTTTTTTAGTTTTCAGCATCTAAGAGTCCAAAGCGGGTGCCTTGTTAAACCTCACAATCACAACTAACAATGAATGCCAGGAATAACAAGTTCAACTTGGACAGAAAGGTTTTTCTTCCCAGTCTGGATTTCCCTAGGATTCATCAGTTTTGCTCCTCTGCATTCTAGCTGCTGAGGTCATAGTGTCTTTTATAGGAAAATGAGCTGCTTATAAATTTTCAGCTCTGCAAGCTTTGGGGGTTGATGGAAAATCCCCAGCCTCAGGGTTTAGCTGGCTGAGAAAACACTACAGCAGCCCCTTTTTCCGTAGTCAATCAAATATAAAAGCCTTTCAAAAGAGATGGAAATGCCCACAGAGTGTTTGTCTTGGGCAATCCTTCTTCTGTGCGCAGGGACCAGCTTGATTAATTTTTACCTCATAATGTTAGGCAAAAATTACCCCTATTCCTCAGGACTGTAGGAAAGTGCAGGGTGACAGACACAGTCTGGAATAAAGTCAAATGGAGACTACCCACTGCAGGCAGTCTGTATTTTACGCATTGCTACTTTCCAAAGGACACTACCTGCGCAGGATGAGCAGCATCCAGAAACAGACAAATATGCTGCTCTGCATTAGAGGCCTATCGGGTCCCTGCAGCTTGAAACTCTCTTGGTGAATTTTATTTTTGCTAGCAGCTTTCATTTCACGAGAGCGTCATGTCCCTGCCTGGCAGTGAAGCTTGTGCACCCAGCAAAGAAACATGTGCTGGTGCCAGGCTCTGCTGTGGGACTCCTGGGACAAGGATGCCTAAGAAATACAGACCAGGTGACCACAGCTCCTCCTTTTGCTGAATCTACCCTGGAAATACAGACAACTATGTCTTTTTTCATACTGAATGACTCACTGATATTGATCCAAGGGTTGGGAAGAAGGTTGTCAACATGCTCCAAAATTAAGAGAAACCAGACTGCCTTGTGATGTGTCAGTGGTCAGAGCTGTGAAAAACAACAGGGTGTTGAACTAAACTAGCTGCACCCTTCTGCAACCAGCCCGGTAGAGGGACTGCAGCTCAGTGGGCCCTCATGTCTAGCCGCTCCCCTCTGTTCTCTCTGGCGGCTGAGACAGGGCTGTCTCCCCACAGTGACAGAGAAGGGCCAACTCTGGCTATGCCTATGTTAAAAAAGAAATATATAGTTAAAGAACAAGTAAAGTCAGAAAAAGATTGAGGTCACTCTTAACTAAATGGTGTAACAATCCCTAAAATGCAAAAATCCCTAAGCATAAATTGAAAAGTTCAGTGCTCAGAAGGGGATAAAAGAAGAGTGCTCTGAAAACTTCTGCCTTTAAAATTAGTACTGCACATGCAATTAGTAATTTACTCTGGAACTGGAACTATGTGATAAATTCATTTTTTCAGATCAGCAAAATAAATAAAAATTGTTTAAAAAAATTATTTCTGCCAATTCGTAATCAGCTTCAGACTTTCCTTAATGGAAGCCAACTAGAAGCAAAATAGTTATTATCTAAACTGCATATTCAGACTCCTGCACTTGAAAGAAGAGAATCTGAAAATGCGGAAATATAGAATATACCCAAATTTCCCATATGAAAGTCACAATCCACGCCACACCATCTGAAATGCAATAGCTATTTATAAGGCCAGTCACTGAAAACATCTTGCCACTAAACCATCCATTGACCAATCAATAAGCCTGCCCAGTACAGAACGCTCTTTTCCAACACTGAAATCAATGAAATTGACAAAATTGAGTGAGTTGCAAGTACAGATTAGCTGGGAAGTGCAAACTGATGTCAGTGCAGCTATTTCTCCACTATAGGGGGTCTGAAACCGTGAGCTTGCAAACCGCTTCATTAAAGGGCAAAATTCTAACCTTCCTTTCAGTAGCACCCAAACAACCACAGTGACTTTGTGGAGCAAGGCTGGGAGTTACTGGGGTAAGGCTCAAAGACCAGTTTGATTCTCAAAATCCCAAAACCACCTGCAAGAAATTTCTTATCCAAGTTCTGCCCTAAGAATCTCAGCCTGGGCACTTCCACTGACATTTTGTGATCTCTCCTGAGGTTTGGCTTTTCACATTTCTACCAACACAACCATGTCAGACTGCATGTCCAGCATTAATCATGGAAATCTAGCAGTAATGGACAGAAACATTCCAAGTGCTGGGCTGCAAGTTAAGTGATGAAGAAAGCTCATAGTTGTTCCTTGAGAAAATGGAGTTGTTTCTTCTGTCCTCTTTCAACCCATGTGGCAGTCTTGGCTGATGACTTCAGTAGCTACAATTTCTGTGCAGAGGTGTAGAGGACTAGTTTTTAAAATACCATAATATTAATTAAAATCTCAAATATCTAAGGGTCTGTTACAACTTATAAGATTAGTGAACCTAGAAATGGTTAGGATTTATGCTCCCAAGAGATTACATTGTCCAGCTGCTTTCAGGAGACAAAAATCCTGCAAGATTTGCCATCCATGCAAGGTTCATGGACCTGGTAATGTTACTTCCCTGTGAAGTTATGCCTCAATTTTCAACAGCAACAACTGAACCTTGTTGGTAATTCCCAGGCAAGAGGTGTGCAGGTGGAAACACCAGCACCTGGTTTATAATGACTTAACTGCAAAGAGTACTGTAGCATGTCGAGGCTTCTGTCTCTTTCTCACCCACCCGAAATCAGAATTTTCACTATCTGACAAGAACTGGCAAATGAGAAATACCTTCTGCTTTCATACAAAAAGGAGCCATGAAGTCTGGTAGGTGTCTGGTAGGTGTACCTCAGACTATATCATTTCAAGGTGAAAATATTCAAGATATTGGAGTGGCAGATGAAGCCACTGGCCAGCATCAAGCAACAGAACATGGCATGGAAAGGAGCTCTTGGATAGCATGTCAGACAGACATATGCTGAAAAGGCTAATGAGAAAAACTGATAGTTAAGCAGTAATTATCAGCCAACCCCAACTGGAAGATGGAATCTTCTACTGTTACATCAATTAAAGGTAGAGACGAGTGTTGTGCTGAAATGACAGAAATGCAGTCCTTCTGAGTGAGCCCTGGAACGGTGTGACCACTGAAGTTGATGGGTCTTTGGTCTCCACCAGTTTGCTTTTCTCACCCTGAAGGCTGCATCTTAAGAGGAGGAAAGTGCTGCAACTTTTAACCTGAGACAGTCTTTAGAAGTCATCACTCTTTTGATTTAGTTACTCAGTAGTGAAAGGACCTAATTACAAGATACAGTTATGGGATGTTAAATGACAGTGATTGTAATCAACTTTTTAATTTCCTTTTAAATGCATGCACTGCTAATTCTTCGCAATGAAGCTTGATACACTGTATTCAGAAATGGTTTTCTGTAGATAAGTCAAAATATGGCCTAATTAGGTAATAAAAAAGAAGCCTCACTTACTACTAAGAGCAAAAGTATTCCTTCATTTCTGTGAAAACTACAATAAAATCTGTGTACAGTTTCATCTAGCTTGATGTCTCACCTTCTTCCACCGACCAACATACACTAAATATAGAAGTGCTCTTTCCAGCATGACTGTCAGTGATTGTTGGGTTTAATCCTGGTGAACAATGGAACTCAGATCATATAGGAAATAAAATTGTTTACTATCTTGCTGGAGATGAGAAACCATATAACATTTGGAGCTTGCATTATTCTATACAGGAACAAGGTACAAAAGTACTTAGGTTAGAGCTTTATAAATACCAGATATACACATCAGGAGGAGGTTGGCAGGTTAAGAAAGGACAAACACAGCCCTGTAATAATAAACAACTGAGAAAGAAGGAAAGGGTGTATCTGACATTAGATCTGGGAAGCCCATTTTTGACCAAGACAATTTAATTACACTTTTTTATTGGATAGATGTTCAGTGTGGTATAAGAAATCTGCGTTGGTTCATACACTGCCATAGTTTACCTGATTCTCTCTGCTAAAGCAAACCACCACCACCACCACCACCCCACACAAAGACTGAGGCCAAAATGGCAATGTGGCAGAATGCAGAGAATCAGCCTCTCAAACCTCCCCAGAGCACTGCAGCAAAGTCCTGAAGCATATCCTGCAAGCATTTAAACACCAACCGGACTTCATGTACTGTGATTAATTTCCCTGACACCATGTGGGTTTCATTGCAGCCCAGAAAAGCAAATACAGACTTATGTATTTTTAGGATCAGGTCCTACTTAACACAAGTCAGCCATAATTTAATATGTCTGTACTTAATGTGCAGTTTACTGAATGTGAGAGAATTCTGTATTTTAGTCCAGTTTGTATTTTTCTCCAGAACAGCACGCATGTTGTTTCAACATTGATGCTGACGTTAAACACTCTGCAGTTACTGGTGTTTATTTAAAGAATTAAAAACTTGTCTAGTGCAGCTGGGAACAGAGGTACAGTAGCTTCATATTTAAAAGCATAGAGAGAACTACTAGGGATGCTGCCCATTCTTTAGCAGCTTCTATTTTTCACAAGAATTAATGTTCTAATCAGAATGCATCTATATAATGTTTTTCTCATGCTGATCATGTGCCACCAATTCAGTGATTTCCTTGTGATCCCACTGCATATGCTGGGTCAGCATATTCAGATTGTTATTATCTGCTGGTAGAAGAGGTAATACAGCATTTCTAGCCACAAAATAGCGCCACACAAAAAAGCTATAGTAATAGTGAGAATCAGGGATATAAAATAAAAAGGTAGAAAAAGACCTATTGTTGCAGGACCATTCTTCGAGACTATGCTTAGTGAAACAATCTGGATCTAAATAAGCATTAAGATTCACAAGGTAAGTGGATAGTTCAGCATCAGTCTTTTTTTGCAGTGTCAGAAGTTATGCATTCATGTCATGCATGCATGCTGTCATGCACAGGTCAGAAAAGATTTTTGTTATAGCGTTTAAGTTTTGCAAAGTTGGAGGCAAAAGCTTCTAACCTTGACAGTAAGCCCGTCTGCTACAGTTTGTGCTAGAAAGTGATATCTTTCAGGGTAGGATACAGAGAGGAAGCAGTTGCAAGCCCAGTGCTCACTAATTATACTGGGAAACTCTAGACTGACTTTCCAGAGAAACAACTGAGACTTCCAGTGACATTTCAGAACAACCCTCGCTGAAACACTTAGAGAACTTAGTGTCCTGATGAGAAATAGTAAGCTGTGCAGTTACTATTTATTACAATATTCTTTGGGTATTTTTTCAGTTATGTACATTAATGCTAATCACTGGTTCAAACCCCAGCATTTCATATGTTCAATTCTGAAACTATTGCTGTGTTTGAAAAGTAGCATCTGAAGTAAGTGATACTTTTTTTTAACTCTTCATAGTTCAATATGTTTAGCTCTTCATAATTTTTCACATTCCACTTGCTATTAACTGAACATGAAAATTTGTATGTGATGCATACTGTCCGACATGCAACCTTCTTCTCTTCTGCTCTACTTTTAAACATTTAAAACAATTTCTGTCTGCGGAGGTTGAATTGTACAAGGAAATTACAAGAACTGAAGTTTTAACCCTTATGATTTTTACAACTTTACAAATACTCAGATTTGAAAGTTAGGTTATAATAATATGATATCATTATACCATCTGTTGTTGTTGACAAGATCAATTTAAAAGTAGTGCATATGTAACAATACTGACTTTTGCTTCTGAATCAAGATCTATTTTCTCCCAAGAATACATTCAGAGCACGGGACTGGCCAAAGACCACTGAAATCAATGGAAAGGCTACCAGTGATTTTGCTGAAATATGGGTGAGGGTTTGAGCATAACATTGCCTTGTCACAAAGGCTGAATTTGGCTTAAGACAGAGGTAAAGCAGTTCATCCCATGTACCTTTAGTAAATAGCACACATTTTAACCCCACCATTCCACTCCCAGGGATTTAGAGTATTTTGTTATGCTAGTTCTGTTAAGGAGCCACAACACTTGCACAGGTAAAATGAATGATTGAAACACATAGAGTTGTCTGTACTTACAAGTATCTGGCTTGAGCTGGCTGTTGGTAATTCCAAAATACTGTGGATTTTCAATGACAGGAATCTTTGTCATCCCAATGATGACTGCATCAGGACCCCCCTCAGAAGAAGAAGGAGTGTTACTGCCATTTGAGATGTGATGGAGGGGACTGGCTGAATCATCGTCATTGCTGATGACTGAAGAAGGACCTAGAGTTAGAAACAAAGATTTTCTTGTAACCTAGTGTACAGTGTATGGTACTCTTCCCTCAGATCCCTCAGATGAGTAATTTATCTTTTTTTTTTCTTTAAGTTTTGGTCAGTTGTCCTTCATTCCTACAGTCAAAAGCTCTCTTTGTGTGCCTTGTTGACCTTACCTCAAAAATTCTGTATCTCTGGATGCAGATGGAGAACAGTGGTTTTTTGTCAATTAGGAACTGGAATCAAAACAAGTTTTTGTACCAGTGCATCACCTGGAGTAAATGCCATTGTCCAGTACAGTCTGTCACTGTGCAATATCTCAAAACTTGTTGAAATAATTTTGTCATTCTTGGAAATAAGCTATGGAAAATGCACATTAACTTTTTTACCTTATGTTCTACTTGAAGCACACAGCAGTAATAGCACAAATCCAGGGAATGCCTGCCCCACCTGGCATTAAACAAGACAAAAGACACACAGCAAATGGGCTCATCCTGATGTGGGAAGCTGCTAATTTCTGAAATAAACATGAGTTCAGGGCCAAAATCCAGGGGACAATTTGCATAGTTCCAGAGGTGCAGAGAAGATGCTGAGAGGAGTAGAGGAGTAAAGGAGCTACTGCAGAGAGGCTCATCCTGTCCAGGGACACGTCCTACTGGCGGCTCTCCAGTCCATATGTAAATCTAGTCACTTTCCAGAAAAAAGTCTATTGTGAACAGTAATTTGGTGACAGATTTTGTTTTGTTTTCACTCCATGCTTTGTATTTTTAACAAAAGTGCCCACAGATAAAACCTTGTAAATGGATTTAAAAAAGATATCCTTCTTAGCACAGTGTCCCACTTCTGTGAACTGCAGGAGCCTTTGAACTAACAGAAAATCAGCACAGATAACATTCGAACTCTTGACATGTAACCCTGTCACTTAAATTCCACATTACTTCTTCCAGTTTTAGAAAACCGGAAGCACCATTTAGCAGCAAAGACATTTTGCCTAATGTCCTGACTGAAGAGACAGCAGAGAATACACATATTTCACTTCATTCTCCATCCACATTAACTACAGTTTTTTGGGATGACATTCACATCTTTTAATTGTAACAATCAAAAGACAATGCTAGAAACAGATGGAAAAAATCACCCTCTGGAAGTGCCTGTTCTGAAATAGCATCCTTAACMAACTGCATTTAGCTTTTGGGCAGCAGGAACAGCTTGAGAAAATGCCCCCCCAAAGAAGGCGGCAGAAGAGAAGATTTTGAGGACAATAAAAAGCTGTGTTTACTCCAAGTCACCCAATTGCATGTTGGACTCTCAGACTGAGTTTTAGACTGGACAGAAGAAAGACTGTAGAGGCAAGACAGAGCTGAGAAACCTGCCACGTAGATGGCAGCTGTGTCTGCAGGAGAAATAGGGAATGCAGAGAGACCAGCAGGACCACTAGTAGGTTCTGTATGCACATTACTGAGGACATGAGAGAAGACAAGCAAGATGCATGGCAGCAGACACACAGCTGAAGAACCAGATGAGAAAAAGGACAGTCCCAACAACAACAAAGAAAGGGCAGCTTTAAAGAAACTCCTGCTCTTCTGTGGCTCACTGTATCATTAACAGAATTACTTCATAATTACACATCAGGGCTCACAGCCATAAAACTTAAATATCCTGGCATGTGGCTATTCAACTTTATATTTTGAGACAGAAGTATATTCACACCCCTCTCTAGCTTTTCTTTCTCCCCAGTTGGTTTAATGGGGCATGAGGGAAATGTTTTCATAGTTTGAAAAAGTACTTCCCCCCCCAGCCTGAAACACTAGAAGTAATTTTTCAAATACCTGGCACTTCACAGGAAAGTCACTGTTGACAAATGTAAGTAAAGCCTAGATCTCTGCAATTTATCAAATGAAATACTCATACCAAGGCTGGTTTTGTCATTACTGATCACTCAGATCCCACGTGATTGACTCTACTGGGAAAGAAGCCGGGATAAAGAATTTCTGGTAAAAATTTCTGTAATGAAGGGCAGTGCCTAACAAATTGTGGGAATGGACCACTCCGATGGCACAGCCAATACTTATGTTGTCACAACACATTTTTCAGATGCATGAGTTTTTTTGCACAAACATTTGGAGCGCAACACATTTAAAACTGCGTTCAGTTTTTCATAGATACCATCCTTACATCTCTAAACTTTCTGAATCCTATTTGTTGCTCAAAAAAACCAGGCTGTTTAATACTTTCTCAGGAAAACAAAATACCTCTACACTAATACACTTTAGAATGAGCATCAAATCCCTTCTCTCACAACAAGTAGGAAATTATCTCCACTCTGAAACTTAATAGATGCATGTCTTTAAGTCCTTTTCAGTCCTGCTTTCTCTGCTGCACAGGAGGAGGCTCTTTCGTCATTGTTTACTTCCAACATACATGCCGTGATGGCAAGGAAAAGTGACCATTATAGATCTAGGTGTTAAACTGGGATAATGCCTAAGGAACTCAGTCTATTCATTGAATAATTTCTGCAGTACTTCAAGATCTGATTTTGTATGGTGAACTACTATTTTCAACCAGTATAAACTGCAAAGTGCTGCAGGTGAAAATAGACAATTGTTCTGTAAATACGCTCAATTAGGTTTACTGGTAAAAGCTAGTCTTCTGTGTGCTATGAAGCAGGTTCCAAGTATATACAGGTTTCTGTAGGTGAGGGAGACCTGGAAAATAAGGTGACTTTCATGTCAATTCCTGGCAGTACAAAACCATTTAAGAAAAATTCAATTCTAGGAACCTTGTTGCTATATCACTCTGTAATCCCTCTTACTAGCAACATCTCATGCAATGGTTTTTGTGAATAGTTGTTTGCATTCAAAATCCTATTTCCTGTCTATTTGTTCTCTAATTAAGGTAATTAGAACCCCTCAGATGAAATTTTTTGTGTATCAGAGGCAGATGAGTTCACATCCTTTCAAACTTCCCTTTTCCTGACCTTTTTTATCCATGTGAGCAAGCTTTTACATAGACCATTTCCATGCTTGTTTATTTGTTAGACTATCTACTCATCACAAAGTTACACTTAATTGCTTGAGAGCACGAAGCCACATTACAGCTATAGACCAGCCAGCTCTGCAGCTGGCTATGATATTCAAGTAATGTAAAAGCATTTCTAGGATGCAAGATGAGACTATCACCTATGCTGACAAGAAATGAGACCTGCCCTTTTCTGAATGGGCTCTGTGCTCAAAATGAAAGATAACTTCTTGAAGCACCTTGGAGTGTGGTTTCATCCACATGAAATGCGGTCACTGAATTACTTGCCAAAGGTAGAACAAGTATTGTAATTACACTCAGTCACCTACTACTGCCTCTGGTTTTCATAAAATCTGCTCTTGGTTTTACACCTGAAATATGAAAATTTTAGACAAAATGTAGTAGGTTGAAGTGAAAGTCATGGGTTATCAGTAGTCACTAGCTATTGCCAAGAGGTGATTCACAGTTGGCTTAAGCTTTTAAGAAGACTCCAGAGACCTTCTACCAGTGTGCTGCCCAGAATCTTCCCTTGATATCACTTTTAGACAATTTTTCTTAAGAAGACAAGTTGGAGCCAGACAAGAATCAGTACGCTACTTTGGGGAAGATGTGGGCTATCCACCACAGAGATTAATTTGTCTTCTGTTTGATATTAAGCTAAAGACTTATCCATTTCGCATCACCTAGGCTCAAGCAAAATCCCTTTTGTGTACAAAAAAAGCCCAGCAGCTCTCTAAAAAAGTTGTGACATGTAAGAAGACCAATTCTATATGAAACTGATGAGCTATAATAAAACAAAATGCCTCCAACAGCTGGGAGGGGAATTATCCTCAACACATAATATGGGGACAGGCAGAAACAGCAAACTTCACTTATTGCACATCCCAAGGAGAGCTGTGCTATCCTTCAAACAGTGTATGTCTGCACTGTACTTCACCTTGGTGGTGACAAAACAATTGAGTTTCCCTAGGTTAAGAAATAAAATTTAATTCTATTATTTTTAAGGTGTACTGCTATTTTTGAACAGGCAAAGGAGATTCATTATTAATATGTACAACCTTTCATGACAGGAAAAGCTAAGAAAATTGGGATTGTGCAGCCTGTGAAAGAGAAGGTTTCGGGGTGACTTCATTTCATCCTTCCAGCTCCAGAAGGGAGCCTATAGGAAAGATGGAGCAAAACTATTTACAAGAGCATGCAGTGACAGGGCAAGGGGCAACGGCTTCAAACTGAAAGACAGTAGGATTAAATTAGATATTAGGAAGAAATTCTTTGCTGTGAGGGTGGTGAGGCACTGGAAAAGGTTGCCCAGAGCCATTCTGTGACTCTATTCTATGGTTCATTATACTCCTATCACCATCAGAGTTAATGCAGTTTTAACGCGCATGCTACACTGCTATTTGTTGGAGCTGCTTTTGCACGACACATTTCTATGCAACACACATCACTCCAATTGTCCCTGAAGTCACTACTAATGGCTCAGGCACACTGGAAGACAATAGGGGTAATAAAAGACCACAAACCCGCCTTGATTTTAGCTCTGTGGTCGGAGTTGTGCATTTGCAAGGATGCATATACTTACTCAACTCTTAGGAAGCAGGTCATGTAAAAAGCAGCATTTATAGAGACAATTTTGTGCTGTGATGCCTTAATAAAAATTGTTCCCTCCATGAAAAATTATTTTGATTCCTAGGATGGTTTCTCAGTGGACCTTGCACTAGCATTGGCTTTTGGGTCCCCTGGGAACCGGGATCAGTCTGTGCCAAGACATGGTAACAGCACACTGTCAAGTTAAAAGCACAACAGTGAATGTATGTCACATCAGTCAGCACCTCTGCTAAATTCCAAGGCTATACTGAATCTTCTCCTTTTTTTCCTTTTGGGAGGGATGTATTTTTTCACTAGTTAAATACATTGTTCTGAAAAGCAATTGCTCAAGATTTCATGTCCTGTGAGATTCCCATGTTTGCTGTAGATTTTTGTATTTTCTGCCTGATTGAAATGAAAGCATTAGGCTTCAGCAAGAGCAGATATTCAATTTTTCCTTTCAACAAAGCAAGAGCCATCTTTCTCAGCAGAAGAGACACCTTTTCAGCTTTACTCTAAAAATTGTGATCTTATCTTTTACTCCCTCTGGAAGACAAGTAATCAATCACAGCTTGGCACACTTCTTTTCTGACTAAAGTACTAAGTTTTACTTCAAATATTCCTTTGTATTCCCATGTTCAGAAACTGTGGTACCAAACGTGATACCAATACTGTTAGAGTGGACAGGAAAGCCAGCACAATAGAAAGAAATGCAAGTATAGAAAAAATATTTTATACTATTGGTCTCTTAAAATGCAGAATGTTATATAGAAGGAACTGGATTAAAAGATGTAACTAGAACTCAAGGAAAAAACCCAAAACCAAACCAACCAACCAACCAATCGACCAGCCAACCAGCCAACCAACCAACCAACCAACCAAAAGAAGACTGAATATGCTTCCAAAGAGCAACAAGTTAAGTCTTGCTTTTTTTGGTGGAGATGCTCAAAGCGAAGTCAGATTGTTCTGTCAATCTAGAGTGGACTTACTAAAACTGTGGTCTTTGCTTTGCAGTTGCCAATGCTTGTAATGAGGGAAAGCTCAAGGCAAGACACTCCCATGTTTTGTCAGCAGTTCAGCTGTGTGGAGCAATTGCACATCTTGTCTCTACCCAGCTTCTAATTGACCTTTCCTATCTCATATCCCCATCCCTGCCAGCTACCCAGACAGCAGCCATTAGTCTTAGTCTTTGTGCAGCCATCTCTACAGTCACTGTCACATGCAGTTGCAAAATGAGTATTAGGGCGTTAATCCTCCTTTGTTATGGTGAAGAAAAATGACAAGATGACCCTAAAGAGCATTATACCCGAATCCATCCTGCTAAATCATATTGCTCTTCACAGATCAAAGAGTGCACGTCCTTCTACCCTGGAACAGTACACTGAGCCAAAACCCACACTGTTACACATTAAGTCTGTGACTCAGAAAACTGAGACTCGTCAGGCTTTAGTGTTTAAAGGATAAACAATTTCACATCTTCTGACAGGTATCATCAATCTGTTTAACTGATTTACACCCACCAGTGCTTGTTTAAGCTTGTACTCTGTTGCTTCTTGACATATGAGATGAGAAAAACCTTTTGACACTGCCCAAGAAGTTCAGTTCCCATCCAAGAGGATGTTCCCAGGAAGTCAGGAGAACCCATACAGGGTGCTGGAGAACATCCTCACATCCAGCAGACAAATACCTCTGTTCCTCACCAGCATGTGCTTCTAACATTCTCTGAATAAAAAAAGTAAGTAGGCTTCTTGAAGGTCTCTCAAAGGAGAGTGGAAAATCAGTGTTTAAACTCCAGAAGCAGTTCTTGGGAATCTGTTCACTTACAACTATTGCAAAATAAATTGGAGAAATCAGTTTGAAAATAATGATGAAATTAGACCAATTCAATGATGAATTGTTTTGTTTGGATGATCAAGGACAAAAAGTATTTTGCCTTTGTTTTCATGTGAAAAATCAATGTTTAACTTTTTCTCATTTGTTGCAGCTTCAGAAGAAGCCTAAATTGTTTGATTGTCACAGGACCACTTTCATACAGAGCAAATGATCTACATTGTTGGATTATCTTCATTCCCACATGGAATAATTTAAGTAATGCATACCTTTGAGTCTAATGAAATAACAGGTACGCTATTTAGCTTTACGGTACCAAATTTCCAGTGTTGCTAGGTGTCGAGATGCCTTTTCCCTAAAACACATGTTCATCTTGCAGGAAAACTTATTTCAAATGCCTAGCTCCTCTACAGAGGAACAAATACACAATCTGGGTAATTTCCATTGACATGACTATGCACAGATTTTAGCCACTCAATATTTCATCAGTGCTTTTTGTTCTGGCTTTGAATCTAACAGCCACAGCTGCATATTTGTTTGCTTGGGTTTTATTTTGGTGCGTGACTGTGAAAGAATCCCAGTCAGTTCCTTTCAGCTGCCTTTCTCGTCACAACCTCCTCTATATTGCCCTGTATCCATGCATTCCTGCATCCCCTCACACACAAGCTTAGAGCAATTGTTTCTGCAAGGGACGACTCCCAAGGATAGCCTAGGGGACCCCTTCATAATTCAAGTGACTCTCAAAAGYCAAGCAACCTACAGGGTGCAGGGATAAAGACACTGGTGTCTTGGTCTGGGGCAGACTGGCAAGACAGTTCACCCAAGAAACCTCCTTTGCAGCACTGCAAAGCCCTGTAAGAAAAAGAATGAGGTGTCTAAAACATACTTTGTCCAGAGAGGATGAGAGGCTCCTAACTCCTCTGCCCTGGTTTCACTCCAGGGCCAGCTCTCCCCAGGGATGCTATCAGCAAAACCTCAAACTGCATCACAAAAGTTGCTGATTTCTTTTTCTCCTTCAGCCAGAAAGAGAGACATTTGCGAAACAGATCTAACAACTGCAATCTGGCATGCATTGTCACATTCTTATGTACCATAACCAATAAATCCACGTAGATCATCCATGATGAGGTATGCACTACTATTATTTTTTGGTTTGGAGGCAAGAGGAAGATCACTTTGGCGCTGAATTACCCAGCACTGAAGGTGGGATCGCTGTCAGAGTCATGACCAGGAACTGGGAGGAATTGGCAGCTCCAGCTGTCAATCCACAGAGCCCTTTGGCACTCATAGCCCTCCTCGGATATAGGATGAATGGTGGCTGTACAGCTGTTCACCGCTTTGTGGACACATTTGCAGTATCTGCAGCTCAGCTGATGTGCCCTTTTATGAAGAATGAGGAATTTATGGCCTCTCATTATCAGTAGTCAAATGAAACACAGACCTAAGAAAGAAACCTACCTGCAATGTGGGATATTAATCAATATTAATACATGAGCCACAGAATTAAAGAAACAAAGCAGAAAATGTGAAAGAATTTAAGAAAAAATTATTTATCTTTTTTTAATATAGACCATCAGCACTATTCATTATAGTCACCTGCAGGCTTGGATATCTTGGAAGCATGGGTAAAATTACTATACTTCAAAAATGCCACAGTGAAAAATCACCACAATAATAAAAAAGATCAACTGGAATGTACTTGCTGGCATCAAGCAAAAAAATAATAATTCACCTGAAATTAAATCCTTGTTGCCTTTCATTTCATTTAATAACTATTTAATTAAAAACTGCTTCCTTACAGACTTCTCATAAATAATCTAAGTGTGAGCGTTCCCACTCCTAAGCCTGAGAATGAGGTCCTCTGTTGTCTAGAGGATAAATACAAAGTGTACAGGAGCAGTAAAATTTTCCCAATGCTGCTTTTGCTGTCAGAGAAGAACACAGATATTTGGAATAGTTAACTTGAATAATTTTCCAAATTCTGTTCAGTTCAACAGAGTTAGATGATAAGGCAGATATGCTAGATTGAGGAGAAAAGCTTCCGGATTTTGAATTGTATTTGATTGTGTGGGGTTAAGGAAAAAAAAAAGAAGCTGACACTATCTAAATTTTTTTAAGCCTCAATGATTTTTTCCTTGAAGCAGAGAGATTATATCTACAGGCCTCTGCCATTCAAGCATATAAAATAAAAAAACAATACGGAAAAATCTAGAAATTCTCAGAGACTTGATGAAAAACTGAAGAATTGGGATTTCTTTTATCCTCTGAGGAGGTACACAAGGCTAGCCTTCCAATGCATGGTTACAATTTTTATTGCATGTCTTTGACAAACAGGAATTAAAAGTTCCATGACAAAAGTGCATTAAAAAAGACTATGGTAAAAACTTTAGAATAGGTCTCCAGGAACAGATCCTCAGGAACTTTGGAATAGATCTTGCTTGCATGAGCACTGGAATTGTTCATAGAAGACTAAGAAATCCCCACTTCTGGAGTTCTTGAAGCTGCATAAGGAAAAATGTCTCTTTGGGAAAGATGCAGGTATAGGTGATACAGATTTAGGATAGAGAAGGATCTCCCAGGTGTTCCTTCATCCCTAAACTTCCATAATGATAAAAAGATAGACCATGAGTGATCTTACAAGAAACACCTTAGGTCTTCAAATGTTGGTTTATATCTATTCAGAACTGAAGGAAGCCCAGAGCTCCAAAAATACACATCATAGCTCAATGAAATATGTATATTTCCATACATTAGTTGTTCAGTTTTCCAGCCTACAGAATAGAGACAGGTTTAGCTGGGTGAGAAGAACCCCGGTGCTCTACTACACAGTGAATTATTCTACCAGAACGCACAGTGTTTAATAGCATTTTTTACAAATAATTCATTTCAGCAGGAAATTTCCCTTTATTTCTTAAAAAACTTTAATCAGTGGAAGTGTTAATTACAGGACATAGTAACACAAAATCTTGTATAATTTCTTACTTTCTGTCAGTGCAAGACTACTACAGGCCCCCAACATTTGCATGGGTTATAAAATCAACACTACAGTGAAATATACCTCTGAATTTATTCCCAACAAGCACTCCAGAATAACAGCTTCCAAATATCTTTTGATTTACCACCCGACTAGCTAACCTTAAACCTGACAAGCTACAAAGAAGCAAAACTAAATCCACCCAAACATCATGTTCAAATTGTAAACAACATCTGCAGGAATCTGGTTTCTCTGTTCACTAAGCGCTCTCAGAGACCCCTTACAGCCTATCTAGAGCTGTTTGAACCTGCACTGATGTGGAAAGCCTCCTCTTCATCTCTAAACACATCTCATCCTGGAAAACAGGTTTTAAAAATGAAAGGTCTATGTACACATGAAGAGAAGGGCATGGGAACATGGTGAACTAACACTCTCCCATATATTCCCTGTCAAGAAGTCTGCTTTCACCTTAGGTGAAAAGGTTTTGGGTGCTGATGGCCCCAATTCCACACATATTTCAAAGGTGGTAGCTGGCCATTGGAAGAGGGCTGCTGGAACAGCAGAGGACTTTGGCACAGAATACAAGCTGTCCAAAACTAGCCCTCAGTGAGCACAGAGGAAGACAGCGCTAACTCTCCTTCCTAATCCTAACCTTAACCCTAACCCTACCCTAACCCTAACCCTAACCCTAACCCTAACCCTAACCCTAACCCTACCCTAACCCTAACCCTACCCTAACCCTAACCCCAAGCCTAGATTTCTTAGCAACAGCGAAACTGATTCCTTTTGTGTCAGTGCAACAGCAGCCATTTCTTTAAAGAACCTGTCCTCAAAGCACTCAGCAATATAAATATCCCAGGCCTTTAAACAGATCAGAAGGCATCCTCAGAAAACCTTGATGGCCACAAAGAGACTGGTCAGAATCTTCTTCTGTGAAGTTTTTTGGTGCTCAGATATCATGTGTCACGAAAAATACTCATGATAACCAAGTGAAGTATTTAGAACAGTCTTACCAGCAGTCTTACCAATCTTCTTCTGTGCACCTCTAAGAAATTCTAAGAAAAAGAAAACCAGCCATTTCCATTGTTATAGATTTCTGGATTATTCTTGATTAGATCTTTTGGACACTGTTTAAAGAACAGTTCACCTTTGGAGATGGTAGGAAACATAACAGTCTGTTTGGAGGAATATTCCAGCCAAAACATCTTCAGATCAAAGATGCAGAATTGCTTTCCAACAACACCCTTCTTTCCCAAAGCACAATTCTTAAGGCAGTGAAGCTTTACATTCTCAAAAATCCTTTTCTAACGCAGATCTAAAAATTACTACAGTGGAGCAAATGACACTCATATATAGAAAGGAAACGTCAAACTTCTGTTCCAGCGGCATCACTCGCAAGCTATAGGATTAGCTGCACAAACTGACTGTCTTGCTTCTACATGATAAACCTCTACTGCCATTTCCAGACACCTCCTCCTCCTCCCTGCCACATGACGCCTCATCTGCTGGAGATTCCTCCTGTTACCTCTCTCCTGCCAGCTTTCCTTGAAATTGCTACTCTGGGAAGCAGGAAAATGCCACATACTCAAACCTATTTGCAAGATACCAGCTAGATCAGACATCCCAAAAGTGACCACACCACAAACTCTGGTAGTTTTGCTACAGCAGATTTGGAAATGGATACATTAATTCTGAAATTGGTCAAGACATAACAATGAGGTTTTGCTAGAACATTGGGAGCATCTCTACTTTCATTCTTCAAGGCTCTGAACAATGCAAAGTTTTTCTTCATCCAGGATTCTCCACATAATATTTCTATAAATAAATTCTACTTCTTCTTCTTCTGAGTATTTTTATATATCCATTAGCATTTTTCTGATGGGTCTCCTCTGCTTATTTACTCACTTCCTCCTTTATAAAGAGTTTCACTTATCACACGTGACTGAGTCTCTCTTGACCACCTTTCTCATCTATCCTCACTTCTTCCAACAACAACATGGCACCCTGTGGTATTGTCATTTTTATGTTAGGATTAAACAGCATTAGAACTTGTGAAATTCAAATATTCTAGAATGACATTCATTTATTTTCAGTCTAGTTTCCTCTTTTATCAAAAATCCAGTCATGGCTGTTTCTTAGCAACAGATTTATCAGAACAGATTTGCATAAAAATCAAATACTCTCAAAAAGAAACTGCTAAAGAACAGCCTTATTCCTGACCACAATTAAAAGCAAATACTATAAAGCGGAAGAAAATGGTTTTGTAATTCCACACAAAATCTAATGAACACATATGATATTGGCACCAATTGAAGTAGGTGACCTTATAAACTTTTCTAACTAATGTATCTCTGAAATGATCTGCAAAAATCATCTTCTCACCTTCAGAGATCAATAGGAAAAAAACCCACCAAAACCAGAAGCACAAACCATGCACAGCCACAATCCTCTATTGCACTAGACTAGATTGAAAATTGGCATCTGCAATGGTCACACACAAAATGGTCTCAATGGACCAAGCTGCAAAAGGCAGACATGTGTGTGAAAAATGCCCACAATCAATTCAACCACAGCAGTACTAGGTAACCAATAATTGGACTTCAGTGTAGGAGCATAATTGGTATTTCATTCTCTAGAGTCACCAGAGATCTATATCGTATCTATCTATCTATCTACCTACCTAATCGCCACATTTGTACCATAACTTCAATAAACTCCACGTTCTTAATTTTTACAGTCTTTAGAAAGAATTCATTTTCCCCCAAAGATTTTTCTACACCACTTCTCTTTGCCAGATGTGGTTTTCCTTTTTTTTCCCTTTTAAAATCCAATATAATATGCTAAACTAGTTCATCACAAATGTAAAGAAAACAAATTCAGAGATAGGGTGAAAGAGTCAAACCAAACACAAAGCATTAGATCCTTTGAACAGATAAAGTGGAATAGCAATACCAAGAGTCTAATTCCCTTCCTCTTAGTATCAGCCAGGAGTAAGTTGTTATATTGATAATGGTTTAAAATTCCTATGAATGACAGTGAAATTAGGACTGCTGTCTTTTTATTAAGAATGATGACAACCTTTTTGGCAAATGCAGTCTTCTCCTGCTGTGGCACTTAGTGGTGGCTCTTAGTTATGTCACTGAAAGGTAGCATCTATAATATATGGCTGCACATGAATTATGTTAGGAATGGGTTAAAGTAATTCATCTGTATTATTCCTACAAGACAATGCCAAAAAGGTAATTGCCCATATTTGTACTACTACATTATAGAGAATGTCAGTTTTATGTCTCCCTAATGTTTAACTGAAAATCTATAATATCCATTTCTGTTCCTTGCTGAAAAATTAATGTAGGACCAAAACCTGAAATTCCAACTCTGGTCATGCTCAGACAAAACTCCCACTGAAGCCAGTGGGAGTATTGCCAGGGAGAGGATTAAAGACAGTGAGATTTGCTGCATGCTACCAGACATGTATAAGCTACAGAGCTAGATTTTATTTATGATGCTTCTGGGACTATTAAAATTAGGAAGATACTGGTCTTTCACCTTTCAGTCAGGCCATCATGTGTGCTTGCAGGGAAGGGAAAAATGTAAAGCAGACAAGCCATATTGCTGGAGGGTGCTTAATGGCAGGCTGGAAGCCAGAAGTTAATCTGTCCTGCAGCGCAGGATCCCTTCCCTTCTCCTCTTCAAGGCCCAAAAAGAGGCAGGAAATAGCAAGGCAGCAAGCCTGTATCCCTAGCAAACAGCACTAGCTGGATGGAGTGCAGCAAGCTCAAAATTACAAAAAAATACTGAAATCATCCACAAAATTCATGCCATTCCAGCACCTGAAGCATGCCTGGGCATATGACCTTTTGGGAGGCTTTAAGCTGGGCCCTGTGCCACAGAGATAAAACGACTCTAAAGGTAGACGGCAGGAAGAAGTCAAGACATAACAGCTTCATTGAGCTCCTGCCAGGGCAGGTGAACCACACCAGCAACCAGAGGAACCTGCTGCCCTCTAGGTGGGCTCCTGGCTCTGCAGGGACGGGATGCTGCTTTATTGTAGTTCTCAGGTTTTACTGGCCTCCACTGGGTCATCTTAACTTAAATGGATACAGAAACTCTTTTTTAAAAAGTATGTATTTTGTCAACTGAACATTTGGGGTGGTTCTGTTTGTCAGTAGTTTCCAGAGGCATTAGAATCTGGTATGTTAAAAGAGCTACAACTTTTCTTCGTTTACCAACCAATTTCTCCATATTTTCATGATGACGCAGCAGTGCCCAAGGAACAAAGGTATGACAACCTGAAACAGCTAAGTTATCTAACCAATCCGCAAAAATGAAGGAAAAACTAAGTCCTGGGCTACACATTCATTTCAATTTTTATGTGAGAAAAACCCCCATGTCATTTTAGATTAACTTTTTAATGGAATCTCATTTTTAAGAGCATGATTACAACAAGTAATAATCCATAGCTGCAGTGATGACAAAAATCTCAGATGAATAAACATCTCTGATTTGTTTTATAGTGAAATATAGTGTTGTGATCTACCCAGGGTCAGAACCACGGCTCTAAGTGTAACCAAAAGCGAAACCACAGACCCTTTATGTCCTGTAACATCTTGGTGGAAAACCTCATGAATGTAGAGTTAAACTTATATTTATACTCTGTATTAAAAAAATAAATCTCATAGTAGCCTTGTTAATGGCACCTGAAGCAAAATCTGCATGTTTCCACAAGAAGAAAAAAGGTTTTCCAAATTTCCACTTCCCTCTTTGAGACAATGAAACTCCTTGATTCGGTTGATCACAGGGTAACTCAGTCTCTCTGCCACCTATCTTCAACCCTTCTTCTTCCTCTGCCAAAGGTTGTCCTTTCCTGGCATGAGTAGCTGTCCCCTGGCAATCACTGATCAAACTGCTATCATGTGGGCCATCTACCTATCACTAGTGGTTTCAGCTGTCACCATGCTCAGACCAGAACTCAGGAGCAGAAAATGTTAGAGCCTTGTAGCTAGGAACCACTGATTCCAGAGGCTATACCACCACCTCCTAATGACAGGCAACCACTTCACCTGGGCACCAGGATAGTTGAGTTCAACAGCAACAGGATATATATACATATGCATTTGGATTCCACCAAACTGTGAAGTTGCAGCAAGCGATGGAAACTTGGCATCTTCATTAGAAAGAAAAAGCATGATGATAAATCTTTGCCTTTCTCTTGAAAAGGCATACGGCTCTTCACACTTTTTTTGAGATATTGATAAAACCTGATAAAATGTGTTTCTTTACCTGGAAAGAGACTTTGCCAACTCCCAAGGGAAAAACAATGCCAACATATGGGAAAAGGTAACTTGTTTTACCACACAGAAAGCAGAGGCACGTCTTAGCATGCTCTGCTTCAAAAACAGTACTTCAACTGCCTGGAGAAAGGAAATGCTCAGGCAAATCACAGTAACTTACCTGATTTTGATTCATACTCCCACAAGGAAACAAATGCAGAGCTGATTATTTGGGTTGTATTTTAAAAACATTTAATGCATTTTAAAATTACACACCGGAGCAACTAGTAATAACACAGTTGTGTGCAGAAACCTTCACAAATGCTATTAGAGACTGAGATATTTATCAATGGGCTACCCAGAAGACAGATTTCACCAAACCAGGCAGAGAGTTACAGCATACAAGTAGTATCTCAGATAACAAAAAAATTACTTCTGGCTCATAGAAGATAAAACTAAGAGAGAAACTGACTTCCAGATTATTTAGTCCCCTGACATTAATGGGGAAAGTCAACGAGCAGGTCTTACTAGGGGGAAGCCAACACTGATATTCTTTCATAATTTTGACTTCTGTCTTGTATTTACAGCAAGACACAGAGTTTTGAATCTGAATGAAAATGGGAGTATTACATAAACATTATCTTTTAAAAAGCATAAACTTATAAAGATTTCACATTTTGTTCTAATTCTGATAGTTAATCTCTACAGGCACATGGAGTCCTCTGCTTTGTCCTCGGATTTTTAAAACATTTAATATCAGTGAAGAAACTTTTTATGACTATGCAATGATTACAAAATGTACCAGGAATTTCTGATATGGCTAGCCCTATTGACCTTCTCTCTAAGACAATTGGGGATGAAAAGTGTGAGCTAATTCATAAGCTCTGACCTCAGCATCATGCTGAAACATTAAAACTGATTGCATGGCATGCATCTTTAGAAAAAGAAAGGGAGATTCTGGTTTAGACAGTGGGGTCTAAGCTGGTATGTCTCCTGGAATAAAGACATCATAAATACTCAGCACAGGTCGAGAAAAAAATGAAAGAAACCTTACCAAGCCCTCAGACAAAGGTTTATATAAACCTAACTGTGTTCTTGGATCTTGTTCCCTAAGGCAGGGATGACACATCCATTCCTGAGGCATCATATACTTCAATGATGTGGACACTGAAATTTTGCTAAAACCCTTCAAGGGGAAAACATGGTGACTCTTCAGTAGAACAGAATAGTCATCAAGAAACTTCACAGCCAATTGTCCATCTGGACTTTCATCACCTGCTCTCTAACTTCTAGTATGCAACATGAGCTATAAGGAGTTATTAAGGAACTGCAGTTTGTGGTTGTGGTGGTGCATCCCTCCCTCCCCTAGGCCACACTATCACTGATGTGTGGTTCCCAACACACACTTGCATAATTTTGTTCTGCACATTGGCTATCTTGGGAAGGTGTTGTGGCTAGAATAGCCAGTTAAAATATTTTCCTCCTTCTGAACATGTAAATAGCACAGCACTTTTAAGTGGCAGGTATAAAAGGCACTGTCACATTCATATTCTAACTTATTATGAGATACTATTTGGGATTTTACTAATTACAGTCACAACATAGTAAGGAAATAGATCTGAAGTTTGCTGCAACAACAACAGAAGATGCAATAATGGCATCAGAAAATGGCATAATATGAATAAAATATGAATTTGAAAACTACAGTAGAATAGCATAAATAAAACAAACAGGTAGTCTTTAAATTTAAATTTTAAATTACCAGAGCAAGAGCTTCAAATAATTTTTCATTTGTCTTTCAAATGCACCTTTCTATTTTCTTTACTCACACTTATTTTAGAAAACTGTAGAGTGTATTTTCTTTTAACAGGTAAAAACACATTGCCAAAAGTTCTTTCAGTGTAGTTGAAAGACAATATATATGTATCATCAAACAGTATTTTGTGACTTTTTGCAACCTTCTCATGAAACTGCAATACACAAAGAGCTGCTTACTATGTGCTCTGTATTTTTGCTTTAGAGCCTGTTTACTAAAGTAATAAAGGAAGAAACATCAATTACTCAAAAGTGATCTTTGAACTTGTTTTAGTTGGAAAATAGTAACAGAATTACAAACTAAACTATGAAATTAACTTTTTATTCTTGAAGTATATTAATGATAAAAGTAGATGGAAGTTACAGTATCTCAAGATACAAATATCCAATACAGGTTTTATCTTTTTTTCTCATTTAAAAGAATAAAATCAAGACTTCCACAACAATACTTTTAAGTTGCAATTCATGTTCATTAAAAATAAACCCTTGTTTGCAATTTTACACTAATTTGGATCATCAAGAATATTAAGACTTCTTTTATTTCTTACAGTGTTCCTAATTCCTTTACAGATTTCCTCATTTCCCAGGCAGTGTAATAGGCTATTTTAACTTTTGCCTTTATTCAGCTTCATTTTTGATCTTCTGACTAGGTACTAACTTCTTGGTCCTCTGAGTCTGAAAACCTTCTATAACAGTATTTCAATGGCAAGTTTGTTACTACACCAAAAAATACCAAACATGTCACAATCTCAGCATGTTCTTCTACTTGGCATGTTAGAGAATCTGACAACTTATACTGTCTGCATACTTTCTGCAAAATAATTGTATCTACCAGCTTAATCAACATCAGAATTTACCTCTAATAGTTGTCTTATTAAAAGCTCCTCCTAGAAAAAGAATGGACCTTTATATTGAGGCAATTTCTCCTAGACACTGAGGATACATCAAATTAGTTCCAAAAGCATATTTTACATGGATGGTGATAAAAAAGCATATGTGTAAAATACACTGCAGGACATCACAATTGTTCAAATAGGCGAAAAATTTCAAAATTGCCTATGGGCATAGAAAGCCGTCTTGGTACAATACTCAGAGATCTGGTAAGACCCCAGAGGAGAAAAACATGACAAAATATTTCAGAAGCAAGAAAATGAACATTTAATCTGCTGTAGTCCAAACACAGCAATCACATTAATGGGAATATATGACATGCCCAAGTGAAAAGCAAAAAAGATAAAAAATGAACATAACCTGTGATACAACCACTTCAGCATTCTTTTGTATTCTGTTTCATTAAATGTGTCAAGAAATCCAGATAGCTCAGGCTAACAAACAGCTAGCCTGACAAAAAGTTCCAAAGCAAAACATGGCCTTCAAATCACAGCACTGATGTTTCCTCAAAATAATTTGGAAAATCACCACATCGTACTTGAGTATTTAACCAAACAACTTTTTTTGGTGTAAAGTTGAGTAGATGAAGTATGGCCTGATATGCAAAACTTTGTGTCTTACAGGCAACAGCTGAACATGTGGTTATTTGACCTGAATACACATACGTTTGTTTGAATGTACATGTTAATGATACACACACTTAAAATAAAGTATGTTAAATAGAAATAAAACCTACTGCAAACAGTTGTGGGATGGAGGGGGTGGGGAGAGATGCTTTATCAATAGAATAACCATTAATGATGCTATAAAAATATAATTAAGGAGTTGAATCTCACTTCTTATTGGAACACAAAGAAAACAATAGCATTTTTATAACAACAGGTAACGGGTGAGGAACTCAAAAATTGACATATTTTTCAATGCACTGCACTATTACTAATGAAATACAAAATGTGATCAATTTACAGGTAGTGAAAGACACAATGATATGAAATTATAGAACTTTATTGGCCTGTTAAAAGTAATTTCATGTAACACATTTTTTATAGATTGTGCAAAATGTTATGGTAGCATTTGGGAACAAAAAGAATGACTGTCAGTTACTTACAAGAAACATGAAAGGTTTTCAACATGAAGAATTAGAGGGAAGACGGGGAGAGAAGACTCACAGCTTGCTGATGGATAACAGCAAATAATTTTTAAACCATGGAATAACAGAATAGGTCAGGTTAAAAGGGACCACAGCGGATCCTCTGGTCCAACCTCCCTGCTCAAGTGAGGTCATCCCAGGGCACTTGGCACAGAATTGTGTCCAGATGGTTCTTGAATATCTCCGCTGAAGGAGACTCCACAACTTCTCTGGGTGATCTGTGCCAGTGCTTGGTCACCAGCACAGCAAAGAAGTTCTTCCTCATGTTCAGGCGGAACTTCCTGCGCATCAGTTTGTGCCCACTGCCTTTGTCCTGCCATTCGGCTTTCATGATGAGATGCTATGGTGGAAGGCAACTTTGTGCTAAAATTTAGAATATTACTTTTTCCATGTGTGAAAAAAAATGTTAAAGTTCTATACTTTTAAATCAACTTAATGACTCTTCCTGTTTTTAAACTGAGCCTGAAATATAAAAAAAGACTCAGGAACAGAGAGTTCTGAATGGCAGTAAAAGATTTGAAGTGTATTTGTTTAAGACTCTGGTCTTGGGTTTGTGCAGTGATGTGGCAGCCCAATTATGCTTGCATGCTAGTAAAGTCAGTGCTACCTATGAAATAGCTGTGTTAAAAAAAACCCCTCTAAAATAATACTAAAATACTTAGGAAAAAATCAGGATTTCTTTTCTGTTTGGTGGACATACCTGACAAGGGAGCCCTACTCTGCTTACATCAAAGAAAAAACAAAGCTATCATAAGAAAGCCATGACTTTACCCTTTACTTCCTTGAATATCAGATAGTTCTCTGAAATTTTATATGGTTGTTCTTGTCATTCCAGCTGAGGAACAAAGTAACAGCAAAAACATGTATGCAAGGAGACAAGTTTCCTCCTATATTAAGAGGTAATCTGCTTAGTAACCCTGCTGTGACTTGCTGCCTCTAGAGACCACGGGGGAATGGCCCTCTTCAAAATGAAAGCAGTTTGGCTCTATGCTGCCTACAACTCTGCTGCAGGCCAGAACACGTGCTTATCCAACACACGCCTTTGCAGCTGAAAAAATATAGCTAGTCATGGAAGGTTGCTATTAAAATTAGAAGGATGTAGCATGTCCATACTAAAACAATACACACTCTCATGTGGGCTCTTCCAATCTATTGCTTTTTTTTGGATGAAAGTAAGTCAACCAGTTAATCTTGAGGCTGATTAAAAGAGAATACCATGTTCTCCAAGTTCAGTCACATACATGCTTGTGGAACTGAACAGCTATATTTATTTCCAATCAATGCATCACTTGCTATCTTCAGAGCAGATTTATTTTGTATGAACAAAAGAAAAACAGAGCAAATGGAAGCCAGCTTCAAAAGTTTGGGCATACACATTCCTATAGAAGTGGGACAATGAAATGAGCTATGACACGTGAAATACACAGCACCAGCATTCTCCACACGCTCATGACGTTGCATTCACGCTCAATGCTTCCAACCACCCACAAACACATGTTCTGGAGATCAGATTATGAAAATCTCACACAACATGGACCTACATTATAATCTGGAATACTTTACACCATCACATAATGATGGCAAAGTCCTTCAAAAGGATATTCCAAGATGCTACACATTTGTGCCCTAAGAAGAAGAGAGCTTACCACAACTCAAAAAGTAGGACATAGAGCACTCTGAAAAACAGAAAACAGAACCACCAACAATTGGAAGGAAGAGAAGAAGCCAGAGAGAATGATGGAGAAGAAGAAAATACTAAAAACCTTTACATAAGGTTTTGGAGTTTTCTTTTGAAATAAACATGAGCAAAATACTTTGCTGCAAAGTCTACTAATAACTTTTGAATTATTTCAAATAATAAAATATTGTTATTGTTAACAACAATAATTATTATTAACTGGAAAAAATGGCTGAATTAAAAAGAGCTTTGAAAGGGTGATTTTTTATCTGGTGGATAATAACTTTCAACTTTACAAACCATTTGCAAGTTTTTAAGCATTAAAATAGATGCAAATGAAGTGATGGCCTTCATGGTGATGATTAGCTGTCAACTTTACATGGACAACTGGGTAAAGGGATTGACAAACTGAAGGCTTCTGTTTAAAGAGCCACTTGGAAGTGTATGGGTCATTTTCATATGGCAAAATTCCATGTGTTTTATTGTTTTTGAAAAACCAGGCTTAGGAATTTGCTTTCTTAGGAAAAAATTGATTTTTAGCGCATCTGCCAATGGTCAAAAAAGAAAAAGCAATCCCTATGAGAACTATTTGAAGTAAAATTGTATTCAACTAGCTGTCCACAGGTTTTCTTGGCACCGTCTGCTGTTTCCAAGGATCTTGATCTTACTCCCACTGAAGTGCATGTTTTCTGCTGCCTGGGAGAGGTCCAGCTGGTAGACAAAGGCAGTGGAAAGGATGAAGACAGCCTTTCGCAGGTTATGATAGTCAAGACATATTGCCATGAAAATATCTCATAGCAGCCTCGGTCTGCCCTGGCTGTGGGCTTCCAGGACTCCCACTAAAAGAGAGATGGTCTCTTTCAGGAGAGAAAGAGGAGACAGCTTTCTTCAGGAACAGACATTTTGCAACTGCTCCCACCTCGCTTTTCATGACAGGCAGCTGCAGCAAGCACAGTCTGACCTCTGCCTGGGAACAATGCACTTCTTTGCAACATAGACCTGGCCACTGGTCAAACTTCCATCATATTCAACAGAAACAGGTTTATTTAACAGACTGGATGACATGACTTGCCTCACACCAAAACATCCCCAGCAGTGCTTCCTCTCCAGGCCCCAAACTAATCTGCCCATCAAACTGTTCAACAGCTTATCTCAACATGTCTCTGAACATATTAAATGTCTATCTAAAATAAATTCTAGCACAAATAAACCCCTTCTAGCAGAACCGTAGAAATATGCTTTTATTTTAGTTTCATGTCTGGCACAGCAGAAAAAAATAGTAACTCTGCCTTTAGACATTTCATAGCCTTTTTTATTGCTCAGTAAAACAATATAAAAGCTTTTTAATGTCAAATCCTGGATGTTCATCAATTTTAACCATGTTAATGGTTCCTGTATGATTTTTAGTTTCAGTCTCACTTTATTTTAAGGAGGTCAAGAATTTGTAATTAAGTAAGCCCTTTGTAAACCAACACTATTTGGGCATATCAGAATCTCTACAGTTACAAGCAATGTCACTTACAATCAAGCTGAAAGACAGAAGCTAGCGGGTATCACAATTTCCATGTTAAAAAGTATAGCTCCCTTAACTTTAAGAGGCTCTGTCCACATACTGGAAAAAAAGCATTTTAGGAACATGTAGTCTTTTTCCATCAAGCATTAAACATCTGTGCTAAGACATTATTAGTAACAAATCATGTGCTGTAATCCATAACGTTCTGTGAATGTCTGCATCAAGTAATAATGTACTGAGTATCTAACATAATGTAGTACAAAATATGTAAGAAGGATATTCTACAATACAGATATAAAAATATATATATATATATTTCAGTGGTGCATAGATCAGTTGTTTATTAAAGTACCTCCATGATTACATAAAATTCAAAATACTGTGTCAGTACATTCTGAAACATTTGAAGGTCAAACCTACCCCTATCCAATAAAGATGAACTGCAAAGTGCTACAAAATAAATTACAAAAAAAATTATGTAAAATCCCCAATCAATAACTGTGCATATTTATGCATATAAATATTATGAATCAGAAAGAACTACTTTTTAAAATTAAATATTTCAAAAGTCAACAGCCAAATTCCAGCTTTGCAAGTTTGCTTTTACCCTGCCAAAAGAAAAGGGTTCAGATTCTCACCTCATTAATTTGGCAATAAATTGTGAACACATAACTGAGATATGCTGACTTTGTCCCAGCAAACTTCAAACTGGAATTTGGGCTACTGGGTCAAGGTCTGCTCATGATCCAATATGTGTTTAATGTAAGTCCACTGACTTTAGTTCAAATGTTGCCACTAGATGATTGTCTACTGATTTGGAATCACCTCTATGACATCAGATATTATTTCAACAGGAGGACAGATTCACGGATAAGCAAGAAGTCCAAGAGGAAAATAATTAAAAGGAAGGTAAAATGAGTCAGTAAGCAGAAGAGAAAGTTAGGATCTCTGGAAAATAACACCATGTCTTATAAGACACAGACTTAGGGAGGAAAAAAGGCAGACATTCCTAATACTCTTTCTCAGGAACAGCAGAGCACTTGATGACATCTAACTTCAAACAGGAACTATGATGGATATCCTTAATTGCTGCCATCCCTCCCCAAATCACCACAGTATGTGCAGGGCGACAAAGACAACACGATTCCTAGGTCATCAGTAGACTTCCAGCTCTGTCCTCCTCTTTAATGTGGGGAGCAGAATACATCTTTGGGACAGATTTTTAGCAACTGCATCTTCCCTTCCCTAACTAGTGGAAAGGGATAGAAGTATCCCCCTACATAGGCCTAGAAGTATGCAAATGTGGATGCACGTCTTGACTAATATGGATATTTCTGAAACTTGAGCACAGCAGGGATAAAGAACTTGAATGCAAGAGACTTAAGAGAACACAAGAAAAAAGTTGAAAGATTAAGGGTCTTAGAAGGCAAAAAGCAAGTAAATACACAGAAATAGAATTAAAGAGTCAATACAGTACTGTAGAAAGAGAGGAAAGATGTATGGCTTTAAAAGACTGCAGTAAAAGAAAATGCAATAGTGTTACAATGAAAGAGTGAAAATGGCTGAAATTAAAACCAGGTAACAATGAAAAGCAAATATATTAAGGACAAAATAATACCATCTATTTCATTAAACATAGTTATAAGGAGTTAAATTCAAAATAAATCTCAAAAATTTAACCAGAATACACAGAAACATAAGCATCTACTTCAGTCTTTCACTACCAGTCTTTCACTCTTTGTAGCTAACAGTTTAAAAAGCCCTGAAACTTCATACTTCTTAAAATTCCCCAAATTGAAAAGATCAAAGTAGACCCTCAGAATATGATACATAAATCAAAAGAAAATTAATTTCTAGTACTATATCTAAATGCAGCCCTGCTCTTGAAATATGCTCATGCCTTCATTTAGCTTTACTTGTTACAGTAGACTCTTCGCAGTATAGTGAAGCACATTCTGAAGCATACTTCACAGTTAAATATGGACAGTTAAACAAGCCTCTAAGTCTACATCTGAAGGACCAGCCACATACCATTGCTCTTCTTGCTCTTGGCTCAGAATCAACATTCTGGCCTACTACAGATTTGTGTGCTTCTTCAAACTCAGGGACTATCCTGAGTAAGCACAACCTAACTGAATGTCTAAGTGGTGGCACTGGTTAAATACCCAAACACACCAAACACTATTGCCACCTTTCTGTATATAACTTAGACTCCCCATCTTCCTGGTAAAGTCAGTGGAACTACATACATAATAAGATTTGCAGGGCCAGCTCTGCAATTTACTGCTTCAGGAGTTAAGACCATATTCTGCAAATATACAAGAACTTAACTTTAAGGATGTGAGCATTTCCACAGAAATCAGTGAACTTGCACACACACTCAAACTAAGCATTGTAGAAATTTTGCAGAGGCATTAATTCAATAAAATAAAAGCAGCTTTGCAGTTCACCTTTGATAAATATTATTTATAAAAACAACATCTTTCCAGTTAAGCTCGAACAGAAAAAAAATTGACAGAGGAAACAATGTAATTTCATTTCAATGTCATTTTGGAAGACACAGGGAGGACAAAGCAATAGGAAAGAGTGTGGTAGCTTATTTCTGGAATTTCTTGAGTTTTTTTAGCTGCCTCAGGGCTTTACCTTTCCCTGCTCTTGGAAAAACAGCTACTGATTTGAATGTACTATAGTTCTCCAAACATAACCAATGTTTAAAAGAGAAATCCAAGGGAGGTGGCACTTCACTGGGCAAGAACATTGTCCACTCCCTACAGTGCAGCACACAGATTCCACAAGCTCAACAGCCCCTCTCTCATCTTTTTCCTTATTTCATTTACCCATCCAGTGGGATCTTATGAAATAAAACAAAACCTAAAAAAAACAAAATAAAGTGTGAGACATCATGCTTAAAAAAAGAAAAAAGTCAAAGAAAAATCAATACAAAAGACCAAACACAAATGAATACTTGACAATCAAACACATACACATAAAAGGCATTTAAAGAATACATAAATTAAATAAAAACTGTGCATGAATTTATGAAAATGATGACATTACCTCTATCTTGTGGCTAAAGATTTTATTTGTTAAATAAAAATGTATAATGTGTGCTATTTCTTTGTCTTTAACATATCAACAATACTTTGTCTTTAACATATCAACAAACTCAGATTGTGCTGTAATGCAGTAAGTCTAGAATTCCCCAACCAGGGACCGTGCTATGTATGGGGTTAGAAAAATCTCAGCCAGGTGCTCTGTCTTGTGCCAAGGCTGATGGTGAACAGCCCAATGTGCACAATCAAGGTGTCTGCCTTTAGTTTGATACGCCAATTACGTGCATGGTACCCCACTATGCCACAGACTTATTCTAAGTACCAGGGTCCTCTCTAACTTTTGTTTCACACCTTAGCTCTGTGCACATCATTCTTTCTGCCTGCTCTAAACAGGCTGCTGCCCTTAGCAGCATTAACTGTCTCTGTAATGGCAGAAAAATTTGGAGCTGGGAGAAATATTAGTCAATTATCTTGAAATTATTTGTATTTAAATGTCAAGAGGAACTTAAAAATCAACAACTAAATATGATGGCACACTGAAATACATAAAAATGCCCAGGATGTGTTCTGGTCTGAGATAAAGGACAAATCTATCCCCCAAAACTTTCCTGACTGGCTAAGGACAAGATTTTTTTTTTAAAGCTACATAGGGTCCTGTGTGGAATTCAGCTAGCTGACTTAATGACACAAATACTTCCTAGAATAGCATTGCCTTACCTAGTCTGTTGTTATCTGAGGCAGTTGAGTTATTATGTACATCACTGTTGACAGCCACCATTACTTGTTCTAATAACATTTGAAAAAAACACATGTGAGAGTTTTACTATTAGTCAGGAAATGTAAACTTCAATAGTAGTTTTTGTCTATGTTTTTGGGCTTTTTAATCTTGTTTTAATAACAAGTGTTTGTGAAGACTGAAAGCTTACCCATATTCCACAGAAATCTAAACAATTCAGAGCCAAATCTTTATTTGCTTTCAACGAATGGGACTTACACTATCAGCTTCAAGAAAAGTTAAATTTCACTGTCAGTAGCAATGACTAATTCATGTGCATTGCATTTTCTTGTTTGTTTCTACCCTGGAAGTAGGTAATCACACATACAGGTGATGAACTTGCTAGCTTTGTACAATCCCATATTTCCAAAAGTGTTCAGCAAAATCCCTTTTCTTTGAAACAGTTATTAAGGTCTCATGCAAGGTGCCAAAAAACCCCAAAGGAACCTGCTAATTCACAGACAAAAATAGAGCATCAGTTGAAGAAAGCCTCATTTCAGAGCAGTAAGCAATTATCTGAAGGATATTTAGAAGTTATAGGTTAGAAAAAGAGTAATATCCGGGGTTTTTGGTAGTCTACAATTAAGTCTACTGCATGGGTGCTACTTTTGTCTTGAATTTCCTAAGTCATTCAGACCTCTCCTGGAATTTTGCTTTCTTAAATATGGGAGGTTGCATATGTTCTTGGCAACTTAAGACAAAGGACACACACACGTATTTACATAAAAATGCACATTTATACCATACTTTTAACACAACAGCAAATCATTGCAAGGGAAAGGTTTTTTGACTTTTAGATTACTCCTTACCTGGTCTGCTGCAGTCACAGTGAAATCATATTGCTATGTTTTAAGACACTTCTGAATTTTAATTCGAGAAGTTGTCAACTAGTATTTAGTGTACAGTACACAGGTAAAATAGAGGTACAAACCAGATCTCTTACAACTACTGCAAACTTCACAAGATGAGTCATGATGGAGGGCCACAGGAGTGGGGAAGGTGGTAGAACTATTTTAAGGAAGGCAAGCTGATATGTTCTTGTAAACAACCAGAGATGCTTAGGGAGATGGTTAAATGGTGGGCTTGGTAGTGTTAAGTTAATGATTGGACTTGATGATCTTAAAGATATTTTTCAGCTGAAGTGATTCTATTATTCTATACTCTTAGTTGCATTTGTGTGTATTTTAGTAACCCTGGTAGCCAACAGTGGCATCTAAAACAACCACTACGGGAGAAACCTCAGACCTATGACCGAGCAGTCCACAGGAGTAAAGAAGTCCACAAGGGGAAGGGAGTCCTGCAATTCCTATTGAAGGCAGAAAAATTAATCACAAAAAAAATATATTTTAAGGAAAAAAACTAAGTAACAGAAAGGAGTCAAAAGAAAAGAAAGAAAGAAAGGAAGGAAAAAGGTAAAAGAAAGAGAAAAGTGGAAAAAAGACAAGAGACTACTAAATTTAATTGCTAAAACAAGGAGAGAAACCAGGTGCAGTACACAGAAAAGGATACATGAATACAAAATAACTGTCAGGAGTGGGGCGGAGTGGGACAATGGAGCAAGGAAACAGGCCAAATATAAAGATGCAGAAACTGAACAGAAATGCTTAAAAAACAAAACTTCATTTGTATACTAGATCTCTGACTATTTGGAGACATTGAGCTAAAAAAGGCAAAATATTACGGGCAGTAGATATTTAGAAGATGATTTCTAAATGGGAAGCCAGCTTCCCATTTGACTTCTCAGAGTTCAAATGGAGTCAGTTAGGCAGGCTGAGGCTTGATTTTTGCTTGAGTTGCTGCTGAGGTGCTAGATTCTGAGTTTAATATTAGTTTTAAAAGTACACTGCTGTTATATAAGCTGCCACTCAGACTTGCAGAGGAAAGTACACTAAAGAATTAAATTAAAAGAATGTCAAAATGAAAGTGGAAGACAGAAAAAAAACTATTCATCTTCCCTGTACAAGGAACGACAGAACTTCATTCATCCTTTAAAGGAACATTATGTATCTGTCTCTCTGAAATGCAAATTTGTCCAAGACAGTAAAGAAAATAATAGGCAGTTTAAAATGTGATAACTTTACTTCCAATAGCAGTTCTTCATTCAAAAAGCTTTGAAATCAGCACTGAATTAATTACTAGTCTTTAAACAAACATCATAAAGAATCTGGAGTACACTATTTTGGGAACATCAAATTTAAGCCTAACTGCTTAATAGAAAGAATAGTTTGAATTATATTATTAATAAGGATCCAGTTGAGCTACCAGTGAGGATTTTTTTTTAATCCTACTTTCTAGAAGTACCACAGTTGACCATCTCTTAAGCTTTGCAGACCTGTATCTCAGATACTGGATGATCTGTACTGTTCTGAGAGTTTACTCTGATTGGGAGCCGGATAAAATGCCACCAGCTAACTGTTCCCAGCTTTTTGATTCATTAGAGAGGAAAACATGAAAGGAAAAGTATAACAGCAACCCCCCTACCTCTATACCTACTGTACTGATTTTGAAAGAAGAGCCTTTAAACATGACCATTTTTAAATGTAAAGAAGCCATTTTTTTTCCATCTTCAACCAGCACACAACAAAAAAACTGAGCAGTCAATGGCATTGTAACATCATATGCATCATAACATCTAATTCACATATTTGGGAAAATGACTGTTCTTTAGATAGTCATACATTCATGGACTCAATTTCTACCTATCCCAAAAATATTAATCACACTTCTTCTCACTGGTTATGTTCCCTACAAGCCACTACCTAAGTAATTCAAGAAGGAAAATGTTACATGATGGTCGTCTTCTGAACTTTCTTCACAAATCAAGATGCTAAATTTTAGTTGCCTAAAATCCTTCTTGCTTCAACTTGAAATACATTATTTCAATGAGTTGTAATAAACTGGAGGTCTGAAGTCAGTCTTTCTCAGCCATTAACAACCTGACCTACACTCTGTCTAAATAAATGTTTCCCATAATGATGACTTAACTGAATACAAAACTTTTTATATATACTCACATCCCACTTGCCAATTATGTCTTTACATATGAGTTGCATAAATTTGGAGACCATATATGTAAACCAAATCATTCAAGGGAGAGTACAAGCAAAAGAAGTGCTGAACAACTGAAACTTTCCATGACATTAAGTCTCATCCCATATTCTCTCTTCATCAAGTGTATAATATTTATTCTAATACTGCATAAGGTTTGCATAAGGTTTATTCAGAATATTGTTTGTGGCATTGATCTAAACAAAGCATTTGAATCAAAAATCAATGTACATTTTACTTTTTCTAGTGTGGACTAAATGAGCATACACGGCGTGTATCTCTTCATTCTTTTTACATGAACTGTGATTCCTATGGAAAAAGTTCAAAAAATTTGTCAGTTTCTCGTTTCAAGAAGGAAAGAAAATGAAACCATTTATTCCTAGTTCTATTTGCTTTTTGGATCTGAGCCATTGCTTCAAAGAGCAGTGCTGGCTAATGCTGTGGCAAAATCAGGACAAAATGTCACCTAACTTCTGTTGGAAAGTGAGAAGAGACTCCTGGATAGTTTTGCAGAATTTTTGTTGCACAAGGAAGAATAATGTCTTAGAGCAATGCCTACACAGCAGCAGAAGATAAAATTCTCTGAAGAAATACGAACCATTTCTTAGGATTTTGCAGATTTTACATGCACCAGGCTCAATACTGCCTTTTGTTTCAGAGCACAAAAATATAAACATTCACTACAATTTTTTTCTTTCATCTAAAAATAGTTTTTACCTCATGAAGTACTAAGAATGTTTTTAATTCATATAATTAAGAGCTCTAATGATAAGCATAAATATGACTTTTTACCCTAATGATAAAAGCATGTATAGAAGACAAAAAAAATCGACTTATTGGAGGCCAGGAATTCACAGAAAATTCTGTAGCTGAATTCAACATTAGTCTCTATTTTCTGATCCAATTTTCCTGTAACCAAAATGTAAATGGGTAATTAGGACCAGAAGAGACTAAATAGTCTTACCCATGAAGTTATACATTAAGATAATGAATTTTGACCCTCTTATATGCTCCAATTACTTATAACAGGAAGGTAGCACACAATCATATTAAACTCAGGACTATTTACAGTAACCCAAAGCTAAAAAGTTTCTTCAAAATATGCAGTATCTTATAAAGATTTCTTTTCTGCTATAACTGTCTCTTCCTCTAATTACTAAATTTATGCTCCACAGATAAGGATACATGGCTTGTAATTTTATGGATGCTTCCACCTGTATTAGATTTCCAAATAAGCATAATAAAATTGTAGTCATCAACATCAGTATTGCAGCCAGTATTCAAACTAATTAATTGTTTGTTTCATTAATCTAGAAGTTTATGAATTGAGAATGGAGGTCAAGCAGAATTACACATACTTAGGTATAGAACCTCATAAAGCTCTTCTCAGTGTAAAAGAAGTTAGAAATAAGAGGTGATAAAACTGAACCTTTTTACTCAACATTTTAGAGACCAAAAATATTTTGTGTTAAGAGTCCTCTATATGGTTAGCAAGGATCATTTAATATCTTAATCTGTTTTTCTTTAGTTTGATCTTGACTTTTGATTTTATTTCCTAGTATGATGCATTGGATATGACGCAAATTTTCCAAGCAGGCAGCAGAAAAGAAAACAGTTGTGCTCTGCACTCTTGAAGGAGAAAACATTGTATCTTTCTCAATGAGAGTCATTACCCTCATGACTTCCAGCGCAACATCAAACAGAAGTTTCCTTTTACAGTACTGCTGCTCGTGCTGCAGTTGTTTTGCTTTCTATTGATTAGTCAGTCAAGGACATTAAGAACTGAAGCTCAAACCACCATTACTCAGAGACAGCCAGTACATATATTTTACAGAGCTCCTAATTCAGGGACAGTTAAAGGAAAAAAGAGAGAGTGTGAATAAGCAACTGCTCAGTCACTGAAACAGAACCCGGCATTAACGACAGCTCCCCACAGAACCACAGAATATGTGCATTAGTAGAAACTCAACTCACAGGAAAGAGTGTAGCAATTACTATTTGCATACAAACTTTAAAAAATGGATATCTGCAGTTTATTTTACAGTTCATTTGCATAAAACACTGTAGGCCTGAGAGATCAATCAATAAATCAAGGGATGCTTTCTCAAAGCTTCCTGCAAGTACTTTAAAAGTCAAAGCTCTTAGGAAAGAAGGCCCTTTACCTTATGACATCCCTAGAATTTGTGCTTAAATGCACCCATTGGTATGCATGTAAAATATAGAAATGCTACTTCACAGCTACAAATCTGATAAATGTCAGTTTACAGCCACAAGGAAGATCAGAACACTTGAAAGACACAGCATAATTATGTCTTGCCCCTTTGAAAAAGAGAATCACTGTCAATTTTTAAACCATTCTGTCTCTACCCAAATGTTGAAGACAACCCTACCATCCAGTTATCTTGAGTAATTCCAAATATTCTACATTTTCAATATACGACCTTTTAATAAGAGCTGGAAAGAGAGTTTTTATATACAAATTAGGGAAATAGCAGTGCTTGTTACAGTGCAATAGGAGTTATGAAACTGTATCACATATGTTCATTTATAATGGGATTGTTTTGCTTACTGTTCCCTTACACCAATATTAACACCTTTGATCTATTACTGTCCTCACAGCTGTTATTGAGCAATTCTTCATATTCCTTGCTATGACATTTTACCTTGTGTCTGTGAAATCTGAACAATTCTTAAAAGGTGCATCTCATAATCACTCAGTGCTTCTAGTAAAACAATTATGGGGTTTCTTTACTTCATTATTTCAGCTGCCTTCCTTTACAGTCACTGCTAATCAAGTACTTCCACATAGCAATTAACAATTTTTCCTTAAAAAACCTCATCATTATCTTGATTGTGGTCAGTGATCAAGATAATGGACTGACAGCAAACAACCAAGAGCCAAATCCTAGCTAGTCCCATTAATATTATGCTATATGAAGATAAACTACGTGATTTCTGTGCATCTATTCTTCCTCCATCTTCTGCATGCTTCTAAGTCCAGAACCAGAGATCACTGCCCAATTTTGTTACAATAATGGCTCAAATATTTCACCGAACAAATTCTCTCTTGATTGAAAACTTAAAATGTAGCCATAGGTGATCAGGCCCACACAGCATGTGTTTATGAGATGCTGGTTCTGATTGACAAACCTGGTCTACATCTATGACAAGGCAACGCACTTGATGGATGAGGGAAGGGCTATGGATGTTGTCTGCCTGTACTTTAGTCAAGCCTTTAACACAGCACTCTCCTGGAGAAACTGGCTGGTCATGGCTTGGATGAGTGCACTGCTCTCAGGGTTAAAAACCATCTGGATAGCTGAGCCCACAGATTGTTGGTGAATGGAGTTACATTCAGTTGGAGGCCAGTCACCCATGGCTTTCACCAGGGAAAAAGTCAAAAGAGTGAAAGAATGTCACTAGTTATCTCTTACCACAAATCCTATGTCACAGAATGGGAAAGAGACAACCTTCAAGTTGCCGTCCACTGAAGTTTAGCTCAAGTAGTACTCTGCAGTAACACATGGCCTTTGAGGGTGGTGAAGGATGAGGCACAGTATGTTTCCTTCAGAACCTCGAGGCCTGGTTTTGCATTCCTGAAAAGTCATCTCGAAGTTTTGCATATCCTTGTAGGCAGTTTGAAGAATGTGCATTCAGGTCCTGCACCTATTTCAAGGCTCCATAATCTTTTCTTTCTCCCTGGACATTACAGTATGTTAGAATCTCTCCCCAATACAGAAGATGGAGAATATTTGTAAGGAAAAATACTGCACAAAACTGTACTAATTGAAGCAATTTGAATCTTCCAAATCCCATCTACTTGGAGCCATTATGAAAACCACGTGTGTTTACTCCAGTCTAGCCTTGGTTTGCTTTACTCTGTTCTCAGTTTTGTTCTCAGTACATGGACACAAAATGGTTCTCCATTCAAAGAGGACTCTTCACAGGATATACCAAGAAAAGGAGAAAGAAAGTGCTCTTGGGAAAAGGGAAGTTTCCACTCACTGTATTTATGAGTTCTACCTCTTACAGCACCCTTTTGATGCAACAAATCACGTACATTTAATGTGCTAATTCCACCCATATTACTGTCACCTGTAGACCCACGCACTTTATAGTAAAAGTAAACAATTTTACTAAGCGATACTATGTAATTATAAATTTAGTTAACATCAAATAAATGAGATGTGAATCTATAATAGATGCCATGTGTAATTGCCATAGCTGCCAGAGCAGGCTATTAGCAAATCAGCGCATAAGACTGTTCTCTTATTTGAAACTGTATTCCTGCAAGTGGAGTGCATGGGTTTACATCCACATCTGGCACACAGGATGCCATATATGTTATATGACTTTGAATTTCTGTCTGAGTACTCTTTGTGAGCCAAAGAGTGCTGGCTACCACTGACACGTTAGGAACAGAAATTTCCAAGGTGTTTAAACACAAATAGAAATATCCTTTCTCTTTCTGTGCAAGTGAAATCCTAACTCCTGTCCTGTTACCAGCTCAAGTAAAACCACTCTCCAGCATTACTGTCCTATAACTTTGTAGAGACAGAACCAGGAAAGGAGTATTTCTATTGCTCAGTTATCACTGTAGCATTGCTGAGGTGAGCTTTCTGAACTTCCCTCTTTCTACACAAAGAATAATCTTGTACGTGTATTGAGGTTAACAAAATGCTTGAAATGCATTTGAAATAAACAATATTTCATCTGAAAGAAGAGAGATTGATGCTTTTCCTTAGAATTGATGCTTTCCATAAAGGCGCCAAGAAAAGCAGAGTACTCAGTCTTCACAGTCAAACTGACTTTTCAATCAATAAGTAGGCATACCAACACACCTGACTCTTCTTTGGTCGCGCAAACAGAAGGCCTACTTTGGGGTCCAAAAACTAAACGGGTTCCAGCCTGCAACAACTGCAGGTCAGGAGCACATGGAACCTGGCAATGCTCKGGCCATTGCTGGCCAAAGGTGGTTTTCTGCACTTCTACTACAGTCACTGCACAAAGAGCCAGCAACAGTGCTAACATCTACCTTACTTACTTTCATAAGACAGGGTTCCCATCTCTTTTCCATGTCTCCAGCCTCCCCCCAAAAAACAAACTCAAGATTTACGTGGAGCAAGGCTACTGCAAACTATAGCTTGAGTGACCCCTTTATACCCGACTAGTCATGTGGATTCAGACACACAAGATGATGTGAACAGACATACAAGAAAATCCAAACAGTAGTTAACATGCCAAAATCTCTGGTGTAAATGGTATGTGCAAGACTACTTGCATCCAGCCCCATGTGCTAAGGTAAAGACTTCAAAGACAAAGAGGTTCAGGGCACATATTTGCCAGTAAATAAAAATATTCAGGGGTGTATCTTCTTTTTGTTTATTCACAATTATTTATCCTATATTAAAGTAAGTTACTATTTTGACCTAAGACAAACAGCATTCTCCTATAAAATGTTCCAGGACATTTCAAAGGAGAGAATGTGTCAATATTTTTTTTCAAGTACTTATAGGGCCATCCTACTTGAGGAATGAGGGAGAAGCATATTTTAAACCTGTGGGTACAATCTATGCCTTTCCCTATCGGCCAGAGAACATAGCCTAGTCCCATTGGCTTTGATGGCATCACAGGTAACCTCAAAGACTGCTGTGCACTGCCCCAGAACCAAGTCAAATTATACAGTATATGCAAACCACACACTGTGACTACTGTCCAGAGAGAACACTTAAGAGATAATGCAGGACTAAGTTATTTCTGATTACATGAAGTTAATTGGAAGAGGTGAGTCAGTTATGTGAGATGCATGCTATTATTGCAACTGAATTTATAATTTTCAAAATGATTGTACCAGTATTTGCTAGTGTAGGGCCCAGAAGTCTGGCATATGGCCAATGGTACTTATTCAGGCATGTTGCCATGAATTACTATTGATGGAACACAAAGCAATTTTTGACATTCTGTCAGAAAAATGCATCAAAGCTACTTGAGAGCTTTTGTGATTTTACTCTTCCCTGGACTGGAAAACAAGATGTTGATTGAAAAAATGGTAAAAAACTTTAAAAAAACCCCACCCAAACCACACACAAGCCTAAGTCAAAACACAAGATTTGCAGCATCTCCCTGGATACGCAGCTAGGTTTGCTTACCAATGGATTTGTAACAGTTGCTTCACAATGTAATTGTAATGAGCAAACCAACCTATGTTTTCACATGGTTATTTTCACCATTCCAATTTTTCAAATATTTCAATAGAAAAGAAATCGCTTTCAAGTTTTGTTCAAAGCCCTGACAATAATTTCCCAGATTCATAAGGGAACATAATATGCATCATTAATTATTCACAATTTTGACTGCATGTATATTTTTTCGAACAAAAATGTATGTATCCATGTATACACAACTATACATAACAGGATACATGCATCCTGAAAAAATGACTGAAACACATGTAGTATTTTATAGTGAGATCTGTTCTAAGAATGAGTAATTAATCAGGTCTATTTAATAACATTCTTTACAGGTTAGTCTGAATAGCTTTATTATCTCACCTTCATTGTCGCAGTCTTGCAATGAAAGCCATATTTGATCTACCAGACCAACTCCTTTTACTTCACCATGAACTGGAATGGAACGCATTACCATTAATGCAATAAATGCTGCCAAGAGTTTGGTTTGCAATTGCCAATGCTACTTGTTTTTAAGTTTAAATTTCTACATCAATTGCTTTATTTTTCCTTCTACACTGCAGAAAACATCCATTATGGTACTTTTAGACAGTTCTCATTCCACATTTATCACCCGTAACCACTTATAACATGAGAAAGACTGTCATTATTGGTATTTTTGGACCAGATTCTACCAGATATAAATTGCACATATGTTTTAGAGCTATAGAAGCACACATCACTTTAAAAAATTTATTAAAAATTGCAAGATCATGCTTTATGATAAGCAGCAAGGAGATACTCTTCAGTCACTGGCCCAATCCTTCTTGGTGTATATTCTTGGCCTGAAAACACAAACTTGTGGTACTAATAGTCTTCACAAAAGTCAGAGTCAAGGCTTGGTCATACTGCATGAAGCATTTTTGTTTTACTTGGTACTTATGGTTTTGTCCAGGACTTTTGCTTTTGGTGGGTATCACACAGAGGCAACCCCTCTACTACCTAACATTGAAACAGTTTGTTCAGCACCTGGCTCATGCCCAGAACTGAAAGTAACCTATAACCAACTTGTGTTGCCTAAAACTTCTGCAAGTGCCCCGCTGTTGTGCCAGAGACCCTGGTACTCCCTTGCTGAAGGCAGGAGGTACCCATGCAGCTAAACAGCAGGTATCAAAATCTCCCTCTGTTCTACTCCAAGGTACCTCAGCATTTGGCTGAGATCACACAAATGTGCACAGAAGAATTGTAAATTCAGTGCTGAGTATTCTTTGCAACATGAAAAATTATTAACTTCGCCTGCAAAGGCAGTAGATCTGTAGCCAGCAGATCTGGACATAGGTTATGAATTCAATGTAGGGACAAACACCTAAAAATAAAAAAATACATAAAAACAAATCCCAGCCWAATGGCAAGACTCAATTTAAATAATCTATTTAAATTATATCACTTGAAAATTTGTGTAACTGCACATTTATATATATATGTACATACAAACTCCCCCTAACATATTTCATATGAGTCACTGAAGAGCCTTTTCCTTGGAAATTGCATTAACATTAAAAAAACAGCAACAGAAACAGATTTTCTATTACTAGCATTTTATGAACACCATAAAATCAACAGAATATATAAAGAATTGATTTAGGCCATATTAAATGTTATGTCAGTGGAATAAGCAAAGTGAACTGTGGACATTCTTTGACTGATTCAGGAATATGATCAACAGCAAATTTGGATCCATCATGTTCAACAAGTGTGATTAAATTCATAATATTCTATAATAAAACTGAGCTCCAGAGGCTTGCTCCTGGAATTGTTATGATAACTCTGAACTCTGCAATGACTTTTGACCTTTATCTTGTCCAGATTTTCCCAAAAGGCAGGAAAAGGAAGAGGTAATGGCCTGAATGTTATTTATTATTTTTCAGCTGACACAAAAATTATACTAGACCAAACTTTTTAGCTCCTGCAAATACATTCAATTCATTCTACTCAAGTTAACAGATCTTAAACATCACTTAAAAGTCACAGAATTTAATTTCCAAAAAGCAGACACTTTAAAGCAGTATGATGTCTTTGTGAAAACTGAAGCATTTAAAAAAAGATTCACAGTCTTGCTTGCTTCTTGACAAAGCATCAAAACTCTATTTTGGCAGTTTATTCAGAAAGAAAATGCTTGGCTGAGAGAATACTCTAACAGAATTCTAAACAAAATATATTAAAATATTTTTCTGCATTTCTGACTGTTTACGATATTTTTCAAAACAGGAAAGATATTTCCACTGCCATTAAAGGAGCATTGTTTCCTTTACTGCAACTAGAATACTGGACCTCGTACTCCCCTTAGGATTTACAATATAACTTTAGGAAGTGAGGTTAGTTAATGAGCATGTAACACATTTACTCAGCCTGCATTGAACTTAGTTCTAAATAAGGGAAAAAAAATATATCAAAAATCTAGAAAAAATGGCAGACAAAAACCATATTAATATTTTTTAAAATATATATTTCACGTGCAGCTCTGGAAAACAAACTACCAAAACACATTAAGAAGTATCATTGCCCATGCAATGGAAACAACCTTTCCCTTGCAAAGACAGAAAATTTTCTCAAACTCAACTCTGTTTTACAAATCTTGCAAAATCAAATAATTGATACATAATGTTGCTTAACAGCTTTCCTGTTCATAATGCAATCACTGTATTACTGGAGATAGGATGGTAGGGAAAAAGCTCCTTTCATGCCTGACATGACGCTGTTCACAAAAGCAGCACCCTTGTAGCTGGATCAGAGCAGAGTCCTCCTCAGTAATAATGTGACTTGCCGTCCGAGTCCAACTATGCTAAGAGTTATTGATGACAATCTCGAATAAAATAGTAATTAAATCTTCCAAAACGCTCCTATGACTGGACAAGGGTTATGAGAAGGACAGACACCAAGCAGCAGTTCTGACCTTGAAAGAAATCGATTGGATTTTGCTTTGTGAAAGGAAGGAGGGAAAACTGAAACCAACCATTCTGAATCATTAATGAGCTCCCACAGCATGGTCCTAACTGCAGTTTTTTACATATTCATGTGCATTTTTCTTTTGGCTTCCACAAAACTAGCCCATATGCAACCTATACATGAAAAGAAATTATAAATTCATTCAACACAACATGAAGACAACCTGTAGACTGCCACTCAAAGTTTGTGTATGTCAGACTGTATAACCCTTAACAACATAAATGTCACATATACTTTTAAATACACACACATATATATATCTTTGTGTTTGTATGTGTATGTGTGTTTTCTCACGTTATGTTAATTACGGTTAATGAGTAAAAGATGCTATTAATTCCCTGTACTACTACTATGTTTCTGTTTGTACCACTGAGGTAGAAGGTGACTTTTCAGTCTTTTGATAATTCCTAGGACTGAAAGAACTTCGAGCATATTTTCTATGAGGAATTTGGCCCTAAAAGCGGAGATGTTTAGGTTGTTGATTTTTAAAGAAAAGCTCTTTACAGAATGAAACAAAATATAATGATATGAAAAGTTATCATTTATGTGGCAGGAAAAATTCAAATAATTGCTGTTTTGTATTGATTAGCACTAAAGCGATAGAGAGAAGTAAATGGGGAGCAAAAAGCCTACCGTTAGATAAAATATAGGAAGATGTGTGATTATTTTCTCCTTATTTATCTTAAATTTTACTCATCCTCCTTCTTACTGAGATTCTTCTCCTCAACATATTCCTTAGTTTTTCTTTTATGGTCTTGTTTCTTACAGACTGTCTCCAACAGCTTTTCTTCAGTAGGTCCAGCCATGGCACAATTTACTGTAACACAAAGCATCCTCCTTTGCTCTTGGCTCATCTAGCAGTCCTAAAGAAAACCATCCCCTATTAATGTACTTCTGAACAGAAGTCATAACTTAGTTTAAAAAACTATTTTTCTGATACCTTTATTAAACAAATCAACCATGTCAAAAATGGGAACCTATGAAGCCAAGACTTCTTTTTAAATGTGATCAAACCAAGTGAACTTGAAGAAAAACATCCAACAGCCAAAAGATCACTGACTGTAAGAATTTCCTCTTAAAGAGACACAGCCCAACAAAACCCAGCAAGGTGGAAGTACTAAACATATTTCTTTTTACCCTCCACTACAAGAAGGAATAAATGTGATGACTCCTGTCCTCCTGTCACACAGCAGTGCATTAGCAGAAGTATAGAGGCTGTGCCGGCACAAAGAAGTGCACAGTGTTGTCTAAGACAGTAAGTTCATGTGTAAGAGAAACTGGTTACTTTCAAAACATCCATGTGATTAGTTTCCCTTTAATTGCCTATTTAATTACCAATACTTTCACTGTCTAGAGATTAGAAATGCCATCTTTTCCAAGGATACCATGATAACATTGACGAAGGTAGGAATTGCTACTACTGGAATTAGATTCAGTTTTCTTCTACACTAATAGGATATAAAACCTCACCACAGTAACACTGCAGTTTCTTTACTTAATAATTACAGAAATAATGTCATGAGATAATATGCCAAACATTATCTTACACCAAGTATATAGAGGATTAAAAATTCTATACTGGAATAATTGCATTCAGAAGGAGATTATCCCTCTAGTCCTGAACTCTGAAATACAACACTTCTGCTCACACCATGGAAATACACATTTTTGTATGCTAGCAAAAAAAGTCCAGAAAAGATTAAAAGAGCAGAGGTAAAAAACAGTGAGCTATACAATGATACAGACACTCATTAAGTAAGAGGGAAAGAGATGAGTACAACATGCGAAGGACAAGGCACAAACCTACTCTATAGCAAAGCCAGAAATAAATGCGCCTTCAGTGCCAGCACAAAACTCCTGTATGTCCACACAGTAAATTCAGCAAGAGCTTCACAACAGGAATTACATGGTGCTACACAGAAAGAGAAGAACCATTCGCAATGTTTCTGTTCAGCTTACATTTGCGTACTAGCTCTGTCTGTTCCATACGACTCAAGCAATGAATTATGAGGTGTTACAATGCCATGAACTGGCAATACCTAAATGCCATATCCAAGGGTCCATAACACCTATTAATTAATTCTTTCTTGAAGAAAGAAATGTTACAATGCCATGAACTGGCAATATCTAAATGCTATATCCAAGGGTCTACAACGCTTATGAATTAATTCTTTCTGATAAAACCAGAAAAAGAATATTCCAAATTAAAAGACCGTAACTAAATATCTTGTTCCCCTTAAATTTAAAATTAAAAATCCTCTTACTTTGGTCACATGTCTGTGTTCAGCTCCGTGGCTGTTTTTATACAAAAATCAAGGAGGAATAAAAGGCAGTGGAACATGTCTCCGTAAAAAAAGTTTGCAATCTTGGCTATAACTCTTACAGCCACCTAACTACAGGTCAGAGAGGACCTGTAATGGTTTGCAAATAACGATCTCCATACAATCTTATGCATAAAGTAAGTTACAGACCAAGGACAAAATTTTCCCCTTCTATGCATGTTACAAATCTGCTATCTGTGGCATCTATCACAGTGCTGATCCTGCACTGACAGGTGGCTCCTATTTCCATCAGTGATGTCTGTGGTGCTGAAAAAGCAGTAAGACGGGCTAGGGCAAAGAGATTTATCTCACTGCTGGTTGAACCCTACAGCACCCAACACCATGCCAGAACAAGCCATCCTTCTAATTTTACACAGCTGATCCACAGTTCTAATCAGCTGCTTCTGCATGAACAATGATGCACATGGTGGGTGGGAGAAGCGTCATTTTTTTGGCATTCATTATTTTAATTGTACATATTGTACACACTGAAATTCACTGTATTCATTGAAAGAAAGAAAAGTCTGACTGCTGATTACATTTGTTACTGTATTCTTGGATATGTTCACATCCAATCTTTTTGCTGAATGCCACTGTATAGAGCTTTGCTATCTCAGCTTCCTACCTGACCATAGTACCTGTGGCAAAAGAAGCACATTTCTTGGCCCTGCATCTTTAGTGACATTGATCTGGCCTTGGCGCATCCCAAGTTCAAGGTTCAATATTTTAATTTTTCTTTCCTTTTTTGTTTGGTTTTCTTAAAAAGGTGTGTTGGAATTCAAGACTATGCAGATTCAATGAGGGGCACCATGTAAAACAGGTGACTGCAGGACACTGTTAATAACTAAGCAGCAGGATATCACTTACAACAGAAATAGATGGTCCCATGATATTATTTTGAAACACAGATAGCTTCTGGTATAAAATTCCACACTAACAAACCAGCCTCACGACCATACAGTGAGGCTGTATGACTACAAGAGCTTAATTTCAGTTTGGCAGCCTTTAGAGACAAGAAAAAAGCTAGCTTCCCAAACTTTCACTCTGCTGTTACTGAGCTCAGAGCAGCTCCTGGGCCCAGTCATGGCGCCTGGACAAAGTCTAAAAGTGTTTGCAAAATACTTGTAAAATACGCATTTCCAATACCATCTGCATTTGGAAAAAGCTCTTACATTGTTGTTCTGCAAAACATTATCAGGCCTCTCTTTCACATCATCAGAGATGATACTCTCCACAGCTCTCAATCCTCACCCCTCAGGGTTTTCTTTTGCTTTCATTCCTTTCTTCATTACCTTTCTCACTGATTTTTTTTTTTCTTTTTGGCTTTTCTTCATGACACCATAGACCATTAGAAAGCCTGGTTGAGACTTTCCCCAGATAGACAAGAAATCACACTATGCCTGATTTTCTCATGCTTCCAACAGAACTGAAGTGAATCCCACCTTCCTCATCACAACCAAGTATGGCATCTTCAATCCCAGCAACTCCTACACAGCTCTGGGCTTCTATCTTAGTCCATTCACACTCTTCTTCTTGTATTCCGAATATAATCAATCCTTCCAGTTCAGAATTGGAAAAGGGTGTGATTTTTACTTCTTTGGCTTGTTTTCTCCTAGTTACACCACACCCTTTTCTTCTTTCGTCATCACAACTTCAGAAATTCCCTACCTGCACAACTTTTCTAGTCTTCTTCCTTGGACCTGAAGTCCTCCTCTTCTGTACTTCCTTGCCTCTATTTTCACTTCTCCCTCACTCTCTTCATCACTTCTCAGGTCATTTATAAGATCAAGCTTGGGCTTTTTTTTGTTTTTACTCTGGAAAAAAGTAATCCCATCTATTTCTGAAGCTTTTAACTGTGTTTTTCATGGTGCTCAATGACTGATTTGCAGGAGGTTCACCTCCTGTTGCTAGTTGGTTTGCTATTCTTGGACCATTATTCTGACTAGAGTCACCTTTGTGTGTACCCAAAGCCTTACTCAGCCCATGACAGTTGACACATGACTTTTACTCTTGATCCGTGACAGTTATTTCCTGCTACTCTAACACATCATTCAGCTTCTGTGCCTAGAGTTTTCATGATTTACAGTTCAGAACTATTTGTTCAATCAAAACTGACATACACTACACTTGCTTACAGTTATTGAATTCCTTACAGTCTTTCTCAGAAAGGAGAAAATGTAATTTTCTTCATGAAGTAGTAATCAAGATTACACTAGTATGTGGAATCTCCAACCACAGGTACTGCCATGTAAGACAGATGAAGCTCTACACAAAGAACTAGAAAACATTATAGTGCAGAAAAGGAAAACTGAATCTGTTTGCTCTGCTTGCAATAATCATGCAAAATCAAGCGAAGTTCATTTTCCATATCTTTACATCCTAGATCGATCATCTTTTAGAACTTTTCTGCATTATTAGCAAGTCCTTTTAGTGAAATTAAACAAGTTAAATGTGCCAAAACAGCAATCATATTCAAAAAAATGTGCATCATAAGCAGTGAAGACGTGTAGTATTTTAAAAACTCATGTATTTGGTTTTTAAGACTAAATTATGACTATACTGGACAAATTAAAACCATGAAATTCTGCTAAATGAAGCAGCAAATTATTTTGCATTACATTTAGGAAAATATTTATCTACCTGTAGCTGACTGGCTATACACCAAAATAAGAATGCACTAGCATATTTGACCACAAATATGAATGTACATGGACCCTTCAGGCTCTGTAAAAGGATTTATCAGTTCAGTCTACAGCCTGTATTGTGTCTACTACTAGGCTCATGCAGTTTTCTTACTGGCACGAGCAAAATACCTTTTGCTGCACCTTTTGTGCTTTACACACACACCAGCCAATGGAGTCAGCTGCATCTGAAGTGCAGCTAAGGGCACCCTCTGATATTCAATTCCTTAAACTCCCTCTTCCATAAGATTTTCGTAGCTAAGACAGAGAAGAATTACTTGTCCAGAGCAGGCTCAGAAGAGACCTTGCTACCTGGGGTTCTTCACTGCTACTTTTTTTTAAGTCCTGCCATGTTTGGAAGAAGTAATACCACAAACCACTCATATTTCATTCCCTATCTAAAAAGCTACTTAAAAATCACTCTAAGATGTCCATTCATCCAGAATCCAATGTTACAGTGCCAAGGTTAATTGAGGAGCTAAAGGTCAAGATTAAGTTCCACCTGTTCTCTGGGAGGATTTAGTTTCCAGTGTTACTTTCCCAGATGCACATGGAAGCTGACACAGCCGACCACAGGACCTCTGCCTGCAGCTCTTCTCTTCCCAGAGAAATGCTGATCCCCATCAACCTAAATGAGCTTGATTCCCATCTACACTCATTTACTGGCAGAGCAGTTAAAGGTGCCATAGTGTAAAAAAACATTCTGGCTCATTGACCTACTTTTGTAACTTATGAATGATGATATAACCACATCAACATATTTAGATACCAATGATGCATTCTATGCAGCCTAGTTTCTCATTCCTTTCAAAAATACCCCCACTTAACAAGGCCACTACTTCAGTTTAAAACATCAAGATATCTCTTTGAGTAGGTAACAGACATTGAATTCTGAAGCTGCCACTGTAGCTGAGGGTTTGGGTTTTTTTATTATTTTCCTCTTCATATTGAAGCAAAAAATTTGTTACCAAATTGTTGAACTGTAAGAACACATCTCAATGAAAGCATTTTCATAATATTGCTCACAATCCTGATTGCATTTTCAGGATTGGCATGGAGGAGAAAAGTTATCAGTAGTCACTCACAATGGAATGTAGTTGGAAAAAGACAGGGTACCTAACTAGCTAACTCTGAAGTACCAAATCAAAATTTAAGTAATCTTGAAACTAGGGGAGCTGAAAGAGGCACTAGAAAACCCTCAGAAGCCCCATGTCTTGTTCTTAAAAAGCAAGTAATAAATGACAGGAACTAATGTGGTGTGCACAGAGCGTGGGAGCTCAATGGCAAGGAGCTCCAAGGCCAGCTGGTGTATATAAAGGCGCACATGAACATACTTTTTACCAGTGGTGGTCAGTGAGAACAGTGCCTAGCTTTACACTTCTTCCAGTCAAAGAACCTGCTGGTAGAAGCATGGGTTTTACTTAGTAAAAACATTGCCCTGACTGCTGAGAGCAAATTGAAGTTTGTGAAAATTACCATGGCCTCAAAACCTAATCACTTAAGGGCTAGGTGACTGTGATTAATACTGAATGCCTACTGCAGCATGAACAGTTTTCAGAGAACATGGATGGGGCTAACAGCCAATTGCATAAAGACTGAAAACACATGGAATCCCTCTTCCTTTAGAACCAGGAGGGTACACACTGTCAGCTCAGAACTGCTACAGGCAACACCAGCAGGCTGGCAGAAAAAGACAGTCTCATTCTTCTCCCAGGATTATCAACTTCTCACTATTTGAATTTGACATCTTTGGGCCTGATCTGTACACCTTGACAGACATTTCCAGTCCCTGCAGGAACATGCAGACTCTGACCTGAGGAACTGTCTGAATATACCAAAAGGAAAAGCAAATTATTCAAATTTCTCCATGTCCTTATGACACAGTGGCTCAACAGTCTGAAAGCAAAAACATACCTCAGCTTCTTAGTTGGTTTGCTGTCATGCTGCTCTTGCACTTGCCACACAATCTGTAGAGTATGCCATATCCAAGACTCAAGTATGGCCTGCTTTGCCAAGGAGTGAAAGCAAGAATATTTCCTCTGATTGCTCTGCCTTCATGATAGATTATTTGCTGAACTGCACTTCAAGTCAACCATAAGTCATTCAAAACTACTCTATTGCTTTTCTAAAAATGTACTTATTTTATACTTTTCTTTACCAAAACAACATGGTGCTTAATAAACAGAAAGGAAAGTTTTCCTCTCTCATCAGCCTTCCTCTGTGCAACACAGAACACAGGAACAGCCATGTTGGTCCAACCAAATGAAACATTGTCCTGGGTTGTAAGATATGTGTGTATGCTATTTGCCATCTGTCAGAGGTGGAGCAGTTCCCTTTTGTTAACTGGGCAGTTTTCTTTGTCTCTTCCACAACCAATCCTCTCTCTGGGGAGATATCTTCTGTTAATGGGCCATTGAGTCTCACTGCATGACTAATAAAAATGACATCTGATGAGATGCTGATTACATCTGATGAGATGCTCTGCCCAGGGGGAGGAGCCAAGCATTCCTACCTGGATATAATCTGAGACTTGGAACAACAGAGACAGGCTTTTTCCACTGGATTCCCAAAGGAGCAGCTGTCTTCTCCACTGGATTCCCAGAGGAAGATCAAGCCCATCTACATCACCAATGGACCTTCAGAGGAAGACTACACTCTTCTACAGGATCACTGCTTCAACAGAACTACAGTCATTGCAGAAGGACTGCAGCTACCATTGAATTGGATTGCTACCAACACCCTGACCAACAGGGTGTCAGGTTGTATTCTGACTCTGTCAGTGGCTTATTTTCTGTTTTTCTCGTACTATTGCATTTGTATTTTTTAAAATTCTCCTAGTAAAGAACTGCTTTTCCGATTCCCATATCTTTGCCTGAGAGCCCCTTATTTCAAAATTATAATCATTCAGAGGGAGGGGGTTTACATTTTTATATTTCAAGGAAGGGTCTTAACAGACACCTGTCTTTTTAAACCAAGACAAACATCTATCGCCCTGCCTCTGACATGAGCCAAAAGCATCTGCCTGAGGGATTGTGTTAGCACCAAACAAGCACATACCAGAACACCTTTGCCACACCACATCACAAAGATTGCATGTGCCAGAGGTGATACTTTTGCGCTTAATAGCTGTATCGCTAATACTCACAGCTGCTGGGCAGGAACAGGCCCTGTGCCATCCACCTGACTCACAACCTGCGCTCTTAAGGCACTGGGGCTTTACTAAGCCACTGGTACGTTGCATGATTTCTTGCAATGGTAGCAGAATAGTCTGCATTAATGTTTGCCTGGAGCACGCTGGGAGAGGCCACTGCAAAAGCAGGTGCAATGCACAAGCTCCAGGCACCATGAAAAGCTGCTACAACACCTGCCTAGCTGGTAAGCCAGCATTCAAAAGCACAGAAAGAGGAATTCAGCAGGGGAGGCTCTCTGCTATTCTCCAAAATGACTGACAGCAGTGAGAGCTTACAGGCCTCCAAGACGGCCATGGGCAGAAATGTTTTGTTTGTGGTAGGCACAAAGAAACAATTTGACCTTCTAATTCAAAGGTTTTAACTTCACCTTCAAACTACTAGAGAGACATTCAACAAATGCACAACTACATCACAGCCAGCTGAAGACAGAAAAAACATGGACAGCTCATACTGCACATCCCCACGTACCACAGGAGAAGAGATAACAGTGCAGCTTCAGAAGCTGTGTGACAAAACACTGCAAGGGCCCTCTCCAATAAAAGCAAGGGATGTCAACGGATTCTGGTTTAGACTCTTGTGCAAAAAGGAATGTTATTACAAGTTACATTTCTGTTGCTGCCTGTTGCTACAAGTCATAGATGTAGCCTTTTAAAAGGCACAAACCTATCTTGGAAGACCTTTGGTATCTAAAATTTCAGCTGCGGCCACCGGCTCCTATGCCAAGAGCTCCTGCATGAAATAAAGGGTTCTAGTAACTCAATTTACAGCTTTTTAAGGAATGCTTTTCTCCCAGTTTGAATCACATCTACTGACCACAACTAAAGTTAAAATTTCTCCTACTTTAAAGGCCGCAAATGGTATGTCTCCGTGTTGGGCTGGCCCTGTCAAATGTGGAGGCAAATCAGTGATGACACTCCTCACAAGGGTTACAAATGGACACCTTCCAGCTGCAGATGCTTCCACATATGCTCTGCAGAAGAGTACAGAAATTGTGCCACAACTGTAGGCTGTCCTCTTATTTATGAAAATGATGCCTTTAAAATTCAAAATGTCTATAAGGGAAAAGGCCTGAGTTCTCAGACACACCAGCTGTGTAGTGCCACACCATCAATGCTCAGAGCAGGCAAGAAAGAGGCAAAGGGGCTAATAGAGGGAGGAGGACCAGTCATGACTGGCTGGCCAAAGTGCCAAGAAGAAGAGAAGCTTCATGACAAAGAAAATCATAGACCAGTTTGGGCTGGAAGGGGCCTTAAATATCACCTGTTCTCAACCTGTTTTCCATGGGCAACCTTCCACTGTCCCACACTGCTCAAAGCCCTATCCAACCTGGCCTTAAACACTTCCAGGGATGAAGCATGCGCAACTTCTCTGGGCAACCTCTTCCATTGCCTCGCCACCCTCAAAGTAAAAAGTTTCTTCCTAATATCTAAACTAAACTTACACTCTCAGTTAGTTCACATATTTTGTCATCAGTCAGGAAAAGGTGAAGGACCTTTATAAATACTTCTTGTATGTTTGCATTACTCCACCTTGTGCTCCAAGGTTTTCAGCCATGCCAGACAGTTGAAGGAACAGAGCATTAGCCTTTGACACCACGAATAAAACTGATGTAGCCTAAATAATAGTTATGAGATAGTTTGCCCATTTTACTTCAATATAAAGGATCCTGTTACATTGCTCCCTCTCTGACCTCTTTTTTAAGAAGCTTCAAAAATCAAACAGAGCAAATTAGAAATATTCTCAATCCTGCCCTATTTGTTTTTTTTTTTATTTCAAAGATAGACCTAATTTTCCTAAATCTGGTTTCTCATTTCCACACTAGGAGTGTGATCAAGTCTTCCTGGTTTCTGTTATTGGCAAAGCAAACAGCACCAAATGGGACAAAACATGGCAGTGTACAAAGCAGAAAGTATTACAGACTCTTCTTTAACAAGGCAATTCTGACTTTTGTGCAGAATACCAAAGAGGTATCAGGACAAAATGGACTTTGAGGGCAGCACAAAAAGTTCTTCCATTAGGATGACCATTCCTACGTCGCTCATGATCCATATATGGAGGAAAAAAGTCATTATATATAACACACTATTCTGATCCTTACACTGGGTTATCACCCAACCTGAGGACTGAATGTAAACCTAGCATTTAAAGTACAAAAATGTGAAAGGCTGGAACACTGGCCACTGTGAGGTGGAGAGGCATACTCATATTGCACCAGCGAGGAAACACTGGGACGTACATTATCTACAGAAAAACAGCAGCTGAGAAGAGCTGTGAGTCACTTGGAAAAGATGGGTTTGGCTACCCACAAAGAGAACACTCTAGGGGTTTCACTGGCTGCAATGAATTAATACCTAATGTACAATGCTGATCCCAGGTCATAGACATTCTGGAAGATGCTGAACACGCATGAGGGTGTGTGTGTGAAAATGAGATATAAAAGGACCTATTCATTCAAGTTATAAAATGTTACTTGAACTTTTTCCCAGAACAGAAGTAAAACGTAAAGCGTTTCTTTTACTAGATATTCAAGAAGCTTGGCTACCTTTTGTCTCGATTTTTCTTAATTATTCTAAATTTTTGTACTTCTTCATTTCTTTCTAAGATGCAACAGCACTGCTGCAGTAATGGCTTTACAGCATTTCCTGTTTTTCTGAAAGAAGAAACACTATAAACATCACCAGCTCAGTCTGCTTTGTGCTGAGTGTATTACCAGACACTTGCAGAGTGCCTGTCAGCCTCAGCTGCTCTGTGGTAAGCCTGTTCAAGCTGCCTCAGCCTTCAGGAGAAGCCTCTGCTGCCAGTCACTTCCACATCAGCCTTTTTTCTGGAGATCATGCAGTGGGCCTCATTTCTGCCAACAGTACCTTCTATTTATCTACTGTTCATATTACAAACTAAAGTGTTTAAGAACTGCTTGGTTTTTAGCATTAAGTTTTCAAGCATTGCGCCTTGACACTTCCTCAAAGGGAGATCAAAACCAAGCACATATGTACTTTATAGTAAATGATGCTTAAACCATTGAAGAATTGAGACAACTCAAAAATTATGAAAGACAGAAAGAAAGAAAGAAAGAAAGAAAGAAAGAAAGAAAGAAAGAAAGAAAGAAAGAAAGAAAGAAAGAAAAATACAGACCAGCTTTGCTGTTCTTTAGTAATTTTCCTTCTTTCTGATTCACTGATTTATATTTCATCTGATGAAACTCTGATTCTTCAGTTTGATCACAGGTAAACTTACCATTATCATGATCTACTTTCTCTCCACCTTCCACTCCTCTCATCCTCATTTCTTCCTATAACCCAATTCATTTCTTCCTAAAATTCTCCATGGGCTAAACCACAATTTGCCCTCGCAAAGTAACACATTCCCAAAATATCATGACCTGCATATGGGCAAAAAGTTCATATACAAGCAAGTGAAAATTCACCCTTTGTACATAAAAAAAAACAAAGGAGAAACTGTAAAATAAAGACCTATGAAGCAAATGTGGATGTAGACTGAACATGGAGTTGGGACTCTGCAGATCAAACTTCTAGGACTGTCTTATTCTTCCACTACCTTGAACTAGGAGCTCTTCTGTTTCTGTGTGGCTCAGTCCATATCAAGGTAGAGCCTTAGAAAGCAGCATTTTCAGCTCTTCTCAATTCTACTGTATCCATGTTTTCTCTTCAATCTTTTTGCATTTCATGTCTAAGCTGTCCTCTACTCAGCATCTCCCCAGTTCTCCATTTCACTTCATGCACACCACATACACCCATAATCCTTCATTCCATTACCTGCGTGTATACTCTTTTAGGGGGAGGGGGAATGAGATACAACAGGTACTTGTTTACAGTTGCTTTCCTCATTTTTCACTCGCAACGGCCACAAAGTCTCAGATAATTTTCCTTTGTTCATAATATCAGTGTTAACAATACAACCATAGTAATCTGAATCATGTAAAGTTCTAAGCAAGCTAGTAACTCCTTTTCTCCCTCAATTATTACAACTGAGTTTACATTTTGCAATCAAAGAGTCTAATGCACCACTGCATTGTTAAAATTCCCCAGTTCAGTTCTGAGCTAGCTTCATAAATCTTCTCTTAAATATGAGGCATCCTCTACTTGCTTGTTCCTACTACAGAAAGAGCTACATTCTTCTATGGTATCTTGCATTTTAGGATTGGACTCAGAAAATGTAATAGCAGACCAAAACAGACACCTGAGACCTAGAGGTCAAATTTTATACGAATAAGAACAATGGAACTCTAAAAATATCTAACAGTATGCTCTAATAGGGTGACACAGACCCAAACCAATGCAATAAATAGTGGTCTTTTTTTTTTTACTGAAACACAAGAGAATGGTAACTTAAATATTTTAAGATCTTCATAAAATCCTGTACATGAAATTACATTTATGGATCAGTGAATACAAACTCTTATTCTTCGACACACTTATAGCAATTTGCTCCTTCAAAGTAAGGTACTTAGAAGCATTAACAACTCTATCTTCCAAATGTTCATGTGATAAAGCAATATTACAACCCCCATTAACAAGTGATGCACCTAAGACAAACAATTTATATGATTAGTCCACAACTACAGGGACTGGAATGTCAGTGTCAAACAATAAAAAAAGCTTCTTGTGTGTGGTTCAGATGAATAATATCATTGCCTTTACATTGTCTACTCACTAAAAATACTGCAGATTTGAGCACATTCATTTTTCTCTACATCTGATCTTACAGTGCTGACTCACATGAATTTATCCCTCTTTTACATTCTGCTCATTGACTAAGTAATGGAATGTTCTAAAGATATTAAAGGATTGACACCCACAGAATTGCCATTTGGGTAGGTACAACACAGTACAAAATCATTTCTATAGGTAAAAGTGGAAACTCAAAATGTTCAGTATTTCAGTGACTTGCTGAAAGTCAAGCAGAAGATATGATCCCAACTACAAACTTGATTTTTTAGTGGTGTTTCCGAAAAGGCAAAATTGTAGCCATTACTGCTACAAGCTTAGTGCATACCAGTTTGAATATTAGATCATACTTGTCAAACTGCAGATCCTTGCTGAATATGCAAAGCTTTTCTTTTGTAATTGTTTTAGAATTAAAAGTCAAATAAGTATTTCTATTATAACTGAATTTCACTATTCTCCTACTCTATAAGCAACAACCCAATTGCTTAAGCAAGACATGTGATGCATGAGTTAAGAGTAATGATAAAAACTCTCCCTTTTCCCAGATCAATACTTCAAACTACTGAGAGATACCTAAACACTCTAAAATCCTAATTTTTCAATCACTACTGTGAATGAAACAGGGGTTTTTTAAGTCCCTTGCAATTAGCCCCTCTCCAATAACAAGGTGAAGTCGTGGAAAATTAAAGCAGAAAAACCAATGTCCATTTGCTATATGCTTACAGACAAGTAAGACACAAAAGATCTTTCTGGACAGCCCTTAAATCACACATTACAACACAGACAAAGGAATATGCCAAATTCTCAGACAGAATGGTAAGGCATTCTACTTTCACCTGGATCATATTAAGTCATGTAAATATGTTTGTTTGGGTAAATGAGAGTTGAAGTCAGTAATTATGTTATGTCATTGTGTCAAAAGGGTGATTCTGCTCTGTAAGGAGACTCTCGCCATGCTTTTGTACAGTGTTCCTTACCCAAACTGAAATATGGTAAGACAACTGAGAAAGATGATGCAACTGAAATGAGTTCCAAGCTCCCTTTCCCCGTACTGTCCTTCGGACCAAAGCTCAAAAAGTTACAAGAAGTTAGGAGCAAATAAAATATAGTGAACTGTGATACACTGAGAAGAAGAAGTATTCCTGCAATATCAATGTGCTTCTATTGAATAACCAATGCTTTTATTTAAAAGGTTTTCAAGGATGTTCATGGCCTAACACAAATATTGCACAAATCATTTGAGAGAAAGAGCTATCAAGAAGAAGGAGAAAATACCCTGTTTGGATTTTAGAAGGCAAAATCCATGGATGTGTCCCTGATTTTTAATCAGCTTGATGAAAGAGAATGGCACTCGCATTGACAGTCCAAATTTTAAACTTACACTCAAAAAAGCTGGCAAGAACTTTAAGGAAAGGTAGTATTTTGGGGTGTTTGTCCTAAAAGGGACACGGTGTTCTCCCCCAGATCAACCATACAATCTCATTACCTGATCACAGAAAGGTAAACTTCTTTGCCCTGATCAGCACAGACTTGCAAGGCTTTGAACAGGGGGAAGAATTCATAGTCAGGACATATGTTTAGATACAGGAGGTAGCTCAGAGAGTGCTTGAGGAAGGAGAAGCACCTTTCAAAGCATGACATGCAAGCCCACAGACACAAGAAGATAGCTGGCATTGCCTAAATACAATGAGAATTTCAGACTTTTTTCCCTTTGCACTCAGACAAGGCACTGACAGAAATTTCATTTTGAACATATGAAAAAAGTCCCTCTCACCCTACATGGAACAAGTACACCCGTGTTTCCCTCTACTTCTGTCAGTTTCTATCTGTTAACTTAAAAGACAGAAGACACTGGCTTGGGTGGCTTCTCTTTCCTTTCTGACTTTGGTAAAACCTACACAAACTCCATTTATCTCTATCAGTAAAGCTGCCGTGATAATACTCTTTTCCATGACTATCCACCTCCAGATTCCCAGGAAGCAGGAAGTACTAGGGATTGTCTTGTCACTGGAATAGGAACAGCTGATATAATCAAAAATGTTTTCATCCTTTTAACTGAATAATGCTATTTTGAAGTTTATCCAATAATTTATCTTCCACCAGTTTTCTTCATACTTCCCTTCATGCTTAATGGCATGATTAACATCTGCAAACTGTGTATTGGGCTGGTTATGCTGTGAACCATTTGGTTACTTCCGTCATTATTCAACATGCAAAGTAGAATAAAACAGGATTAGAACTACTCTTCCACAAATCCTCTCAGGGAGTTCACAAATGCTCCTTTGTCCTCTCTACTCCAGTTCCCTTCTTAGTTTTCAGTTTCATAAGCTGGTTAGATGGAGTCAGAAATAAACACAAAACAGTAAGAGCTGTCTTGGCAGCCTCCAGTGAATTCCCACCATAAGCATTTTCACATCCCACAGCAAGCAAGCAAGAAAGCAAGCCAAGGTGTTTCGTAAGAGCAACCCACAAGTCTTAACAAACACATTTAGGAAATTAAATGAAGCTTTCACCATTAATGCTACATCATCTTGCAAGGGTCTAAAAACCTCACCTCTAGATCCAAGCAACAAAAAGCAGCTTTTCACACAAAGCTGTTGTCACTAGGTCCTGTATAAGAAGGCGTTTAAAATATACACAAGCAGTGAAATAGAGAATTATATTTCACCATTTATTCTGATGAATTTTGCTATGGAAGTCTGAAGTCTAGCACAACATGAGAGCTTTTTGTACTAACTCTATTTTAAGACTCCTCTAGCACGGACCACAGATCTGTTCTGTACTAATATTGTTCCCAAAGACAGTCATTAGAAACTGCTATCTCCTCTAGCTGTGAAAGATAGAATAAAAAGAATTAAGGCAAGAATTAAAACAACTGCTTCATACAATGGAATTCAACTTCAATCAGAATACAGAACATCCTAAACAAAATGCTTCTGAGTGCTTTGTTTGTCCTTCTCACTTCTAAAAACACTCTTATTACCACAGTTTGGAAAGGTAACTGTGTAAAATTAACATACCCCAGGTTATTCTCTTACCTTAGATATACCAAATTAATAGAGAAAAGTAAGAAAATAGGGATAATTTATTGTTATACAACTCCTCAACAGACTTTGATGACATATTGATCAGTCCTGCCAAAGAACCGGAAGCTCCCAGAGGACCTGGTGCTCTCTAACACATAGACTGGAAGCTATTCTGCTCCATATAGTGCTGGAAAGATGACACACACAAGGTGAGCTCTGTGGCAGCCTCCGCATATGCAGTGCTTCCAGGTGTGGGCAGCTCTGACACAGCCACAGCTCAGACACACCTGCCTGATCCACATCTCTCTCTGGGGACTTGGTAACTGTCAGTCTCACACTCCACCCGTGCTCAAGCTCTGCAAGTACAGAAGAACTCAGCAAAGACACAAGTCTAAGAAGTAGGCAGATGATGCCCATGTAAAAGATGGGATAAACTGACATTTAAAAGTAGGAGGCATAAAACAATGTCTACAGAAGCTGCAGATGCCTGCTCTGAACCCAAATGAGATGAAAATGTCATCCCTTACATAAAGATATTTCCTACAGGACATGCAGATATGTTAGCCTATATACATTTTTTTTTCTGATTTTCCATGGAAGATTTCTCCAAATACATGATTACATGAAAAACAGCATTAGTGACAGTTTGACTGCTGCAGTTACTGAATGGTTACTTTGTTTTTCCCAAACTGCTTGCTGAAGAAGGGTGTGTAGGCATTTAAAGACGGGGTATCTAAGTGACCATGTTGTGCTCTCAGAATGTAACAGAAAAAAGAAGCTCCTTCCCATTGCCCTACTGAGACTGTTTACTAAACTACCACTATAGCACACTCTTTGCACATGAAGTTTGGATTAATTTTGTTGTGACCGAATTAAATCACAAATGCCTCTGAATTCTCAGGTAGCTGACTTACCCTTTTATTCACAAATTTCAGATACACATTTAAATGTGCTGGTCAATAATGATGGAAAAAGAATCTTCTCGTCATGCTCACCTTGTTTTCCTCATGTTCAAATACACCAAGTTATTTATTTTCATATTTCAATTCTCAACATATACTTACACTGCAGGCTTTACAGAGCAGGCAATATTTTCTTATCAGCCTGGGCATTATGTATCTATTTATATATAATCTCAAGTCTTAAGAAATTGTTTTAATACAAACTCAGTAATACAGATAATGATGAAGGGGGAGAGCGTTTCTGGGACTTTGGACTATGGATAGATCCAGATGGTGAATCTGAGGCGTGAATGCATGCTTTGGAGAAGTTTGAGGTCCAATTAAGGGACAGATGACAGTCACTCCTTTCTCATGAAAGACCCAAGAGTTATTTGTAACTCACAATGACATTTCAATATTAAAAATAAAATAAGCAATATGTATGAGGCCTTCTTGTAATTTCATATAGTCATTTCCATGAAACCATTTTCTTATTAAAATATGACCAACATGGATCATTTTGCAACAAAGAATTACTCAGGTTAAACTTACTGATAAGGCAAGAACACTATCTTTGTGAGAAGAGCTGTATCTGAAGATACCAAAAAACAAGTAGCTTCCTGGTAGGTACTTAACAATACAACACAAAATAGAACTTTCTGCATTCTCCCTCGGGGTAGGGTTTATTTCCTAGTTTCTTTAATAATGTTGGTTGAAATATTTAATGCATATTTTGAAAAACCTAACAAATATTCAGCTTTAGAGAGCTAACATCAAACAATTCTCACTGTTTCTCTCAATCAGCTTCCACCTACTTCAGCTCTCTAAAGGCAATTCAGAAAGCCTCGAACACAAAATTTAGTCTGAACTGTTCAGTCACAGACTAGCCTTCTGCCAAAACTCTGCAGCTCAATCCTGCAGACTTCATGTTGCTATTCAGGATATTTCACAATGACTGCTCTTTTCTAATGCTACCCCAATCAGCAGAGACATACTGGAAGGAGGTGAGAGACAAGATTACCATCCCAGCAGTTGTTCTGCACCGACTACGTTTCTGTTCTGCTCAAATCACATTTGTTTCAGGAAATCTACTCTAAACAGAATACAGGAACACAAAATATAGAGTAGATATCTCTGAAAGGAGCACTTACCAAGAGCATGTAAGCATTACCAAAATATACATCCAAGTGGTACTGTGTCATAAGCACAGTTTAGAAGAAGGACATGAGATTAACAGGAGTCTACCAAAAGATTACTTACCATGTTCTCCACAGACCCTCATCTATATACCTTAAGAAAGAAATGCTCATCTCCTTTAGCACACAGCAAAGCATCTTCTAGGTCTCTCAGCAAGACAGCAAGTTGATTTTTAAATTTTTTTTTAATTTTCTCTTTTTTTCTTTTTAATACAAATTCACCCACATCATCAGACACAGACTGATGATACTAGTAAAATAATATAGTAACGGAGTTGTTGCAGGTTACACATACCTCCATTGTGTTACACATACCTCCATCTGGCTGTAAAATAAATAAATGAATAAATGAAGGGCTGAGATTTCCCCCTTCTACAGGGACATGGGTACTTGCGACTCTCCCCAGATGCTGCTCCCTAAGAAGCACATGAAAATGCATCTCTCAGAAAGCACCACTATGACAGGATCGACTGCAAACGCACCCTCTGCTCTTGTTGTTGCTTCCCCATCATCTTAATGGAACAGTGTAGTACTGTTTAAACTACCTCTTACATAGAGCATAGATTCTCATCAATCAAACTTGAGTTTAAACTTGAGAATAAATTTCATTTTTTATCTTCTTCCTACCTACACCGACTTGAGAAATATTTTACTCCAGGAATTACCTCAGGGGATTTTGCTTCAGCAGGCAAAGAAATGGTATTTATCCTAAGAAGAAAACAGAAGTAGAAGTGTTTGATCCAAAATCCTACACTGTCTGCATCTACCTCTTCCTTTACTTACCTGATGAATAATCAAAATATTAAATGTGGTGGTACTTAATGTAGCTATTTTGACTGTTCCTGGTTTAGCAGACTACAGTCTCAGCTCATACAACCCACAACAATTCTGGAAGGTGTAAAACCAACCCTGCTTACCTTTCATACCAAACTTAGAGTGTCTTCCAAACTTCAGAATAATGAGGGTTATTACTAAGCCCGTGCACACCAGTGCTGCAATTCCCACCACAACGTACACCTGAAAAAAGAGAGGACACAAACAGACCTGTTAGTTTTGGTTTTGTGTCTTCAAAGACATCCAGCATACATTCATATTAATCCAGTTATGAAAAGAGATTAATTTCAACTGGGAATCATTTGCACTGAGATCAAGAGTACTGAAAACAGACACTTGTTGAGGTTTCTTCTCTTCTGCAGAGAACACAGATTCAGACACTTATGAGAAATTTTTTTACATCCTGCACATTCAAGGCAAGTGGGAGGAAGCGTACATCACCCTTTTCCCTTTCAGCAGAGTGGTGCGTTACAAGAAAACAAGTAAAAGCAGCACATAGGAAAAAAGAACTTATTGTGGGGATGTTCAAATACTCGTGTAAATTACCTGGAGTGGCTGTGAAGGCTCCATCACTGGAAAAACCAAAACCAGAGAGGACACAACCATAAGGAACCATATTAGCCCTGCTTTCTTAAGGGGAGCTTGGACCAGAGCTTGGGCAGCTTCCACAGGTCCCACCTTTACCACCTTGGCCATTCAATGACTCTGCTATCAGATGAGACAAGACTGTCTTGGATCCTCCCAATCTTTAGCCCATTGTCCAACCACAGTCTGCTCTCTGGCTCCTGAATGCACACTCTCCTCTGCTTGCGGTTTTACAGAGTCACTGACAGAAGGAGGCTGCAATGTCAACCAGGCTGGTAACCTGCTATCAGTTTCCAACATTGCAGTTCAGGACAGCATGAGAGGCAAGGCAGCAAATTAGGAAGCCTATCAGTACAGCCACTTGTACTAAAATCTACCACAAGACATTTAATCAAAAACTCACATGAAATCATGCCTTAAAACAACACATTTTGAAAATTCATTGCAGCATATCATCTTTCTAACATGGAGGTGACACCAGGATGTAAACTCAACCAACAATCTCGAAAAAATCTTGGAGGTCTTTGTTTTGTAAATGAAGATTTGATCTCCTTGACTAAAAATTAGATGCAATTCTTAGGCTAAAAAAATGAAAGTTTCATTTTTCAGAAAAGCAGGGCACAAGACAGCAGTTTTACTTGAACTGAAAAGTGATTCACTCATTGAAAAAAAAAATGAGGGAAGGACAAGAGTGGGGAGCACTGATTTTATTTTTCATCCTTTTTTTTCCCTGAGTTTTGATCACAACACAGTAATAGGTATAGTTTTCTTACAGGCCAGAGTCTTATTATAGTGTCTGCAATTTCGTAAGTTGTACAGCCAAAAAGTCCACAAATATCACAGATCGGGAAACAATGCATATACTTACAGTGATGCTATCTTCATTCTCTTTGTTGGAAACATCCGTTGAAGTGATTTGATTACTGTTATTTGTGGCATCTCCAAGATCATTAGGTGTGGTTTCATACTCTTAAGAAAGGAAAAAGTGTTGCTTTTATAACTTCATAACTTTGATGGGGAAATGGTTTTTCTATATTTTTTCTGCTCTGTAAGATGGTAAGGCCACTATCAGCTTTAGGAATTTAAGCTCTTTAGACAGAACTCATAATTGCTAAAGAAGCTGAAATGTTTTGGAAGGAATCACTGCGGCATGTAATTGAACAAATGTGCTGAGACTCATAAACATGAAAAAAAATAAGCAATCTACATCATAACGTGTATCCCTACCGGAAACACTAGAGTTAAATGAGAACTTCATCCATAGAGCTATTTTTATGTGCTTCTGACTTCCCATTAAAAATGAAAGACTGCCCTCTACACTAAACTTCACCAGCCTTGTATTCAGTCAAATATAGGACAGTCTTAGAAAATAGCTTGAGCACTTTTGTTTTGCTGAAAAGAACTTGGCAGATGGATTTCAAGCTATCTTACTAATATAAAATGTGAAATAGCTGTTTTCATTTGTTTGATAATTTAAAAAAATATTATATGCACAGAGGTTACAGTTTAACATTGCTATCATACTATTAAACCTTTAAAACTTAAAGTGCCTGAGATGGTATGAAGAAATTTGATTGATTTATCAAAATAATTGCACTGACATGGTTGCAGGGACAAAACCAGAACTATTCCATGCAAAGACTGATCATGGCTCAATTATTTATAAGAACTTCAAAATAAAACACAGATATTCAAAATAAAACACAGAGTCCATGATTCCTGAAAAAATTATTCAAATGAGAGAAAAATAGTAAAATGTTATATATACAAAGTTAAGATAAACATGCATTGAAATAAAATTTTAAAATGCATTTATTTAATTATTACATCTGGAAACACACATAACATTTTAATTTCATGACTGTAATGTATGCAGATGAAAGAAACAAAGGGCAATAACTGCACCTATTATAAAATACACCTCCAGCATAGTAATTTAAATTTGCAATTAAATAGGTGTTTCTTTACATATTTTGATTAAAATCAGTGCCATAAGCCTGCAGATGAAATCTTCAATGTGAATTTGAAAAAGCTCCTGCTAACTACAGTGGCACAAGCATTTCTGAGCACAGAGCTCCAGCTGAGCAAGAACAGGGAGGGCTTGCACCTAAGCACTATTCTCCTTTAGCTCCCAAGGCCAATTTGGAGAGCTCAGCTGGCAGCGTTAGTAAGAACTTGCACTGGGCTTTTGATCTTCAGGCATGCAAGGACGCATTTGCTTTCTGCAAAGCACTTGCAGGCTGCAGATTTTTTTTTTGGTACAGGAAGCTGTCAGCTACCTCTGGCACCAGAGCTACAGTCAGCACAGTCAGGATGTCTAAACAACTCACATAGTCTATTTTGGCTCTAAACTATGCATGCCAAAGGACAGGACTCTTTCAAGACAAAATACGTATTAAATACGCAGAGCTTTCAAGAAAAAAAAATTCCCTGGTCTTTTACCAATTAAATTCTCCAACTTTGCACTGCATCTCTGTGTGTCTGGCTTACCATACAGCAAGGCTAGAGCACCAGCAACAGGAGAATGAACAGCATTCCTTGCTCATCCAGGTAGCACAATAGCTGCCTGAATGGCTCACCTGCACAAGCAGCCTGGACTTTTGGACAAGGCTCTGTGCTGACCATCTGTCACTGTGAGTACATCCTTTGCTAGAGAAGAGGAGGAGACTTCTAATTCATTATCTGCAGGCAAAGCCTGCTTTATAACAAGTACTTCAGTCTAAAAAATTTGGGCTTCCTTCACAATTAGCTTGAAAAATTTTCACAAAGATGGTTTTGGCCAACTATCTATTTATTATTGTTTTATAAGACTAACGTATAAAACAAATATTTAAAGACTTTGCTACTCTGACTTTGTAAAACAAACTTTGGAGAAGGAATTTTTTGCTCCCGATTTCACTTGTAAATAACAGCTGATGCTATTTGTAGTTCTGTTTATGCTCAAGCCTGCTGCAAACTTCTGGAAATCACACCCTAATGAGAACCACAGGTCTGGTCTGTGAATCCTCTGGGTGCTTTCTATATTAAAATGGACAAGAGCTAAGGTAGGCTACACTGGTATGCTGCTGGTATGCTGACATTGCTTGCTGTCTAACTGTGAATCATTTGCATTTGAGGTATTGCCAGATCTTCAAAGCCTCTTGAAATGGGTGAATCCGGCAAGGAAAACACACGTGACAGCTATCCAGCACAAGCCAGACGATTTGAATTGAACAAATTCCTGTTCATTTCACTATGAAATTCTGACATAGACACTGAGCATTCCTACAGACAGGATAACGCCTTTTGACTCATGCTAGATAAGGCTCATATTGCTCTAGGGCCAAGTTCTCTGGTGCTCTGTACCTCATGCAGCCACCAGTGACTAATAACACAGCTGCAGTGATTTGCAGCTGACGCTGGCCAGTATTTTACAGCCATCTCACAAACAAGGTGTATGGCAGCTGGGATAGACACAACAGCACAGTCACATCAGCACCAGCGGGTCACTCTGCACACTCATTCTGGGGTTTGGCAGATATGGGGCAGGTTGTCTCCCTCATGGTCACAACCATATTAGAAGAGGCATCATGGCATGAAAATAAGAACTCAGAGCCAAAGGAGCTGGCTTTGCACTCAATGTCCTGCTCAGACCCATGTGAGTCAGTTTATTTCTCTCAGTTAATTTCCAGATGGTGTCAGGACAGCATTCTTGCTTTGTCTTTTCCAAGAGGTGCTGCAGAGGTGGGCTAGAGGCACAAGTGACTGCTCCACACCTGCAGCAAGCAGTGTCCCATGCAGGCAGGACTCCCCTCAGCAAACTCAAAGTCATGCAGCCTGATGTCACCTCATCAGATCTTCTGACTTCTGTTGTGTGTTCAAAATGCTTAACAAAAACATTTGGAAATCGCCTCACACACAAGGACAGCAGTTTCAAACAGTAGAAAGAAAACCCAGAAATATAGAGGAAGGCCATCTTCACCAGGACTAGGTCTTTCAGGCTGTGATATGCTAGCAAAACTCCAAGCACACACACCTCAGCAGAAACCCAGCCAAGTCAGTCAAAGCACAGGATTTACATGGCTAAAGCCATACACAGGCATCAAGACCTTGATATAAAGCTCAGAATCAAAATCTTCATGCATACAGCTTATATAATACAACACATGAAGAAACTGTGCAAACCATCATCACTTTCCCATCCCCAACCCTCCCTTCTCCTTCTCCTCAGAAAAAAAAGGATTTTGGAAAGAGAGGGAGGGGAAGCTATCCTTTGGAGTTTCTAAGCATTTGAAGTCAAATTGATGCTTCAATTGCACATTTGCTAAAGTTTAATGACGTGGAATGGAATCAAAGCAATAACATTTAAATCAGCTTTAGGTAACCTGAGTCATGGGCTATTTCATCCAAATAAAAAGTACTCCAAACAGGATCCAGCTTCAAGCTGTTTGTATAAGATGAACTATTCTACTCACCAGAAGCATACCAGAAATATTTTTGAAAACCAGACAGTTGCTTTTCATTCTGCAGCTTCTATTTCAGTGCACACTGGCTTTCACTTGGTACATTTTGCCTAACTAAAAAACTAGTGTGAACACTGTGTCATCAAAATCTCCTGGCACACACTCAGCTACCACTGAATTGATGGTCTGCTTATGCAAGAGAGATTAAGGGAAGGTACAAATGAGCGGACAGAGCAAAATAAATTGCCTACAGCAAAACTTACTTGCGCCAACTTCATTTCTAAGTGGAATTTAGGGGTATATTTTTGGAGGCAAAACAAGTATGGAATTATCCCTGAAAAAATAAGTTAAGTTGTATAAAGAGAAATCACAAACTCTCTTTCCTCCAAGAAATGCCTCCAAAAGGTTCACAAAATCTCATGTCTGTGAACTACATCACACAGCTGTCATCCTACAGGATCAACTGCACTCATTTGTAGCAGCGGACTTATGCTTCTCCTAATGTGAATCAAAAGCAGCGTAGTAAGTAAAACGTCATATTGTCATCACATATGCTAAATATAAGGCTGGAGAACCAAAACCACAAAGTATCTTTTAGAGCTGTATCATTCTATGTGACATTTCATTTTAATGAGTCTAACATTTGAACTTTTAATGCTTCAGCTCCTTCATTTCTATTATTAAAATAAAAGAAAATCAAATATATACCATAAACGTCTGGATCCAAAATTGGGCCATTACCTGTACAGGG
>JACDOX010000340.1:412125-500054 GCA_014549065.1 Cardinalis cardinalis
TAAATAAATTGCAAATTCTGGAAGAATAAAAATTTCTTTATGAGTAGTTTTAAGAGTTGACTTTATTTGCCAAAGAGATCATAAGTATCTACATAAATGCAAATCAACATCAATAACTGCAGTCTGTTAATTACATTTACAACCATCTTAGAGTTATTCCAAAGGTTAATATTTTGCTTCATGTCATGCGTGCACACAGCACTAATTCTGGCAGGGGCAAGTGTTATTTCACAACTGGGCAAAATACTACTTCTACTTTCCACTATCAATAAAATAAATAAATAAATAAATAAATAAATAAATAAATAAATAGATAGATAGATAGATAGATAGATATATCTATCTATGGAATGAGTGCAACAATAACTATTCCTGCTGAAAAATCAAAGGTAAAACTTTCCCTGAATTCAAGTTGAAGCAGATTTCAGAGTTTTAACAATCACTGATTTGTACCTGATTTAAAAAATTATGCTACTGTATCATTGTGTTAGCAAACCACTTTAAGCTGTGGGCTGGCAAGATAAAGGCTACTAGAAATGGCCTAAGCAGCACCATTTGATTCACTCTGTAAAAGGATGCTTCCAAGAAACCAGATGCACAGCTGATACACCGACGGAACTCATACTGAAAGACTCAGATGTCTTAGAAACCAGACTTTACACTAGCAAATGGATACCTCTCTAGTCTACACTTCTCTAAATTTTACTGGTTCCTCTTTGCAGTTTTTTCTAATTACTTACTGCATGTGTGTAAGGTTTAGCACATAAATGAGTAGAATGCACAGAACAGCCATATAAATCAGTGAACTGTTATAAAAGTTTTGCAAGACACTTGTGTTGTGTTTGAACATATCCATTCATTCTGATTTATAATGTACCTCCAGTATAGTTATGTAGTAGGCTTATTGTTATCTCTTACATATTTTTTTTCTCTCTACTTTTGCAGGTTTGGAAATAAAATTAACAAATAATTAAAATCTCTAAGGTTTAATGCAACTTCAATAAACACAATTCTGTTTATACTACTATACAGTAAATCCACAGCAGTAGCATCACACAGGCATAATGCCACAGTGAAGTAAACGCAGAACACCATTGTTAACAGCACAAGAACCTGCTGAAAATACCAGCTGCAACCTATTTGTAGAATGGAACCAGAAAATTAGGCTTATTTTTAAATGCACTTGAAGATATCCCAGTATCTAGGGATGCATGTCAATAGATCCCATGAGAATGGTCATGTCAATTGGCAGAAATAAATAGCCAGTGAAGTAAGTTTGATTATCTATCCTCAAGTAATCTGACAAGAGATTTTTGTCCGCAAAAGTTCATGGATTCAGTTTTCCAAGTGTAAAACATCCAGCAGCAGAAAACAGTATTTCTAACTCACCTTCTGTAATCTGAAATGGAACAAAAACCCCAAGCAACCAAAAAACTCCTAGTCCTTATTTATGAGATAAATGTCAACATTTTTGTTTCTATTCACTGGAATTGGGATAAACTAAGAAGGTTATATCTTTTATCTAATATCTTTTATCTAATTAACACTTCAAATAAAGCTACAAAAATCAAGATGGTGGACAAATCCAAAATTTCTTAAGTATTACTTTTTCTATTTCGCACACAGAAACATACCAACTTAATCATCAGTTGAAGTTATTTTAACATTTAACTTCCCCACAGCCCTTTTGCACATTTGCACACAATTATTTTCAAGGCCAAGTACAGAATGACACATTTGTTTTGGCACCCATTAGAAGAGGTTGTTGAGCAAATGAGCTATCAAAAGCCTTGTCCTATTCACTCATCTTTACAAACTACATCAACTACACTTGGATTGTTTGTTTCTTTCTTTATAAATTTGGCATTTCCAAAATAAAGCAGCAGCAAGAGACTCAATCCAAAAACATACTTCTGCAAAAAACTTTTTATACTGCACAAGCAAAATGCTACCTCTAAGGCATATTTAGCATATTCTTTTACTTTGACCAGATACATGTGACTTGGACTCATTCAGCTGAATTTTAATGTAGAGAGTTAGTAGATGAATAAACTGAATTAAAAATATCTACTATTGGTAAAAATGTCTCCCACATTCACTAGCCATTTTGGATCATGTTCCATGAGAACAGCCTCCAAAATAAACGATGACCATGTTGTGCTTACTGCTCACAGCAGTTAGTCTCAAATAATCAAGTCACTCTCAGCAAGAATTAGAAACTAAGAACATTTGCAGACTAAATATAGTTAAAAACTCAGCTAATAAAACATGAAATTAATTCTTCCACATCTTCACACTTAAAACAAATTCTTAATTTGCAACATTAACTTGGGTATCATTAGCACAACCAAAATCCCCCTATGGTACATGGATTCCTCTCTTTCATGCCTGCAACCTCAGACCAGTGAAAATAGTCCTTCAAGAAGCATGCTGAAAGTTAGGATCATCTTAGCACAAATTACATCATCATCATGTTTGATCCAACTCTGAAAGTGGACTATTACGCTATTGATGTAGAACATGCTTCAGACATATACATTTACTTTGGGTAGGCAAGTGGGTTATAGGTGAGGGAATTTTTAAATTTTCTTTTTTTTTTTTTTATCTTCAGAGAATTTGCTCAAGTGATGCAATAACTAGAGAATCAGTTTAAAGCTCAGTGAGTATACCCCACCCCATGAAACATCAGGACTGGTATTTAATTCAGTCATGAAGACATGAAAATGAACATAATGTCAGGGTGTGGGCCTTAATCTTTATGCTTCAGTGTACAATATGTGGGCCAAAAGAAGAAACTGCACAGTAATGACAGCACTGAAAAAGCCTTTAAAGGATTTGAAAAAGCCTGACAGTGCTTTAAATAGAAATAGTATAGAACAAAAATTGTAATATGATGCATTTGCTTTTATGCGAGCTTCAGTGGAGGAGACAACAATCTTGTAATGTTTTCTGAAGCTCAGTTCCATGATTCTTGCACGAGAAAACTAAAAACAGCATTGAGGAGGCTAAGTAGCTAAGCCATTTCCCCTGTTGTTAATTTTTAAGACTGGTTTGGTGCCATCCACTATGCATGAACTAATTTCTGATGCAGTTATATCCTGTCCATACATAGTCCCATTTCCTCCATACTCTTCTTGAAAAGCTTACTCCACCACAGATCTTGGGAAATTCTTAAATAATACAGCACCGTTTATATTCGTAGACTTACATTCTATATGAATATAAAAGGGATGGAACAAATAAATAATGTTTTCTTTCTAAATTCGAGGGTAGCTACAGTTCTATTTACTGTGGACAGAAGCATAAAGAACAAACAGGATTGGAAAGGGATTTGGATCAAAGACCAAAAAAAAATTATAAAATCACCTAATGTATTACAGGAAGCTGATGCTCTGTTAGAAAATGGGTTCATATTAAATAATGAGGGTGTAAGAGAACTCCCACTGTACACAGAACATCCATGAGGTGAACTGGTTTTTTGAACAATGAAAATGCAGTATTAGGGGACACCAGTAGCTGAAACTATGGCATGTTTCTGTAATGAGTCACTTTAAGAAAGAACTTCAGAGAAAACAAAGGAGAGGAGCAGTGAGCACAATGGGAGTAAATAAAGCCCGATTTTATCAGCTGTTCATCTTCTCCTAAGGTTGGGAAAGCAAAAGACCTACCATCTCTCTCCCCAGTTCAGCAAACTGAGCTGAAAGGGTAAAAATGAAATACTGACCATACTTTTGTGCTCTGTGGCCTGAGATATTGGAAGAGAATTTAAATATTCACCATTTTTTCTTTTCCATCAGATAACATTACAGAGCATTGCTGGTTTATAAAAGAATAAAAGCAACTATTTATATCACATGGTCAAAACGCCAAAGATACATACACTCTTATATTTGAGGTATGACTGTGCAATTATCTGCACAAGACGACACGTCTATTTCTACTCCAAATGTGCAAGGTCCACTCAGAGTTTTCCTCCATACGTGTTCCAGTATGCTTGCACGTACAGTGACTGTTATTACAGCCACTTCATGTATGGCTTTGAAGATGTGGGAAAAGATCAAACCACAGTGAACACCAATCACTTACAGTAGTCCCGGCAATTCAGTGAGCTAGTCCACCTTGGGCCTGCCCACATAGCATTTAGAAATGGCAAGGGGGAAATCTTTAGAGCAACTGAAGCTGCAACCACCTTGAATGCTGATACTACAAGCAATGTAGGTGCCTGGCTGCCACCTGGACAAAGGGCAATTGGACACCAAAAATGGCTGTTGAGATCTGAGACCTTATCCATCCTCCTTCTGGGTTACTTGTTTTTTCTCCAGTTCCCTCTGGTCCCAAAACAACATATTATCATGAATTTACATATCTGCACTATCAATTTCCCAGCAATGCACTAGATGCCACACAAGCATCCTCCACATCCTTGAACACACTACCTAGTTCCATTCATATGCAGTACAGCAAGTTAAAGAGGGCCTGAATTGGAGATCAGTGCTTTTCAGGGTAAGAACTGAGACTTTGGAAAACTTCAGAAACAGCAACTTTCCATTAGCCTTTACTGGCAGGGTGGATGGTTATTCAAAGAGAAGATTTACAGAGCACTCGCATGACTACCCTTCAGAAGCAATAAACAAGAAGAAAATGCTCAAGAAAAGCCTTATTTTACAAGTAATATTGAAGACATTCATTCAGAGAAAAAAAGTTCTATATAAACCTTCCTCCAAAATAATTAAACTGGCCAAAAGCACTATTTCACCACTTTCATCAATTTGCAATTGCTAGCATTAAAAAAAAAAATACACTCACCATCTCCAGGCACTGACATGAAATGAGCATCAACCCGTTTTTCATCCTCTCCATAATCGTTCTTTGCCAATAAGGTATAAGCACCATTATTCAGGTGAGTAGGATTGTCCAGCTGAAGGCAGCCATGGTATTCACTTTGATTGATAACGTGTATTTTAGTACAGATGTATTCAGACTCATTCAGTACAGCTCCTTCATAGAACCACTGCAATGTGGGCTTAGGGTTCCCTTTCACAGTGAATGGAATACACCAGTGGTGGTCCGGAGTCGGAGACTCAATAAATGTGATGTTTGGTGCAACTATATTGGAAAAAAGAATGAAGAACATCAGAATATTCTGAACATGTCCTTCCTCCCTTCCCTCCCTCCCTTCCTCCCTCCCAAGTTCTTCTGGAAGTACTTTTCATTCATCAGTACAAAATTATGTTACTAGATGGAATGGAACCTATTGGAAGGATACTCACAAAGGAACATACCTGCTCTGTCTAGAGTACTATGGTGAACTGAAGTTGTTCTTTAGAAAGAAATAAAACAAACTACTTTCAAAGACTGAAAATGTGTTAAATCGCTTAAAATGTGTAAGGTGTGGGAACTTCAGTTACTGGACCACTTAGAAGGAGGAGAAAGACATTTTAATTTTACTTTGCTCAGAAGTGCACAAGAGTGCTGAAGGAAGACAGCAGTATTAAGCAGTATTGAAAATATTTAAAATCGACCAAAAGCAAGTACTACTGGAAAGACACTCAGCTAAGAATCCAGATTTACAGATTATTTTCTTAACAGAATCAAAGACAAAAGAGATTACTTAATTCTCTAGATTATTCTGTCAGGGAAAAAAAATTCTTTACTATACATATTCCTTGATCAAATATGCTAAATGCCTCAAGTTTACAGACATCTACTGTTTCCCTCAAGAGATTATTCCAATACCTTGCACATTCTTTTCCTTTATATTTATTCTTAACTAAATCAAATTTCTTCTAGTTATATTCCCTTTTATCACCCATAACAGTGCCAAACTCAGAATCTCATTCACAGTCTTTTAACATTTCTAGTTTATGTTTGTTCCCATAGTTATTAGATATCCAATTTCAACTTACAAACCTACATCTATAATGTTTTTTTTCTACTTTACTCCGTCATGAGCACATGCTGAGCAAAATTTGAGATCTCCAAAATGTTCCATTCTTATCTACAATTAAACAGAGGGTTGCAACTTGTGAAAACATGCTGTATAGCTCATGTCAAATGAATTCAGCCTGGAGCTCAGATTTAAGAAACCAGTGCTTCTATGCACTAGATACTCCTTCTCCCTTCCTTGGCCCTGAGAAATAAGTGTACTATTCAAATCTTCGACAAATAAATGTACATCTGGCCTTATAAACATTGAACAAAGTATTCATTGTTTTAGGTAGTAAGAACACAAACGTGTAGTCTTGTATAATTCTGCTAGCCTTTGCAATTCACACTGCAATTGCTAAGACAGTGTGCATGTACATACACACCATTACAAACCTTCCCACACTGACAGTGTCATTCAGTAGTCAGCATTTTAGACCTTTACTTACAGACTCTTTTAACTGGAAGACAAAGCAGTCAGAAATACACTTTTTGCAGAATACAGAGCTGAAAAAGATAAATGCAACAACGGCTGACTGGACTACTCCTACATTAACTGCAGTAGACAGTTCACACACCATAAGGGTTTTCATTTCAACAGCCTGAAGGTCCAAAAAATACTTAGAACAGCTCCTGCCAAGGTAGTTTAGCCTCCAGGTCTGTATGGAGGCCCACATACGTACAGAATACCGTAAGCTCAGCAGAGGCTTGGTCCTCTCCCACAATGTTCTCTGCTACACAGGAAATCTCCAGTCCACTGTCCATTGATGATACATTCTTAATGGTGAGAGAGGCAGGGTTCTTATTTGTGTCACTCTGAAAATGATCAGAAAAACATGTATGTGTCAACCACAGCATTAAGAACAAAGGAGAAGGAGGGAATTACTGGCCGCAGCTGAATGGCATTTTTCGTTTTCCCTTCCTTTTAGCTCTATCTGTCCATAATTAATCAAAGTCTTATTTTTGTGTCTTATCCAAACAGACATAAAACACATACAGAACCAATTCTAACAGTCAGTGGCAACAGATTCAAAGCTGCAAAGTCCTGCTACAAATATTGCACTCAACCATGTTTCTGCCCTGCCACTTCCAGTCTGTGCCCTTTTTTTTACCACTTTGTCCCCTCTACACAAATGTTTTTTCCCCTCTAATCATATACCCTTGCTCATCCCTCTCTCCTACTTCATGACTGGTCTATCTCTGCCTGCTCTCTAGAATGTTTTCTTCCTGCCTATATTCTGTCCAATCCTTGCTTTACTCATCCTTTTCTCTTTCCTTTAAATTTATGCTTGACATCTCTTCCACTGCTGCCTTCTGAGCCCTATCTTGACATGTTTTCTATCTTCTCCTTAACCAAATTTCTCTTGAAAGCTTCCTTTTTTCAAGAAACCTTCCACAAGAAACTAAATATCTTCTACTGCCTAAACTATTGCCTAAGCGCTGTTTTATGTGTTTAAGAACAAGCTAATTAAGGTAAGAATGATGATTCTTAAAAATCTTGATTCTTATGATCCTTAGAAATCTGAGTGTCTATCTACAGTCTCAAAAAACATACTGACTTTGCAGCTATGTCACACTGGCTAAACAAATATGACTGAATAACTCCCTCACACAAAAAACACTAGTAAAGCTAGTTGTTTGCCTGATGTTAATAAATCAGGCCCTTCACATAATCAGCAAATAATTATTATTTCCATACTTGAATTTTTCATAAAGAGCTAAGCTACTTTGTTAAACTGGAAAGGAACCAAAACACCCTCCAAAAAAAAAAAAACAATTATGATCATTTTTAAAACTACTTTGGAGGTACTTTTTGTAGTATACGCTGTCAGTGCTACGGACAGCACAAACAAGTAACCCACTATAATCGTAAAACCAAAGAAACTTTAGGCAGCAGTCAACAGGAATATGTGGGAACACTCCTGCATACAGTCCTGTGCAAACAGAATTTTGAAGCTTGAGATGACAGCCTAACTCCACACAAGTTCAATGCCCCTTTGGATTCAGTGTGACAGTAGGGGAGGCAGGTGGAAAAGCAAACACCTCTTCACCCATTTTCCTACTTTGCAATTCTCAGAGCTGAGCAGTGCTCAAAGCTGGACTGAAAGCAGAGAGGCTGAAACACAGGTTCAGGGCTGAAACCTACAGCAAGAAAAATCTAAACAACATCAGTCAAACTATTCATCAACACAGAAACTCAGAACACAAAACTTAGCTTTGCAGCACTAAAACCGAGTTTTAACTCTTAAAAGAGCTAACGTCCCTCTTTTAAAAGAGATGAGAGGAAACAGTTAAAAGAAGCATACAAGATGAAGAACATAAAGGCAGAAACTGAGATATAGGAGTGAAAGAAAAGAAACAAAAAGCAACACTTACAGAAAAGGATAGTTGAGAATCACAAATAAGGTCTAAAAGGCTCACGCTCTTCTGCTACTGAAAAGACTGCTGTGCTCCATGGCTAAGTTTGTAGCCAGCCTAAATTATAAGCCACTATACAATAGCATGATCAAGTTATGCCAGAATACTCATGGAAAACTTGAAGCAAACTGACCATGACATTTCAAAGATAGGAGGGTTAAAAAAATTAGATGATCTCACTTTTTGAACAGAGCCCCACATTTGTTTTGGCTCCTAAAATTAAAACCCTTAAAAAATTTTGAAAAAGAGTGGAACTTGGCAGAGGTTCCCCACAGTGTTTTAATTTCTTGTTCTCGATGACGACTGATGCCTTGATGCCTTTGGGGAGTTTTACAGATCAGAGAAAATGTTTAAAATACAACTAGAGCTTTGCAGAGCTCTTAATTATGAAAGCTGGAATGAAAGATAGACTACTTAAATTCTGTACAAGCCTGATATAATGAACTTTGGAAAGAAAATATTAAAACTATGAAACTCAAGAGGTCCTGTCTCCTCCTCACTGCAGGAAGAGTTTTGAAAGTACACTTCCCACACCTTGTACAGACCAAGAAGCTTAACACAGTGTACACCATCATGATTACAGGAAAGCAAATGCCATAAAATTGCAATAAATAAATGTTTTTTCTATCATGAAATAGCAGCAATTTATGAGGTCAGCAGCTGTTTATATGCTCCTCCCTTTTCAATATTTCCATCAGAAAGGACTTAAGCAGCACACAGTCTACAAAAACAAAAAATAAAAATATAAAGAGCCCAGAAAATAAAATTTCCCCACCTGGATGTTTTCAATGAGGAAAGATATTCATATATCATTAAAGAAAAACAAACCCAAACAAAGCCAACCTGACAGTATTTTAAGTAAAATCTTTAATTTCAAGGCTTTCTGATGCTGCTAAGTGTGTTGAAGAAAAATTAAACAAGCCACAAAATATTTACAAATTCCAACACACCAAATTATGAAACTAAAATATAATATAATTACAGATCCAAAGTTTTTTTCACAGTCAGTATAGATTGGATTTAGTTTCTGTAGGCAGGTATCAATCATAATAAAAAAATGCTTCCGTTTCAGTATTCCAATTCACATTACTTCCAAAAATTACATTACTCTCATTTACAAGTGAACATCCAAAAAACCAGAGAGCAAATGAGAATCTTGAGAAACAAATGTCTGCCATTCCCCAAAAGCCCTGCCACAGCCACCCTTGATTGAAAGTAACTAGAAAATAAATGTAATCCCAACATTAACTTTCTGTTTCAACTTTAAATAGAAAGTTAACTAGAGCTGGACATGAAACTTCATTCCATCGTTCAGCAGGTGTCAACTCAATTGTCACGTGTTTGAATATACACCTTACCTCATGGTTGGAAACAAGGTTAGTTACCACCCAGGACACATTTGGGGGTGGCCCGCCAGTAGTATCACAGTACAGCGTGATGCTCTTTCCTTCCACCACGGTGATGTTGTAATTGCTTAAGTTTGCTGAGGGCAAGTCTGTGATAGAAACAACAACACAGAAACCCAACATGTATCTGTATTTGACAGAATAGACATAATGCAAATCTAAGCAAGCAATACATCAAATATTCATTGTAGTCAGTACTATTTAGTCAGACAGTACAAACAGCATCTTTGGAAATAAAAAACTATAATCTTTTGCTGCTATGTATTTTCTGCACCTCCTCTGCTTCACATCCTAAGAAAACATTACTGCCTGTGGAAATACATTAACTAGTTAATTATACAGGAATATATGTCAGGTGCACAAACAGAAATTATCTTAACTTCAAAACGAAAAAAACCCTTTTCCTTTACTCTTTAAAACTGGAAATTGTATCTGTTTCTTTATAACATCTACAAAGGAACCCCTGGGTTTCACTGATGTTGTGGTATTTCCACTGTTCTTCACAACACTAACAGGAAAACCCAATTAGCTCCCAGCATCCCACAAGAGACTGAAGCCCCCCTCTCATATAGAGACATAGCTCAGAGTGAGCAGGGCAAAACCTAGAACTTAAGCTCAAAGGGAAGAAAACAGAGTACTTAATAGATTGAACTAGAGAAGGGAAAAGACAGAAGAGAGGGTTAACAATTGCACAGAGTTTTACTCAAGGCACATCAGCTGATTTTTCTATTGTCCTTGGGAAAGCAGAAAAGCTGTGAGATACCCTCATTGGGAAATAAGACCAGGTTTTACAAGAATTAGGACTTCTCCTCCATCTTACAGAGTAATAAATCACTCTGTGCCTTGTTCTAAGGCATCCAAAGCAACGGGAACTTCCCAGAGTGTAAATTTTTGCTGAATGTTTACAAGAACATAAAGAAATACACAATTACCCTCTCCAAAATAATACTAGCAATATCAGTAGATTTCAGGCACCAAGGGATTCACATTTTGTATTTATTTATGTAACAAATAATTATGCATCATTCTAGAAATAACATCCTTCTTAAAAGGATGTTATTCCTGGGGTCATCATTTGAAGCCGCTACAACGTGCAAAGAGTCTTGGTCTCCTTTATGAGACATTTCACATCAACTGTTCCAGGCAAATTTTACTTGCAATTTATCATCTCAAATAATCAAGCTTATCTGCTGTGCAGGACATTTATGCATAATTTCGCAATTACTTTTCTTTTTCTGAAACAGCAGCTCTCTTTGTTTGTGTTTTTCAGTTGAGTACAGCAGAGTCAGCATGGACTTGGTGGTATAGAAGTTTAGCAGAGAAATTTTTCTTTATGTAGAAGGTCCAAAACAAATAAATAACCATCAAATCACTGTGAACATATGCATATGATTGCTGGAGGTTCAACAGAAGCTAGATGTATTGGAAATCTCCCTTAAATTAGTTCAATAAAATATAACTGAGTGGAAGCAATACAGAAAATAAGATGAATAATTTTCCAGACAATGCTTTCCTGCCTAATGAGATTTGAAGATCAGCACAAGTATACGATAACTGCTCAGGCAACCCTCACAGTGTTTTAAGCAGTGTGGTAATATGATTCCTATTATAGGCATCATGGATTTCTTCTATTATATTCACTTTATAAATCATGTGTTGAAGTTTATTGAGACAGAGCTGGGGAGTTTGTATGCCTTGATGTAGTAATCTGTTAGCGAAAGTAGCCATCTGCTCTAGCCTGCTGTGAATTCAGATCTCACCAGTGTCTGTCAACTAGCTGGGGAGGAAATAAAACTAATTTTAGGGAACATTTGGATATTAATTATGCTGGTTAGAGAACACGGGGAGAAGTAATGAGATAATTTGCTTTATAAAGTTACACTTCCACAACACCTCTAAATACTATTCCAATTACTCTTGCCAGACCTGAACATGCAAGGAGAATAAAGATCCCCACTCTTCTTAACCCCACCACTTGGGAGGAGGTCTACATGATAGATTAGCATTTCATTGTGCAAACTGGCACAGCTCCTACTAACACATCACCTCATGTGAAACCTCTCATGCAAGCAAAAATAAAAATAAATTTTGTCCCCTAGAGCTCTCCTTTAAATAGCTGTTAAGTTTTGAGAAAACTTCTTCCTGCAATGTGTTTATTCATAGGATAAGCAACTGAAGTTTAATTCCTCTGGTACCTGCTCTGGTTCCCACTGAGAACTAGATCTAGTTATTTTTATTTGCAGAAGTCTGCACATGTCATGTTGGTGTTACATCTCTAATGGAAACAACTACATCATGCTGCATCTTGCTAGAACGGTATAAAAAAATGGTGCTTATTATTCTGCATGTTCATAAAATTCTAAAAACCAATTGCAAGGCCCCTGCATCTAAAAAGGTACAAATGGAATGGAATGGAATGGAATGGAATGGAATTAGAGTTAGAATAGATTAGAAATCACATTTTTGTGTGTGTTTTCTTTTACTCTTCTTCCCAGTCATACGACGCATGGAAAACACAAGAATTGTCTCAGGATTCATTTTTTCTGGTTGGATATATTGAGATAGTGTGCTTTAACTGCAGGCTAATTTTGCTTTGTTTTCCAGTGGCACCCAGACTGCTCCACAGTAGAATCCACACTAGTTGACTTATGGCTGTATTTGGGGAAAGCATGACAGTTACATAAGGCCTCATCTAGACATTATGTGAGATACATACGATGAGAGACATTGCCTCTACCAGCAAAGCAATGACACAAAGCAGCAAAATCTGTACTGAAAAATAACGGCATGCTAAAAGAACACAATGGACCTTAACATACACGAATGCTCAGTTTCTATGCCCAGTGTAGTGTGAGACCATTTATACTGGCCAGTAATACTTTAACTCCTACAGAACTACAGAGATAGCCAACCACACTGCCTTTATTCCTGAGTTAATTTGGTTAAATACAGTGGTTTAGATAGTTATCATTTTGTTGACAGGGATGTACATTTTAAAGGACTTTGTAAACAGCAGTTGATACAAACTTAGAAGATAGCACACTCAAAGATTTTTGTATACTGCCAGCATAGTAAGATTAGACTGTAGCATAAGGGCTTCTACAAGGTAGACACGACATCATCCTTCCACAAGTTTCATCTTGGTGTCTGTCAGACAGATTAATCCATGCCTCAAAACTCAAACCACAGTCTCTGTTCCAAACTTTGATAGAATTAATTATTATAACTCTGGATGTCAGCAATAACCATTCTAATACCTGATTGATTTTTGCTATATATTTGAAGTTTGCTAAATTCTTGGCCTTAACCTTCTGCAACAATGTGTTGTATACAGGTTGCATACAAGAGCCTCTTCCTTTTATGAGTTCTGGAATTTCTCACAGACATTCAAATTTATTGAGTACTTTCCTGTTCTGGTGGAACAGGGTAAAGAGAGTTTCTGAATGATCATTTTAAGACCACTTTCTTTTATTTTGTTTTTCAAGTCCTCTTTTTTTTAATAATCTAGTCAAATCTTTTCAATCTCTACAAAAATGGGAGGACAGAACCTGCTACTGAGAACTTTAAACTGTAATGTAGAGAGTAACACAGTTTGAGAGATGAAATCATACACTAAAATCCATGTGTTTCCATTATGCACTAGTACATAATAGCTATGTGCTTTCACCACATACAGAATGTATTTTCTCATATTCAGCGTGATTACACTTTGTTCTCAGGAATAGGCAGCTCTGGATTAGAAGAAGCAGTCACTTCCTTGACCCCAGCACAATTAGACAGAACCAGAGGCAAGCATTTATGTCAGCTGAGTCTCTCCAAATACCATCGCATCCTTTAGGAGAAACAAACACTCCTTAAAGCAGGGTTTGGGGAGGGGGGGCATTTACCTTCACAGACCATCATTAGTGCAAAAGGATGGCCTAAAGCCATCAGACAGTGAAACTGTCAAGCATCACTAGGGAATGACTCACATCTTCCCTGTGCACAGCAGGGACTTCAGCAACCACAAAACCAACATTTTGGATGCCATTTTCAAAGGTTACTACTACATTTGGCTACACAACTGTCAATGGAAATTAAGAAATGAATGTGCTGTATTCCTACAGGGCTTTCCAAGTCTTCATGCTGCTACTTATTACTTTCTACAGAAAATTTAGACTGGTCTTCCTAGAGCCAGACTGTCACTATACGTCAAAGGAAGGATATGATCTAATAGAAAAATAAAAACTCTACTCTGTAATTCAACCCTTAGCACCAAGAACCTTAGCCAGTATGCTAAAGGAACATTTAAAAGAAGGTTGTCTTAAGCCAGAAGAACCAAACCCAGAATTGCACCAAAGATGTAAAATTATCTCAATATGGTCAATTAGCCTCACTAACACCTAAGAAATTACATGATGAAAAAATTAGTACCTGAGAGAATACTGTAAATTAAATATTGCTATTGAATCACTAAATGATTTTCAAAGCAGCCCATGTCATCTCCTGTTTGCTTGGCATGTTTCTGAAGGTCAATTTGTTGTGTAACAAGAAGATACAGTGAAAAAATGACAATTTTTTCTGCATCTGATTTTTACCAGGTATTTTAATCCTCACCTGAAATCCTTAACCCACCTTGTTAGTAAATACATCAGACACAGAATGATTAAAATAATACTGAGGCAGCAACCATCTATCAAACTCAACCATTAAAGGCAGCCTACCAGAACCACTAATTTATAAAACATCCACTGCAATTCTTAGGACACAGTGATTAAAATCAGTCTACTTTCCTCACATATGATTCCAATAAAGTCTAGGGTTCCTGTTTCTCCTGGTTTGGCTTTTTCACTCTAGGGACAAAGCATACAAATAATTACCTCACTACAGTACAGCCTGGTAACAGCCACTACTTGTCTGGAGCCTGAAAACAGGATGGTTGATGATGCAATCATCTACAGTGTCACATGGATCTGCAAATTTCAAAGGTGTTACTTGCTCAAAACTGGCTCTTATGGAAAGCAGGATATGATGATACCATGTTCCTTGTATCATTCTATTGAAATTGTGTCTTGTTTGAAAAGGCAGTAATGTTTACTAATTCCAGAGGTCTTTTCCTATGTGCTTTCAAGGGTTTAAAAAAAACAAAACAAAACAAAAACCAGTGAGAAACATTCTAGTAATTCTAGCCATAAAGATAAGAGCTGTTGGATATGTGATTCACCTCTTGGGTTTCATTTAACAAAAGCCTGCAGCCAATAAGCTCTGAGCCAGATTTCCAGCCTAGCTGCATCTTCAAAGACTAAAAAATGATACCCCAAAAATTTACATGCAAAGCATGAATGAAAGAACCACAAGCAATTGTTGTGGTTCCTGTTTTGGAATTGTTCCATTTCCCATTGTATCACAACCACAGAATCAAAATCCCCAGTACACAGAAAATTGCAGAAATTTCAGAGAAGTTGTAACAAGATGACAAGCACAAATATATTCAATGAAGATGAAAAAAATATGTTAGGCAAATAATATACAGAATTAGCAGAAATAAAGAACATTTAAAACAAAATTTAATCTTTCATTTATCCTCCAGATCCCAAAGATCTCCTTGTCCATTTTTTTTCTGGAGCTCTAAGATCCCTTTCCTCTCCAGTCTTCATTTCATGATATTAACCACCACGCATCTCTATCACTTCACTAAGATTTTGCTGTCATGAACAACAAAATTTAAAATTTCCAGTAGGTTAAAATGGAAAGTAAAGGTGTTAATCTTAGACGTATGAGAAGAAAAGATGAAAATGAATCTGGGATTATGACCCATTTCCCCAGAATTCCATACTCTGCCCACAGTGTGTGAATGTAAATTTAAAAAACCTGGATCAAAGTTTCTTCAAATCTTCAAGAGAATACACAGCCATTGAATAAAGCACTGAATCACCACTGAATAGACACATGCTTGCCATGTGGCACAATAAATATTGATGGGTGGTTTCCACAATGACCAAATGTACCAATGGTACTTTGCATAGGCTGGGCAGAGCATATTTCTGTCAGGAGGCAGAATGAAAGATATGGCAGCTCACTAACTCTCCCAAATATTTTAAAATACTAAATGAAATCTCCCTCCTCTCATGGCATGTCTGATTGTCATTCTCAATTAGGAACCTTCATGGAAAACAATTAAACAAGTACAGTCTCTACCAGAAGATGATGAGTCTAATTTAAAGTATTGCTTTCTCAGATCAAATGCACTCTCACTTTGCCTTTAAAAACCCCATCACTCCATATGTAACTAAAGCTTTCACTAGAAGCAAACTTCTTTACACAGAGCCAGCACATGCCACAGCAAAGACCACCAGACTTGCTAATTCCTTGTCGCAACCACAGCAACAAGCACTGTCTCCACAGAACTGCGACACCATCACCATCCAGGGCTTCAAAAGCCATCATGAATACAGTGCAGCCAAAAACCAGCAAGAGATGTGCACCCAACAAATTCATTTGGACACCAAGTTCTCATCTGCAGTCAACCTCTACAGAAGCTCTGAAGGTTGCTGCTGATATTTCAAATCAGATGAAGGGCTTACATATCCAAGGTATACATCAGCTCTTTAACTTCTTCCCAGGACCTTTCTTTTAAGATCCTTAGGTGTACTCTGGATTCTAATAGGAAGGTGCTGAATAAAATAGGATCTTGCATATTATTACCTTGTCCCCAGTAACAATATAAGCACTTTTTCGGCAAGAATTTTGAGGTGAAGTGTTTTTACAGAAGCTATCAACCTCATCAACAATTCTCTTGCTAGTAGTATCATGAAGGTATCCAACCTTCATGAACGGCTAAGGAAATTAAATTTTCTGAATGGTTATGGAAATTAAATTACACCTGGCAAAATTGTTCTAACATGGCATTTAAGCTACAGTTGAGCCACAATAGCTTTCAAAAGAAAACCAAAGACAGGCAGTGCCATTGGGCTGAATATGTCAGCCACAAGCTTAATAGATGAAATGAGAGTTAAACAGCCTTTGAAGTGTAAGTTAATGAGGCTCAAACCAGCTTAAGCAAACCTCTAACAAATGGCATCTAATTCACCGAGTGTATGTAATGCAGTTTCAGTATTATCCGCAGAATTTCATGTGTGTCCAGAAAATACTCAAAATAATGCTGACCTGCCTAATGTTGCAACATGATAACCATGTGATCCTGAAACAGGAACATTTTCAGAGAACATAAAAAAAGTAAAACAATGGGTTTCACTTTTGGTACCAAGTATACCATATGCCAAGTATATTACTGAAGGGATGTCTTGAAAAAAGGATTCCCCTTTTAAAGAAAACAGTACTTTCTTTAGATTTCAGTGTAGAGTTATATAGTCATCAGTCTTCACCTAGACAGAGCAATGTAAGAATATCGCCACAAAAGAGTCAAAGAGCTCTTCTCCTTAGCAGGTCAGTACTCCACCCTTACACAGATGTGTCAAGTCAGGCACAGAGAGTACCTCTGTAAATCTGCACAATGTCATGAGTTCAGAGATACTTCTTTCCCTTGGATAATGCTTTAATTCTTTCTATTTGTAATCTACTTTGTATTACAAATCTCCTTTGTTGACACTAAAGCAGAATTTGAATCAGTATTATCAAATAGAAATTGGCTTTTTTTAATATGAGACATTCACATATGCCACATGTGGCTCAACTATCATCATTCACAATCCCTGATTTACATAAATTGTAATGTATAAACTTCTGTATGAAAGTTAATGTTTGATTCACAAATAGGTAAATGTTGCATATTCAGAAGAAAGTTATATACATATCTTTGAATATGGGATTCCTGTTTCCTTTCAAGTTCCATAAAATTTTGGTTATTTCCACCTACAAGCTAGAAAACTCTTCTAATTAAGTTTGGAAAATTTTAACTCAACTTGAGAGCAACAATGAAACTCCATTACTGTCAAAGTCTCACCAAAAAAAAAAGCTTTTCACATAGCCCACGATCGCCAGTACGAATTAAAACTCTTACAGAGAAAATAAGAAGAGTTTGCCTCCACACATCATGCACCACATCTAGTTCTTGTGCCAAAATAAACAACACAGGCTAGAGAATCCATGAATATTCTGAAACATAAACACTGGGAACATTTAAGTATTTTTTAAAGCTCAATTCTGCTTGTAATATTTTCTTTCTAATATGCTTATCAGTGAAATCTAGCTGATAGTGGAAAAAATGTCAACACCCACTGGATTATGCCTATGCTTGTGGTTTTAGACTGCATTATACTGCAATTGCTTAACAACTAATGCTTATTTTATTGGCTCAGTAATAGTACAAATCTTTCCTGTAAATTCAAAGAAACAAACGTGTCAATCCTTCAGTTTGCCTTTATTCCTTCTTAGGATTTACAACCACCTGCCTCCAGTCTCGTTTTGCCATGTACTTATTTACCTCTAGCACAAAAACAAAATCACCAGAACCAGGCTTAAATGAAGCTAGACACAGTTCCAGTCCATTTTCAGTCATCTGAGCAATTGCCTGTTAAAATCATGGGTTTCCCCAAGAAGTAAGAAATTAGTAAGCAGTTATTTTAGCTTGAAATCCTACATTACAACAACTTCTAATTTTTTTCAGTCATACATACACAAGTATCCTAGAATGCACTAAGAGCAACTCCATGGTAGTTTGTGTGCAGGAGAAAAGACAGGCAAAGAATGTAAACATTCATTAAATCACATAGGTCTTAGACAAGACAACAGTTCTGCTGACAGGCTGCAGATGTAAACAGCCAGCCATTCTGAATATACCTTAGTGATATGTAAAGCAAATTAGCACAGGAAACTAATCTGCAGCATTGCTCAGTAGATTGCAGCTAGCATATGTGACCAGTGATAAGAAAGAAGGCACCTAAAGAAACAATACATGATAAAAAAAGCATCCAAGGCTGGCGCAGTAAGCAAAACCGAAAGACAGATTCACCATGACATCTCCATATACAAAACTAAATTGACCAGATAAGGCAAAATGCCATTAACCAGACTGAAATGCAAAGCAATACAAATTTTGTGCAGGACTGCAGAGACAGCTGTAGAAGCCACGCCTTTTCCCAAAACACCAGAAGATAAAAAGACTTCTTTCCGTATCACTGAAATCAATGGTAATGGCTCAATAACTGTCTGCCAGAGGGGCAAGCAACACCTCAACAATCACTCCCAAGGACGTGGTCCTGCCTCTCTGGCATTCAGCAAGCTCCAGGTGATCTGCAGACTGACAGTCTTTTAAGTAACCTTACCCAAGGCACAGAACATGTCCCACTTCCAAGGACTTAAGACACTGGTCGTAATAACCAACAGAACTTAGAAGCATTAATAAGAATAAAGTGTTTACTCATTTAGTTCTCTTCATTGATTTACTAGTGCTATTTACCAGATGGAAACAAAAGGAGATGTCCCAGGTGGTGGTGCTGTCCATGCTGTACAGATAACTGGCAAATGCTCTGAAAATGGCAAAACTGAACACGACCATCTCTATACACAAAACACTCTGCTACTGTGGTAGATGCAACTTGAAAATCTTTGACACAATAATTACACATGATCCTAAAACCTAGAAGAATTTGACAATTTTCATCATATCTACATACATTTCAAATGCAGTTGAAAAAATAATTATTGATTGACACTTTTAATATTGCAGTCGGAAAGGATCTTCTAGACAGTGAGCATACCTGACTTTAAACCTCAAGAAATTAAATCACAAAGTTGATGACATCTAAATGGCAGTCAATCTTTAATGAGCGCATTATTGAACACTCCCACCGTACAAACAGCTAGCAAAGGACCACAGAAATTTCCTAGTTTTCTCATCAATTACCTACAAACCAAAGTCCTATGATCAATAAACCACATTGGCCTCTACCTACTTCCCAGCAAAAGATTTATTTACAGCACACAGCAGAAAGACAACCTATTATCAAAACACTTATCACATACTGTATAGGCCTCCTACTATAAGACTATGAAGTAACACCTTAGAAACACAAAGAAGACTGCACTTTTGCTTAGTTTACAAATTAAAAAAAAAAAAGAAAGAAAAGACAAATTCACCAAGAAGATGAGATGGAACCATTTCATTAGCAGAGAAAATTAGAAAAGCAGAGAAAATGTTTCACTAAAAAAATGCAGAAGCCTTCATGCCCAAATATTTCTTTTCACATCAAAGGGAGCTAGAAAACATCCCAGAGTTCACAGGAAAAAAAAATCAATATGTCAAAAATTTAGTTTCTCTTCTGTTCCAGTTCTACATATTAGCCTTCCAAAAGGTTCTGGAAATGAAATATACCAGCTTCATCCATGGTTTTGTTTTGAACCTAAGTCTTGTCCTTTAAAATACAGTAAAATACCTGTGAAGATACTGAAACCAAGAGCCATGCATTCAGTTTTTCAGATATCTTCCAGAACACAGCCCACCAATATGGGAGTCATTGCTCTTCACCAGGCATTCTCTACTCTATGTCTAGGAAAAGGATGTGCTGTCATCTTTATTAAAAATCTATGTCCTACATTGGTTAATTTTGAAAAGATAAATTAAGAGGAAACAGATGCCAAAACAAAAGAAAAAAAGGGAGAGGAGAAGTGATGTAAAATTTGGTGATATTTGGACCCTGTAAACTAACATAAATTATTTGTAGGCATGTTGCTGGCATCCACTCAGATCTTCAATACTATACATGCTTTCCATATGCAAATTACACATACTGCAAATTCCAGTCTAAATGTTGTATATACTCACCTTCCCTCCTCCTTTTCCTCTTCTATTTGGAAGTACCATCTTTCCTTGTCACGACAAGTATTTTAGTCAAGATATGCCCACAGGATGCACGCATGTGTACACACATATGCACCTAAACAGCATCCAGGGCCCAGGAACAAGTCTGTTTCAGCTGCAGATGGTTAAGAAATCATGGGAAAGAACTAATCTCTCACAGGTTTAATTCTGGGTATTTAACACTAAAAGTTTTCAAAGGAAACCCCAGCAACCTGGTAGCTTCTAGACGCATCAGCTAAGAATGTTACAAAATGTGCTGGAATTTCTCTCTTGCAATAATTGATCTCAGTCCAACAGCTGACCTCTCTACACCCAGCACACTAATCTACCATCTAGTCCATCCAGCTGGAGCAGAAGGTTGGGTCCATTTAGCTCAGCTAGGAATTATATCTCTCATTTCAGGTAAATCAGATCCTGGAGCACACAAGTCCAACTCTGCAGCTCCCAAGACTCCCGGAATATGTGGGGGTTTTTTGATTGCACGAGACACTAACACCATTTCTGCCACCATACCTGGCCCCAGAAAGAGGCTGGGCACAAGATCAACAGTGATATGAGGCCACAAAACCCATTATTGACAGTAAATGCTGCACTTGCTGAGCCTGCCACTGCTGATCCCCACCATGGCTGTTCTTTGCTGGCAGCTGCTATCAGAGGGTGTCACACCCTCCACACAGGCAGTGGAGAAAATGATGCTCAATGGACAATAACAGAAGGAGAAAAAGTGTAATTTCTCCTACAGGTCACATTCACTTATAGCTTTTCCTATCCAAATCAGCCCTCCATTAAGATCTTCTTGCCCTCTTTCCTTCCTGCCTGCCTGCTGCTGGGGACCCCAGTTTCCCACTCTGCTTCTAGAGTCCAGCAGATGTGACATCATGTTAGAAACACCCCATTTCCGCCCCTCATACACAGAGGAGTAGGAATCTCCAGCTAGTGAGTGAAACCTTTCCCCAGCTGTCCCAGGACCATACACAGGCAGCAAAACTGTATATGAAAAAGGGAAGGAGATTGCCTTATTGTTATATAATTTTTCAAATTCTTGTAGATCCATGCATCTGAAAACAATATGTTGCAATATGCCACAGACCTAAGTTTGATATAACTCTTTTGTACAACCTTTAAAGTGAACTCAGTAGAGTTTCACTAGCATGGAGAACAGAGCTCTTGCTAATTTGTCTCAAGTGGCATGTAGTTCTGAATTTTCTTCCTATGGCTCTAATACTAGTATTTTTGAAGGAAAATAGGGACTTCATTAACTATAGATACCTGAAAAAAATTCAAGTAGGTAAAATTGAGCTATGAACATCTATTGAGTTTGGAAACACTAACATTTAGTTCAACAAAGGCACATGCATTCTGTATAATACTTGTTTGCTGTCTATAATCAGTACTCTATTTCCCTGCCCTTGAATAATGGTACATTCCTAAAGGATCAAGAGAAAAATGAACAGGTTTACATGAACTGGTGAAGGGCCTTGAGAGAAGCCATATGGGGTGTGGCTGAGATCACTTAACCTGGAAGAGACTGATGGAAGACTTCACCGGTGTTTTCAGCTTCCTCATAAGGGGAAGAGGAAGGGCAGGCACTGATCTTTTCACACTTGTAACCAACCTCAGGACTCAAGGAAATGGTATGAAGGTGAGTCGGGGGAATTTAGGTTGGATATCAGGAGTGTGGCTGGGCATTGGAACAGACTCCCCATGGAACTGGTGCCAGCACCAATCCTGTATGACTTAAAAAGCATTTGGACAATGCTCTTGGGTACATGGTGTTACTCTTGGAGTGTCCCATGCAGGGCCAGGAGTTGGACTCCATGATCCTGTTGGATCCCTTCCCACTCAGGATATTCTGTGATCCTGTAATTCTATGAAGTTCCAAGAACCATTCCATGTGGGACAAAAAAACACTGACAGACCATCAGCCTCTCCTTTAGAGCACTGTTGACATCCTGAGAAGTACTTTGTAGAAAAACATGTTCGTTTTTCCCTGGCTCACAACAACTTAGCAGTAGTTTTATGTTAAAAGAAAATTACCGCAGTTCGGGACCTTCATATCCAGCAAGGCTGTCTTCTTATTGTTGTCATCTATGCAATATAAGTCCTGAGTTTCTGTGTAAAACTTGGTCTCTTGAAATTTCTTGATCCACATGATTTCACAGGAACATTTGAATGGATTATCCACCAATATCCTACAGGAAAAAACACCAATTTTTTTAGAAGGTTAAATGTGCCACACATATAGGAAAAATAATGAGGGGCAGGGGGCTCCAAGCATTCAGCTGGGCGAGAAAACAAGTTAGTTATTTAGGTGAAGGACGGCAGGATGAATCCTTTAATTAAGAGGCATAACACATGCACCCTTGGTAAACTCAGTGCAGAGTAAGCTGCCAAGTTGGTAACATTTTCCATGTAGGGAATTAAGCGCTGCATCCATTGAGGGTCCAGAATATCATAGGCAGGAGAGACCACACAAGGGATTTGGCTACTATTTCAAATTCATCAGCGTAAGTCAGGATCCCACGGACAACGGCCGGTCAAAATCAATTTTATTTTAATAAATCAGGAAGTGATTAGAATTCATCTCTTCTACACCTGACCCACCACTCAGTTACCCCAGAAATGGTTTACTGCTGTGGAGTGGTAAATTCTTTATAAAGTCAAACAGTCTTGGATTATACACACACTCTTCCAACTTTAATCACAAAAAAGGATTTTACCTAATCTTTAAAATCCATCTGCTACAACACTCTAGAAAAACCTCACAGTAAAACCGTAGGCAATGTCATGAAGAAATACTAAATGAAAAAATGGCCCAGAAATAGAAATTGATACAGTAGCCTGCCTGGAATTTAAACCACAGGTTGGCAAACTTAACAAATTGCAGTTTTAAAATTTAATAAAACTACACAACAGTGTAATGGAATTACATGCATGTTAAATATGAACAGAAACATATCTACATAAAGAGTGACCAGTATTATTTTTCCTTCTATTGGCATACATGAGATCCAATAAAGTGGGTGAGCAAGTGTCTGTTTAAGGCATTTCATTGTCAGGAGAACAGTCATTCTTAACAAAGTTTCACAGGTAATTTTGATGTACAGAAGCTCAAGTTTCTTGCAGAATCTATGCTCACAAATGTCTCCTGAAGACATAAAGTATGCAAATCATGAAAAAAATTGTCTTATTAGAGCAGTTCCCCCAAAAGCCATCTCAAATCCTTTGAGGAGAAACAACTGCAGGAATCCTCAAAAGTGTCTGAAGGAGCAATTTGTATTCACAGAAGTCATCCTCTGGACTTTAAAACGCAGCATGAACAAAAATTGTTTGCACAAGACATAGTATGAACATGATAACTCCTTGGGTCAAAGCCTATCTCATGCATTTTCAAAACAGTATTTTGAATTACCTTCTATATTCTGTTTCATCCTATCTTGTAAAGAGAAATTTCTCTTGACCAATGGCTGAGCAGTCTTCTTCTAGTGTTTTATTTTGTGCTAAATCCATCTAAGGATTTAAGCACATCATTGGCAGGATGCTGGATGCATAAGGCCCCTCTACAGACACTTGCGTGAAAGAAAAATTCTGACCTACAGTAAGCAAATTCCGAGTCTTTATCTTGTTTGCTCTAATTTTATGCCTGCAGTTCGTTTGTTCTAGAAGAAACCTTCCAAAGTGGCATCTCCTTCTCTATAATACCTGGTGACTATTCTCTACTTCACTTTATTCTAAACTTCTCATCCCTTTCCATTTTGATATGTAAAGGTACTGACAGAACAAACATGCTTACTTATCAGATTGAGGGGAAGTTCTTCAGAAGCTATTTATGGCTACATTCATATCTCAGATTCACCTACCAACACACTTCCTTCTCTCCTGTTTCTGATCTTGCAGCTATGTATTAAACATTATTAACAGAATTGTTCAACTATACTGATTTTATCACTGCTTTTTCTCCTTTCAGGTTCTGCTTTTATCCCTCCACTTTCCTTCTCTCATTTCCTGCATCTGTTTATCTTACTTTATCACAACATTTGTTTGCATAACTTCAGTTTGTCTAGTCCTGCACTCCCTCTCCCAAGCCCACAACACTCTACCTCAATTTTGTATCCCCTTTTTTTCTCAACTTGCACATCACCATGCATTGTCTCCATACCTCAAATAGTAATCTCTTTAACCTTCACGCTATCCATTTTCCCCATATCTGGTTCACTCCCACTACATTTGCCCTGCTTCTTCATGCAGAAGCAACAAAACGACAAAGGACATGGAATAATGGGAGAGCTTTGCAACTAGCTAGTCTCCTCATTAGAGAGCTCCACTCAAGTTATTAAAGAATATTCCAGTGAACAGTGTTCCCAGGGCCATAAAGAAAATAATTATACCAACTTAATTATCAAGAAAATATACCTAAGGGCCATAACCTCTTTCTGTGCCACTGAGATTTGCTCATTTCACTTCTCACATGCTGAAGTTCAGCAGAAGAGGACTAGGATTACATGTCAGGTAATTCATACTTGGATTGGCACTTTGGACAAATTCTGACTCTGATCTGAGATCCAGGAGAGCAACCTCCCTCTCCTCTGCAGCCACCAGATCTCTCAGAGCTTCTGCAGGCTCTCTGCATATTAGCAGAGAATGCACAGGATGACCAAAATTTTGGAACATGCATCAGTAATAAAAATGGCAGATGTAACAGAGAATAAAAATGTTAGTATTGAAAAAAAATCAATAAAAAATGTTTACCAGTGTTTTCATTGCTAAACAATTGCATAAAGCACAGTGCAACTCAAGAATTTGAGAAAAAAAAATACTCTTATATAGCGAGCCACACCACTATAAGAATATGAGAAACAGTCTTATATGAACATGTGCAAAAGACTGTATTTTCACTAGTTCAAATACTTAAATAAACACCAGTAGTTTTGTGTGAAGTAATCTCACAATAAAATATCTTAAAGCTGAAGGAAGAGGCTATTTTGACCTGTACATTGCTTTAAAATACATACCTAACCTTCTTGAAGCCCTGGAATGAAAATTTCTCTGCATTTAAGTGTTCAGAATTGATGCTTTCTTTGGACCAGAACTGCACTTCTAATTCCTCTACTTTCAAGAGAACAAACTTTGAAGTGTTATTCTTCCATTCCAGCCAAAAATAAAGTTATATTTTAAGAAATGACAACTTACAGATCAGACAAACCCAGATGGCGAAAAGGCTTCTTGGACAAACTCGAGAGCTTGTTTCTGGATAAATTGCTATGGCAAAAGAGAAAGATTGCATTAATTAGAATTGCTTCTTCTTACACTAAAAATACAGTTTGTCTCTCTTGAAAAAGCAATAAAGAACTAGAACCAGCTCTAAAAGTCCTTTGACTTCAATTGTAAAAGGGTAGTGTTCAGTCTTGATGGTTTCAAGGGTTTCAAGGGCTTGAGTCCTGTCAGCATGTAATGTCAAGTATATTCAAAATCAAACTCAACAGGGATCAATATTTTCACTTTTAGCACTTTGTCAACTGCAAAAAAGCAGCAGATTTAACTGTGTTTCAAAAGTATTTTGAAAAGTCCAGGTGTTAATTATATGCTCAATTTATTCATGTGAAATGGGTGTATCCCTTTCTTTGATGCTGCACCAAACTCTGTACTCATATAAGCCCTCCTCACATGCTAGCACACATCCACATCAGAGCTTTTTAGTTGTTCTTTTCAAATTGCATGTGCAATATGCACCCACATGGAAGATCAAAAGGAAAACTGTAAAATGCCTGTATTGGGCTTTTTTAATGTCAATTAAGCATTTACGGTTTCCAGTGGTAATTAAGTGAAAGGTCTTCTCCCATTATGCCGAGCAAAGAAATGTTGATCGGAACCAGAAACACTCCTCCCCTCACAGCTTACAAAACTGCTTTCTCCACCCCAAAGCAAAATAATGCTGGTTTTGTACAGTCTTATCCGACTATGAATTAAAGATAGTGAGAGCAGTAAACTGTTTAACTGCCAGCAGTAAAGCACAGATCAGTGTTATGAACCAAAATACCATGAGTTTTATGTGGTATTATAAAGGTGCCATAGGGCTCCACACTTACTGTTGCATTGCATCTAAACTCTGGGTTTAAATACCTTTTTTTTTTTATATCTGATTAAAGAACACAGTGTTTACTTCCAAACTTTCAGATGTTGATCTTTGAGTACAAGATAATTTTCACAGAAATTACCAGCTGAATATTCTAAAAATGTATAGAGCAGAATCAAAGAGATTATATTTCATCACTGATTCCTTCTGGCAAAGAAGAGCCTGAAGTTTACAAACTGACTGGTCCTTACATGTGAGAGCAAAACACAAGAGCTACTATTTCATTAGACAGCTGAACTCATGGACCCATATCAGATAAGTCAACATTAAGGAGCAATTTGCATATAGAACAGAAGTTATGTTTAAGCAAAAACTGTCACTATCCATTTTTTTCCTAGTATGCACATGCTTTGTGTTGGGAGTTTGAATAAAAGATGCAGGACCCTCATACTGACTTGGGCTTTTGCCTCCAACATGGAGCCACATCAAACCCCATCCCTGCATGGGAAACTCTTCACTCACCACACAGGAAGTTCACTCCTGCTCCCACACTGACATGTGGCATATTGGAGGCCCCTGTGGTATTGCCAGACAAGGCATGCCTCTCTTACCTGCAGATCAAACAAATCCTACCTTTCCCAAAAGACAGCAAGATATACAGAGTGCTTTACCTGCAGACCTCTGCTGTAAATGTATCACCTTAAGCAGTACTTTGACAGTAAATTTAATTTTATATATATATTTTTTATAAGGTGATTCCTTATTATTGACTACAGAGATGCCTACTGTGGTCTTTTTAATTCATGTTAAGTGAAAAAAAATCACTGTCAGGGTTATTTTGAAGTAGTTAATGATCCCACTTCCATAGAAAGAGAATATGAATTAATTTCCCAATTCAACTGCACACAAAAAGACCACAGCAAGCATCCCAAAGAAAATACATCTGAGGTTCTAAAGAGGTTTTTTATTATAGGAAAAAAAATGTCAAGAGTAGAGAGCCTGGCCCCACCCAAAGCTAAACTTAAGGAGAGGACTCAGATTCAGTTAAAAGTATACCTGTATTTTACATGAAAATATCAAACTCACTTTAAACTTGCTAGCCCTAATTCAGCTAAAAGCAAACCAGTGGCAATATGAGTAGAACAAAACCAGACTGAGAAACCACATAAAGATTTACAGAGCTAGCATCATGAGCAGAGTTCTATCACCAACAGTGCTTCTGAAAAGGAGAGGCAAGAAAGGAGGGAACAGACCTAAGGAGAACTGGGGGAAAGAGGTGGAGACATGGCCATTTTGCTACACTCAGTCTCCCTCCACAGGCAACACCCTGCTCTGCCCATGGCTGGAACCAGCCCTGTGTGCAAACAAGGGGAAATCTGCTGCAAGGTTGATCTCAAATGGTTTCCTTTGGCTGCCTTACCTAAACCTGAATGGTGTAGAGATACAAATGCATTTTGATACCTGGAGCTGTATACATACACTACCTTCGCAATCTATGATTCAGTGATGCACTTAGATGCAGGCTAGCACATAACAACAACTATTTTTAAAAACTTTTGTAAATAGGCTCTTGCTGTGAAACGCTTTCACATTTAAAAGCACTGACAACATATCATGCATGTGTATTATACAGGTCCATTACTGTTAGCAGCAAATAAGCTTATAAACTAGAGCACTACTAAAACGAGACTGTTGGCTAGCTTGAGTCTACGGGCAGTGAAAACTCCGAAATTAGATGAGCAAGGCTATTAATTACAGTCTAATAGCATCTATTATGACATTTATTTTCCTGTTGTTTATGTTATTACTCAAATCTTCTCATGATAGATAATTTTAGAAAGATACCTGGGCTACATAAACTTTCCCAAGAAAATAAGGAAATCACAAAAAAGGGCTTGAGAAAATGCATGTTAATAAGTTTCTTTTAAACTGGTACTCTTTTATGATTCATAAATAAATACTACTTTTATATAATATAGCTCCTTAATTACATCAAAAGACTTTTCATAGCACAAAAAAGAAAGCTGTAACAGTATCACAGCAAAAGTAATGCTTATAAAGTTACCTCAATCTTTAGAAAAATGTTTTCTGTTTTCTTTATGGGATAGTAAAAAATTTGTTTCCAAATAAAATCTAAGACTTCTTAAAGACCTGTACTGTACATTACCCTTGGAAAATGAAATTCCTTTAGTGCTTAATAGTTTTCACTGTCCCAACCACAACAGGAGCTATACTTCCTTCATAGGCAGTCAACAGGATTTTTATTGTTGATGACAACAAGCCATGATTCACTGGTGCTTTCAGAAACATTTTAGTGCGCATAATGACTTGCCAAAGAAAACAAACAAATGCATTTTGCAGAGATAACAGATCAGTCTCGGTAAAAAATACCTCTATACTTACTGCTTTGTCCTGTGCATCTAGAGCAGCTAGTGCCACTTAATATTTTCCATCTTATCTGGGCTTATCCTCTGTCTGCCCACATTACTAAATCCCCACCAAAAGAAAACACAGTACGAGACTGGATAATCTCTTGGTTCATAATGTAAGTATTCTGCATCAAGAACTCATCTATATAAACCGAACAGATGTCAAGTCAGTCTAATTTGTTTCTAACAAGGAGCTTCATGAGTTACAGCTCTACCAAAGTCTGCTTACCAGCAGATACATATTCCCAGTTTGACTGCATGCTCAAATGAAGCTCCTCCAATGGCTGAAATACGTTAAAGGTATCTTATCCAACTGGATTCTGTAAAGCCTAGCAGCTCACATATGTACACTGATACTTTCCCTCAAGTGGTGATTTTGATAGGGTCTCTCTGTTCTGTTCAACAGTCAGTTTTCTGAAAACTTATTTACCTGTGTAAGTTTTGGTTAAAAGCAAACACTGGAGACAGAGACACTTTGTGACTGCATGAAACCCATTTCCCTAAGCCAACAGACAAAAAAGCCTCTCAAGAGATCATACCATTTATCACACCTTCTGTGCTGTCTACCTGCTGGAAAGGTCTTCCAAAATTCTATTGATCTTTTCCAAACTAAATTCATTATTTCTCATACTATACTGATGGTCATGGAGAGAACTGATTCCTTTCCTCATCATAACTGCTGTTCTTTTAAAGAGAAGACAAGCACAGAAGCATAGAATCATAGAATAGTTTAAGGGACCTTTAACTGTGATCTAGTTCCAATTCCCCAACATCCTCAACTATACCAGCTTGCTCAGAGCCCCATCCAATGTAATCCTGAATGCGTTCAGGGCTGAGGCATCCAGCATGTCTCTGGGCAACCTGTGCTAGTGTTTCATCACCCTTACTGCAAAAAACTTCTTCCTTATATCTAGTCTAAATCAACCTCTTTGATTTTCAGACAATTATTCTTTGCCCTATTGCAATGATGTATGCTCCTTTTCAATCTTCTCTCTATCGCACTGAACAAGTCCAGGCTCTGAGCCTCCTTATATTACTTGCTTCACAAGCTTCTTCTAGCTCCACTGCTCTTCTCTGTAGCATCTTTCAAGATGAGTAGATTCAGTGTCCTAATCTATATACAGTATTCCAATAGTTTCCTTCAGAGCGGCTAATGCAATCCGGAAAAGATATAAAAATGTAACACAATATTCCTTTTGATCCCAGACTTGAATTTGCCTCATTGCACAGAGAGAGAATCCCACTTCTTTTCCAGCACTAAATCTTCCAGTCACTAAATCTTCCTCTGCAAATATGCCCCTCAGACAGCATGCTCTTATTGCATATTTCCACAGCCAGTGCACATCCACTTGGCTTTATGGAGTTTCATAGTTTATAGTCATAATTCACTGTGCAACTGTTACATGGGCAAACACTTAAATTTACTCTGGAACATCCTTCCTTTATATTACCAACTAATTATAGTAAAGCTCTTTATTAATGATTATATGAAGTGATATAAATTTCACAGGCTCACAAGGTCTGGTTCACACTCCTCTGGTGGCTGTTCCATATTAAGGATAGCAATTATTGTCTAGACAGAAACGGACATTCACATCCACTTCCTTACACAAATTAATTGCTGTTGTTTAGAAAACACCGGTCAGAAAGTGATTCCATCTCATGAACAAAGCAATCAAATCAAACAAAACCCTGTGTTCTTTTCCACAGTTCTTTCCTTTTCAAGGAAGTATCTTACAAAGCCAAGGTTTGGCTTTATGACTTCCCAATCTCACTAGGATAAAAGCAAAGCATTTGGTTAAATGTTAGTGCTCACCTATTGAAGATGCATGGACTAAAGCACACACTTGGAATATCTAGCTAAAACAAGATATGTGTGAGAAACTGAGCCATTCATATGATCTCAGTGTTTTACTGGACTAGATCCACAGTTTCCCATGTAAGTAGCAAAGTGAGCTACTCTATGTCTGTCCCACACAGAAGGCACAAAAGTTGTAGAAAGAGAACTTTGATCAGTTCATCCTTTGCTAAATCTAAAGCATAACAAATCTAGGAAAACACAGTCAAAAAGCTGTACAGGTACAAATTCTGCTTCCTGTAGGTCATGAACTACAAATCCCATTTGGTTGTGAAAGAAACATCATTCCTACATTCTGCTCTGGGTGCATTAGTTCTGATCTTGAGTGAGCTTTCCAAGTCAATCACCCCTAGAACTTCAGTTCACAGTTCTATCACAGTCTCTGGGCACATACACTCATCAAAATATTAGATGTGCTCCATGCATGCTTCTCCTGCACTGCAGGTGCTAAAATATGTTCAGCTCATCAAATTAGACTAGAGTCAGTCAAAACCATGTCACTGAGTGTGATGCACAGTGTGGACATCATACCCTCAAGAGACACACTCTTTGTGCTACATAACTTATCACAAAAGACACAGTACACTTCTAGAGACAGAATAATGAAGTGGATGGTCTTTTCCATAAAAACATGTTTTCATGTTTTTATGTTTTCATGGTCCAGTGGTTCCTTACTATATATGTCTTATTTAAGGGCAATTAACAACAGAAGACCATTCTAAGTCTATCTTTTTAAAATGTTTCTAAATTAAGCAAATGGTAAGAGATAGAAATAAATTAACAATAGATAACATGAGTTGGGCGGTTTTGACTTAGAATGCAGACACTATTCTTACTCACATGTATTGTAGGTTCACATTTTTCACAAATGCATGACGGGACACGAATCTTAGACCTGAATCCACTACAGTCCTAGGAAAATGAATAAAACTGTTAAAATGTTTAATTTAAAATATGATGGAAAGTGTAATGAAAATATTAAACTATTAAAATAAGAGTTTGGATGAAATCTCTCCAAGGCTGAGCAGCAACATTTACAACTTTCCTCAGTAACACACAAAGTTAGGCATACATGCTTCTATAAAAGAAATACAGAAAAAGTAGTTGTATAAAAAGTACATCATACTCACAGATTTTTGAGTCCAACATAAAATCCAACCTCATTGTCATTGATACTTTCCAAATTTGGCTGGTTGGCAATGTAACTATTGGAAAACAAAACAGAAAGAATTATGTAAGTGGATCCTTCCTTGACTTTCAGACTGTTCAGAAATCATGCACTGATGTACAGAAGTCAGTTATGAATGCTGACGTACTGCAGTTAGTTCTAAGTCCTAATTAGACCAGCTGCAAAGAAAAAGTGCGCCTTAAAATCTTCGTCATCGTTTAAATGGTACTTTGTGGGACAGGGAAGAGCTCATTATTACACAGGGGAAATGAAGAAAGCAAGTCAACCTGAAGGCCAAATAAAGCTGCACTGCAATGTCACCATTCTCCAAGACCCATGTCCTTACCTCCCGGATTTAACAACAACGAAGGGGGCAAGTTTAAAGGTAGTACTGGAGTTATCCCCACTTATGAAAGACAATTGTACCTCCCTAGTCTTTTCCCATTGTTGTTAACTTAATGAGTTTTTTACCCTTATTTTTTCCCTGACACAAAGTAATTTCAGTTCTTTTTATGAGGTGTGGCAATGGGAAAATTGAGAAAGGAGAGGTTGTACTTCGTGATGTTATACACACAAGCAGAAATTAGGAGAAGAGAAACTGCTTTATCAGACTAAAGTACTGAGTCCACTCACATATCCTTAATATCTGCCTAAAAGAATATGGGCATGCAAGCCTGTCCTTTGTATTATGACCATGTAGGATCTATGAATACCCAGTGACATCCCACAGACTGGAAATTAAAATGCTCACAGCAAATGTATCATTACTTCTTCTACAGAAAGAAAAAGTTTCACAGTGGAAGTCACACAATCCAGGAAGAATAAATCAGTGGAAACTGCAATTTTTCTGACATTATGGGCAGAAAAGTATGCCTGATCTAAGGCATGCCTTGCTAAAGAGTCCATACATTTCAAAATATTAGCCCAGTCCCAGAAAAACTTAAAGAGAGATTGACATGTGCTGTCACATGCATCACAAACTAACCAAAGATGCAAGTTCTCCTAAAATGAATGAGTCTTTCTTTGTTAGAAGAAAACTTTTCTTCATTCAAAGCATTTTTTAGAATTTATTTAAAGGGAATTCTGGTAAATTAGTAAAAAGGTAAACTGCTCTTCCAAAGGCAATTCATGCACCTGAGCTGATGCATGGATTGCCTTGTTTAGAGAAATTCATTGTGTTTCTAAATCCCGACAGAAGCCTGAGAATCCCATAAATTGGGTTGGGCTTTCCTCCAAAGCTGCAGTGCTGACTTGGGCTATGCTCTCACCATGCACCAGGAAAAGCAAAAAGTTTCCCCTAATGGCATCCATTGTCCCTTGGGAAAAAGAAGGGCAGTAAAAAGAATGCATGATGCTAGATGGAACACATTACTACAGCATCATATGACATTGACTGCTCTGCAAGACTTTTCAGAATAAGATTAACAAAGTGTATCCATTAGAAGATAAAAGTCCTTTGTTCTTCATGTTTCCTTTCCTGAATATTCAAGACAGAGTAATTTAATATCTCAATATATACGAATCTATTTCGTTTGGTTGGGGTTTTTTTGTGGGTTGGTAAGTTTACATATCTTGCCAAGTAATAGTGATGAAACAGTATATAAATATCTACCAATTCCTTCATTTAAGAGTACTGCAAGTCAATGAACATACTTCCTTTAAACATGCCCTGAAGAACTAATTTTTGAGTTAATTATCATCCATCTTCTCTGCCACTTGGACCTCATAATGCTAGAATAAAGTTATGCAAGAGGTTTCAAAGGTACCTTCCTCATCCTGTCCTCAGTTATCAAAAAACAGTAATCCCGTCAAGGTCGAATAGAGATAGGGAAATCACATAAGAGCAGGAATTGAGGAAAATGGATAGTGAAACACAAAGTGTGAAGAGACTCAGATTTAAAGGAAAGAAACAGAATAACTAGTTACACTAGATAAGAATTAGGCTATTAAAAAAAACCTAAAACAACAAAATAAACAACCAACAACAACAACAACAAAAAAACCCCCCCCACAAAAAAAAACCCCAAAACCCAAAACCTGACAAACACTGCCAAAATGCAGATCCATCACTTAAACACACATATCACCAATCCAAATCTGAGACTGCAATTTTAATCACATAAATACTTAACCAGAACGACTCACTACAAGAAACTCCAGAACTTGACATAACTTACAGTGTTGCACAAAAATTTGTTAGTGTATTATATCCTGTATTAAGTCTCAGTATAAAATTGTTCAGCTCTGCTGAAGCCAATGAAGCTTCACAATTTACATCAGACACAAATCTTAGTATGAGCACACAATCTACACAAAAAGATTGGTATTGGTCCATCAAGGAATAGACCAAACAAATTATACTTGGGAAGTAGTAGTATGAGTTTGTGGTATCTTCTTTCCTTCTCTTATTGCATCCCTTAGAAGAAGCCCTAGGTTGGGGAGAGCAGGGCTTTCTTGACTTGGACTTGGTACTGGTTTCTCTAAGATGAATGATTTATAATTCCAGTTTCTAGCTGAAAGAACCAAAAGAAACCATTGCTTTTCCACAACCATACTGGTTGGGACCCAGAAGAACTGTTGTCTAAGTGCAACTAATTCAATAGTTGCTGCTCTGCAATACACTGGTAAATGCACTCTCAGTACAGAACACAACAGTAAAGTTCATGCACTTGGAAATCCTTGAAGAAAGAGTGGACAGACATAATTTACCATAAGCAGGTCACATCCTCTTACACATCCCTACTCACTTAACATGTCAGTTTCAAGTTAAGCCTTTGCAGCTATGTCATAGCAGTGAGAAAGAAAAGAGCAGAATGATGTAGCTGTACCCTATAAGGGGAAGTTGCTCTTCTGTTTAATTTAGAGGGAGATCTGAAATAAAACCTCTCCCTAACAGAAGTCTATTTTTACCTTCTTCACAACTACTTTACCTTAATGTTACTTATCAAACATTAATACTCTAAAAGCTTTGACTTGCAGTGGGCGACACTGAGAAATGTAATTTGCCTGCCTGCCTTTAAGAATATCAACCCTATTCTTTAACGGAACATTTTTACTGTAGTACAGAAGAAAAATATACTGACTCACAGCTGGCTGAAGTCACGTGAAGAGCTTGGAAGCTCCCACTGCACACCACAGCACTGTTGCGCTGCCAGAACCTGGCTGGATAGCACCAGACAGACCACATATATCAGTTCACAAATACTGGCTGCCACCTCTAAATCAAGCCCTTAGCTGCCTACAAAGCTATTTGCTTGATTATACTATAGCATTCTGCATCTCCTTCAATGAGCAGTCAGTAAACAATAATTGTCTTCAGACTCTTAATTTAATGTCTCCATTGTAAACTACTGCATAATTCTAATAAAGGGATTCAGAATCACACACCTAGGTTTGCACATTGCAGCCTACAACAACATGTTCAGCTTGCCACACTTCAGCAGCTACTGAGCAATGTCACACACTCACACTTCATCACTGTTACATTTTGGAAACAATAGTTTAAAATCCTTATCTATAAGAGTCAGCTCCTCCAAGATCTCCTTTGAGAGGGTAGTCTTGACTTATGCTCATTATGAAAATGAAAGGATATAGATTATGTTTAACATCAGTGAAGCAACTTCTGAACTCCAAAAAGCATGAAGAGAAAGTACATTCTGATCTCTTTAAAGCCACCTAGATGATTAAATGCTCCTTAGCAATATAAAAAACGGATTCCATGCCAACTTTCAAATCTTTTCCTTAACCTGAATATAAAAGGCCAGCAGAAATATGCCTTCCTAACTTACTTACTCTATTTCTTCCTGCTTAATGTATGTTAAGGTATACTACTCCATCTGGAGCTATAAGGACATGTTGGAAAAAAACTAGCACGTGCTAGTCTTAACAACATAGATGCATGCAAATAACACTGTAGTGCAGCTCCAGAAGCATTTCTGTTGCCACGAAACTTCCCTTATGGGAAACATATTTTCTTAACATTCCAAAAAATAAATCAATTATATGTCTAGCTCTAATTCATACAAAAAAAGAATTTAACATTAATAAACACTCACTGGTGAAATGAACTGAACTCTGAACTCTGGAAAAACTTTATATTCCAAGTTGTTTTTTCACTAAGTCTTTAGGGGACAAAGGCAGCACACTTCAGACATTGAACTGTCAGTAAATTAATTACCATTTAATGAGAGGTCATGTACGTCCCTAGTCAAGACTACTCTAAGAGCCGTATGTTAATATTGAGAATTAAACATTGCAACCTTCCCTGGTGCCATATCTTCTCACAAACTCAAATGTGATACCAAGTTCTTTAAAACGTGAGCTAAAACTTAGAGGCATTTTAAACAAATGCAGACTGATTCATTGTTATGCATTAAGATCATGTAACATTTGTAAACTTGATAAAATACTTAATGAAACCTGGCATATTGAACTGGATTACATTTGTAGCCCCTCTGAAACCAAGTTTAAAACAATGCTGAAGTGGCAGGGACTCTCGGTTGGAAAATGAAGCCCAGAGCTACACAAGCTGCATATCAGGAATGTAAGGCTTCAGACAGGTGTAGGCATCAATGCTATAATCTCTGCTCAGTCAAGAAATCCTCCTGCATAGGACCAAGCTTCCTCTAGGAAGGAAATGGCTAACAAGCAATGACTGTGATACGGACACCCAAATCCAGCAAATATTCTACAAATACACAAGCTTACTCCAATTATTTTGTTCTATTCTTCCTTCATCTGGTATCATGAGATTTAGTGAGGATAACTTCAGGAAACAGAAACTCTACTATTAGAGGAGTGTGCCATAATTCAGGAAAGATGTAGTGTGTCAAGACCATCCACGGTGGACCTACCAAACATTCAGAAATTTTACCAGTGCTTGACTCCTCCTTTGGCTGCCCAGTGTCTCCTGACAAATTCTGAGCAAATGCTGCAGTGGTTTTTTGGGGTTTTTTTGGTTTTTTTTAAACCGTGAATCATCCTGTGTCTCACAAAGAATGAAAAACTGGTTGCCACTATCACAGGTTCCCTAAGGGCTTCTTCCTCACATTTAGAGTATTTAACCACAAGTCACAGAAGAGTTCAGGAAATAGCTCTCCACGTGCCAGTACAGCAGCTCTGGAGACAACATAATTAGCAATGGGATCTTTCTTCAGAGACACAGGCATGCCCATTTTTTCAGCAAATCCTGCAATACACACATCCCATACCCAGGTAATGTATTGTTCAGGACAATCTGGAACTCAGCATCTCACAGGCAATGTCAGAGATCAGTTAATTTCAATAATTCCCGGTTCTTGATGTGTGGCTGTGTCAGCTGGCAGGAGGCAACAGGGCCCAGACATTCTATGCCATAACAGTATACCATTATACAATTAGCAGCACATAGCTGCCACTTCAAATTGATTCTCCAAAGCCATCATCTTGAACAATTAGTGCCAACCCACCAGTTTAAAGCGGTGGAAGAAAACGGAATTCAGTGGAGATACCAATCTTGTTTTGGCATTCCAGGAGCAGATCTGTGCTCCTGCTTATGATTACAGCTGCCTGGAAAATGGGAAGTTTCCAGCCAACCTCAGTTCCCACTTTACAGCATGAAGGCAAAAGTAAAAATAAATGAATATGCCTGGAATGCAAAGTTTAAAGAAAGCTACTGTAAGACTGGGAAAATGAAACATAATATACCCTTAGTCTTATGTTTCTGGTTTCAAGTCAAGGTGTTTGTTTTATTCTCTTCAGAGAGCAGACTTCCAAATCAAGCAAACTCTCAAGACATTTCATGCAGCTTTCCAGATTTAAGATTTATGCTCTTGATGAGCATAAGATGAGCATCCATCTTCAGAATTACTTTTCCCAAAATGCACTCAAGAGCTTATTTAAGTATTTTCTCCATTTAGAGACCTGTCCTCCCCTTTGAGATCCTTAAGTCTGTACATTTGATATTGCATCAAGACATGAATTTTTGATGTTTTTTCCAGGACTACATGACAGCTACAGACATGTTTTTCCTTCGCAACGATATTTTGAAAATGTTGATATTCCTTTTAACTGTCAGAAGGCCAAACAACAACCTATTATTCTAAAAGATATATCCTAATCTCTGACCTTATACTTAGCTTCAAAACATGTTTTTTATCCCCCGTGTATGAAATAATCTATGCAGATTGCTAGGATGAGGCTTAAACTCCCATACAAACCCTTTATAATATATATGCTAAAAATCACACAGTAAATTAACATACAAAAGGAGAGTAGTGAAGGTGGCTTTCCACTCTTTCTCAACAAAAAGCAGCCATAAGACTAATCTTTATTACTGTTGTTGTTGATGATGTTATTATTTCCTTGCAAGGATGAAAGAACATCTCAAAGGAATGAAAAAATACAAATATAAGTGACAGTTCTTTCTCCTGCAGAGTCATCTAGTCTTCAAAAATAACAGAAATAATAGTAGTAATGCAAATACTCTCTTTTCAGCACTTGCATACACAATCTCTATAGCTGTCACTGGTCTTGATGCAAATGAGAATGGAAAAACATCCATTGCACAAGAGCACAGTAAGATTTCAGACAGCTATCCCTTATATGCATCTTTTTAAGTCCCTCAGTGAATAAAAACATTAAAGCTTCTTGGTTGCTGTCAAAACCTCAGAATTCTCTTCCTTTTAGGTGCCCATACTCAGACAATGACTTTATGGAAGAGATGTCTTAGATGTATTAGATAGCACTTGTCTTGGAATTAGATAGCACTTCTGACATGTATCAGTATCCTCTACAACAGTCTTGTCTCTGGATTCTGACATGTTCAGTATTCCTTGACTCTTTCAGTCAACATAAGGCATTCCTTCTGAAATCTCCTTTGAAGTCAGTCTTCTCCCACATATACAATTTCAACTGTTCAACAATAATATTTGGTTTTATTCAGTTTAAAATTACTGGCTATTAGAATATCAAATACTCCAATCAATCTGCTCTGGATCATTGGATCATCAAGACATATATCTGCACCTGCTACCCTGTTTAATGTCTCATTCATGGGATGCAGTGCACTTGCCAGATACAGATCAAAAGGCAGTACTTCCAAAGGGTGGAGTGAAGATGCAAAATTTAAAGCCCTCTATCCAGGAAAATCTATCTATATCCTGTTAATACATTACATTTGCTGAACAATTTGACTCCTGACATCTCAAAACATAGTGCCCTTTCCATTAGCCAGCAAAAGGTTTCTTTCTTCTGTTTTCATTTAAGTCCTGAGAGACTACATACAGTCATAACCTCTACCCCTTTTCTAAGCAATTATTACATAGAGAACCCAACAAGTAGATGTTTTTCCATTCTGCAAATGATACCATCAGCTGCCATGTCTCACCATTGGCTTCCTAGACTCCCTTCCAAGATCTGTGAAACATCTTCTGCAGCCCTAATCACAGGTCTGTGTCTTCTCCAAGACACTCTTGTCTTTTAATGAAAAACATACATGAATAGAACTTCAGATTAAGTTACTGAAACAGTCCAAAAGGGTTATGGATTGTCCTTTTCATGTTTACTTCACCCTGTCTAGCACCAGATGGGGTTGCCACTTTCTGTACGATGACACCAATCCTACCACTTAAATTTAGCCTATGCATTTTTCAGAGAATGTTTCAACAGCATTTGTTGATGCATTCTTCAGATGCACCCTTCAGATGCATTCTTCACGGCTTCACATTTATGTGCTCTTCACGTTTCCTATTTCACTTTATCACATTTATTTACATTATAGTATAGTCCACTTTTCATTGTAGCTGGCCAAGCTTTTTAATTCATAGCTTCTTCTATTAGCATTATTCCACTTGAGGAATCCTGTTCTTCATTTAATAGAAGTAGTTTATTACTTGCACTGCATATATTAGCATAATGATGTGTTTATTACACTTTCTGCACAATTGTCAGAATCCAGAATATTTCGAATACTTGTGCTGACTGCCATGTTCCTGCTACTGTTTGCTTTCCACATCCCTGTACTAGGCCAGCTTGATTTTGAGCAAATTCTCTGTCACAATGGTACACCCAGACAACCATCCTGTGTCTTTGAGTTTTCTCTTTGCATTTCTGTTCGTTCTGCTACGTGACATGCAATGCTCCTTCTAGGCTGTGATAGCTTGTACTCATAAAGCCTGCTCATGGCTGTATTTGTAGTTATACTTTTGAAGTAAGGAAAATAGGCTATTTTGTAAGCATTTATTTTAGTTATATATTACATATTATGTATGACATATTATGTATTACACATTATAGTTTCAAACCTTAGATCACCTTCTCTACCACTGTGCCTTCAAATGAAACACCCAGCATGTACCTCTTTCACAAGATGACATCTTTAGTTAGTCTCCAGCATTCTTCACTACCTCTGAAAAGCTGCCTTCTCCTCACCACCACTACTTTCACAGCATTCTTCATCTACTTTTACATCTTTTGTCCCTGCCACTGCTTATGAGTGGAGTAGTACTTCTCTCATCCTCCAGCGTGTTTCTGCTTATGGTTCTCATGACTGCACCCCAGTACCAGACGCACCTTTCAGCATTCCTCCACCCTACACACCCTCTGCAGCAGCGCCCCTAGCTCAAGACATATGTGGTGAAGTGTTCACTTGTAAATATAAGACAGATTGGTATTTTGATGATTACTCCAACTGCTGGCATTCTCACCTCCTAAAACTTTAATTTTAGACACTCAGTGTGAAGGGCAACATTGCTACAAGTTAAACTGTTCATTAGAACTCAAGAGAACATGCAGAAGTTCTCTATAGCAGGCAAAAACCCTGCATGTAACCAAATCATGCAACAGAAGGGACAACTGCCCTGTGTCAAGGCAGACAGGAATGCCACAGAGAGTTGGGAGAAATGCTGGGAGTCCTTCTTCCACCCACGTCAACCTCTAAGGCAAGCAGCATCTATTTCTGCGCCTGTGCTACCTTCATATCCCCTAAATTATATAAGCTTCAGGCAACAAGACAGTCATCATTGTGCACAAACACAATCCAGGACTTGCAGTGATGTCTATAGCAGAAGTAGTATCCAGCATTAGTATTTTCTACTTAGGTGGCTTGATGCCACATGGATTTGCATCAATTCAAAGTGTTATAATTTCATAATTTTGTTATATTTGTAAATAATGGCAAAACCATCACCAGCCAGTCAAGGGAGGGGATTGTTCTGCTTTACTCTGCACTGGCCTGCACACCTTGAATATTGTCTGCAGTTTTGGGGACCACGATGAGAACGATATTAAACTATTAYAGACCATCCAGAGGACAGCAACAAAGATGGTGAAGAGTCTTGAGGGGAAGCCTTATGAGTAGCAGCTGAGGCCACTTGGTGTGTTCAGCCTGGAAACTGAGGAGAGACCTCACTGCAGTTACAACTTCCTCATGAGGGGAAGAGGAGGGGCAGGCACTGATCTCTCCTCTGTGGTGACCAGCGACAGGACCTGAGGGAATGGCTTGAAGCTGTGTCAGGGGAGGTTTAAGTTGGATATTAGGAAAGGATTTTTCACCCAGAGGGTGGCTGAATACACCAGTTGGCCTCAGCTGCTACTCATATGGCTTCCCCTCAAGACTCTCCACCATATTTGTTGCTGTCCTCTGGATGGTCTCTAATAGTTTAATATCGTTCTTATCTTTCACTGGAACAGCTCCCCAGTGAAATGGTCACAGCACCAGCCTGACAGAGTTCAAGACACATTTGGACAATGCTCCCAGTGCATGGTATGACTCTTGGGGATGATGCTCTGTGTAGGGCCAGGAGCTGGACTCTGTGACCCTTGAGGGTCCCTTCCAACTCAGCATATTCTGAGACTCTGTGATATGAGCACAATGGAGTCTTAGAAAGATGCTTACTTACTACCATCCTAAACTTAAAACTCTTAAAACATGTGCTTTTGCACATTACATAGTTAGACCCACAGAGTCAATAAAACTGCTCCCAGCTGGACAGTATATACATTTACCAGGTGAAGATCACTGTGTGCATAATGTGTTCCAAAACCTGTTTCTAAAAATTAGAAGAGGCAAGACTGGAAAGGAGAATAGGAGATGAATAGGCAGTAGACTATTCACCCACCTAGTAAGAGGAAGAGAAAAAAAAAAGACATCTTTTTATGAGGTTGAAGACCACACATTTGGAGGAAATGCTGTAGATAATGCTCCAGTGGCATCTGGGGCACCAGATTCAATTTCTTTGATTCCCTAAGGAAACATGATTCCAGCCTCTCAGAAGATACCATATTTACAAAGCCATCTGAAAGAGGGCAATCTGCACCTTACCTGTTTGTGCTATTCTCATTTTGGCTGTAATTTAACATTCAGCGAAGCAGGAGCAGGACTCAGCTGTGTCACTACACAAATAAGCCTCACAGCTTCTTAGCTAAACAGACTGTCCTGCTCTCTGACCCAAAAGCACATTTGAATGCTCTATGCCAAAGAAGGCAACTCAGGCAGGAAGAACCAAGGCAAGCCCACATCTGTACACCATACAGGACCAGCAGTTAAGATGCTTACATGCAAGACCTTGGTTCAGACCCATGCTCTGTTTCTAGCAGAGCAGCTCTTCACATGCATGCTGAAATGGTTCACCTAGGACCACAAAATCAGTTTACCTCACACTACGACCCTGCTTGCTAAAAGGAAGGTCTTTCTTTTGTCCCCCACCCCAGTGAACTAAGTCCCTGGTGTTTTCTTAATAGTCAGTGGGGATGGAAGGGGATAACTGCATGGCGTAATTTGCAGTGGGAACCTAATTTAGCCTCCTGAATCACTTCCTGGAAGAGTGTGGAGAGTAGCCTACTTCCATTGTGGAGAGTAGCCAGTCGAGTTAAGTGCCTTAGCTACAGAGTTAGTAGGGAGTTGCCAGATTTTAAATGCTGAGGCCTGAGACAGTCCCAGACATGATTAGTAGGTCCAGCATACGACACCTAAAGCACATGCTGTGGGAAGCTCTTCCAGTCCATGCCTAGTAAGTCTGACATGCCCAGGATGTGCACATGATTTATCCGCATATGCTTGCCGTGCTGTCTGGCATTCAGAAAACCAGACGGTTGTTGCAAAAGAATGGGAAGTCACACCCTATGCACTCTTCACATGAATCTTACTGTGCAATGTGGGGTAGCCATCCTCCACAAGATACCTGCTGAACACAGCCTTAATTAGTTTTACAGGCATGGTTAGGAAATTAAAATGGTAAAGCTAATTTCATTTACATTTAAAATGGGAAGATTTCTTTTGGCTCACCAGTCAAACCAACAGGAAAAACAGGTAAATTTCTGAGCCTCAACTACAGCTCTGTGGACAGATCCTTTAATAAGAAGCTCAGAAGTGTTACCATTTCACTGTTGTCTGTTTCAGCAATAGATTGACTTTGATTAATTCTTTGCCTTCCTTTTATTTATACAGCAGACAACTATACAATGAACCATATATCCTCTACAAATACATAGCAGGAGCTGCAACTTTTTTTTGCACGAGGAGCTTCATTCCAAAGCAAAATTATCTAAAATATTGCAAAAGGCTCCTGCCTGAAATACTCAATCATAGCTTCCACTTATCTCAACATATTTTATATTCATACAGAACAAAAACACATGAAAGGCAGAAAAAATGCAAGTCAAAAACACATCAAGTAATCGAGCAACAACCCCCATCTCTTCCAAACTTTAAAAAGGCAGGAAAATGCCTGAATCAAGGTTCCTTTCATCCTTCTCATACACACTCTAAACTATGCCGGTGAAACACTAACTCCATTCATTTTTATCACTGACTTTACATAGGCCAGAATCCCAGCCTCAGCTTCCTCCTGAAATAAAAAGCACCTAACTACCTTGCAAGATCAGGACTAGTTTTCTTTAGCAAAATAAAGTTCAAGTTACACCACTCAAAGATTATAATCTCTCAAAGTGGCTCTGAAAATACCTTGGACACCTTTGGCCTGCTTCCTTCCATTTTATCTTACTTCTGAAGAAAAAAAAAAAATCTCATTACTTCAGGCCTTGTCTAGGAAAAAAAGAATATTGACCTGAAACCTGATCTCCAAGAATTTATCCTAACAATGAAAACACAAGGCAGAAACATATATAGCTGAATTGGCATTAAAAATATTTAAGTTTCAGCTGTAGCCTCTGTCCATGATCAACACTCAATGCAGGTAATTTTCTTAGAAGAAAGTAATAACAAAAATAGATGCTGAATTTCCATGGTGTGGCTCCTTTCCAGTACATCCACTACAAGTGTGCAATGTGATCATGAGATGATTGTAGAGTTCAGCACCTTGCATGGAGGAAGCAGGGCCACAAGTGAGACTGAAATCTTGGATTTCAGGAGAGATAACTTTAGCCTCTTCAAGGATCTTCTTGGAAGAATCCCATGGGAACAGGCCCTGCAGAGAACAGTGGTCCAAGAGTGCTGATCAATAAATATTCAAGCATCACCTCCTCCAGGCTCAAGACCAGTACATCCCAACGAGTAAGAAATGGAGCAAAGAGGGCAAGACAGCTGCATGGATGAGCAAAAAGCTCCTGTCAAAAGCATAGCACAAGCAGGAGATACACAGGAAGTGAAAGCAGCAACAGGACATTAGGAACAAATAAAAAGATGCTGTCCTGATGGGCTGCATTCACAAGGAGCTGAGGAGGAGGTGGCAGACACCATAGCGGGACTGCTTGCAGTTGTCTTGGAACAGTCATGGTGATCAAGAGAGGTGTCTGAGGACTGGAAGAAAGTGAATATCACCCCAATCTTCAAAATGGGCAAGAAGGAGAACCCAGAGAACAACTGGCCAGCCAGCTCCACCTTGATCCTTGGAAAGTGCCTTATTCTGGAGGCCATCTTTATCCACAAGGATGCCAAGAGGGTGATCAGAATTAGTCATCATGGATTCAGCAAAGGGGAATCATGCTTGACCAACCTGATTGCCTTCCATAATGGGACAACTACCAGGATGGATGAGGGCTATTGTCTACCTCGACTCCAGCAGGGCTTTAGATCCTGTCTTACATGATATCCTCACAGGCAAGTCTAGGAAGCATGAAATAAATGAGTGGACAGTGAGCTGGATTGAGAACCGGCTGAATGGCAGATCCCAAAGAGCTGCAATCAGTGGCACAAGGTCTAGTTGGAGGCTCCTCACACGTGGTGTCCCCCAACGGGGGGGACACAGGGCCCAGCATTGTTTAATCTGTTCAGCAGTGATTTGGACAAAGAGACAGAGGCCTCCTCAGCAGGTCACTGAAAGCACAAACCTGAGAGCAGTGGCCAATACCCCAGAGCACAGCCTTGACAGGATGGAGAGACAGGCAGAAAAGAACTGTCTGAAATTCAACAAAGGCAAAAGCAGGGTCATGCACTGGGGAGGAAGAACCCCAGGCACCAGCACAGGCTGGGGGTGGATCTGCTGGAAAGCAGCTCTGTGGAGAAGGACCCGGGGTCCTGGTGGACAACAAGCTGTCCATGAGCCAGCAGTGTGCCCTGGTGGCCAAGAATATTGTCCTGGGGTGCATTAGGAAAAGCATTGCCAGCAGGGTGAGGGGAGCTGTCTCTCTACTCAGCCCGGATGGTGAGGCACATCCGGAGTACTGTGTCCAGTTCTGGGCTCCTCAGAACAGGAGTGGCATGGACCTGGGAGACAGCAGTAGAGGGCTATGAAGATGATTAAGGGCCTGGAGCACTTCCTGTACATGGAAAGGTGGAAGAAGCTGGGTCTGTACTGCCTTGAAAAGAGATCACTTAGAGGTGATCTTGTTAATGGATGGAAGTATCTGAAAAAACAATGTCAACAGGACAGAACCAGGCTCTCCTTGGTGATGCTGAGCAATAGGACAAAGGTAGTGGGTAGAAACTGATGCACAGCAAGTTCCACCCAAATATGAGGAAGAACTTCTTTACTGTGCAGGTGACCAGGCATTGGAACAGACTGCCTGGAGAGGTTGTGGAGCCTCCCTCACTGGAGATAATCAAGAACCATCTGCATACAGCACTGTACCACATGCTCTTGTAGGCCCCTCCTGAGCAGGGAGGTTGGACCAGATGATCCCACCGGTGGTCCCTTTCAACCTGACCTATTCTGTGATCCTGAGATAGTGTAACACTACGATTAATAGCTATTAGTAGCTTTGTAAAAACACAGAAACTCCATATGTGCATTTCAGGCCAGGCAGTAGTTTGTTTTGCCTTTTGCAGTTTCTGAAAATATAGATTCACAATCAACCAGGAATTAAGACGCATCCCAATTATATATGATCATATATAATTTAACAGTACTGATGTACTACATACATCTGGATGAAGAGATCTTCACAAACATAACAGCATGCTGCAAAAAAGCATATTCACAACCCAAGCAGTAGAAGACTTCAGACCTCTATGGATTTATCTCTCCATTCGAAATGCATGTAAATTAGAGAATTTATACAATCTGCTTTGCTTTTTAAAGGGCAGATTTTAAAGAGCAGTTTTTCAGAGGTAACAAGCTAAATATACATCTGACATCAACAACATACTGAAGCAGTTTTAGAATTCTTTGGCTCTTAGACATTTGTGTAGAGAGAGATAACAAACATGGGAGAAAGAATTGCAATTCCAAGGAAAAAAAAAAAGAGAAGATAAGGGATCCCTCTTTACTTAAAAATGAAAACCAAAATGGAGAAATCAGGTTCATGTTCAGTTACGTAAATGTTTTTTGCTCTACAGAGATTAGAAATCCAGAATATTGCTAAGCTACTTTCTCTGTTACACTTGTCAGCATAAAAATAATGGAGAAAAAATAGAACCTGAGAAATCTGGAAAATGCCATCCTAAAGATATCACAGGCTGCACTGCCGAGCCCTATTTTGTCATTAGTATGGAAAAAATGGAACTTTCTTGAAAAGAAGGTGTTCAAGACCAAATCTTTTATTTCAGTATATACATCCCAAATCTTTGTCAAAACTCTTGAGTGACCAAAGATATGGAGGGAGAGACAGTGTTCCTGCCACCCTGTCCAACACTGACTGCCTTCTGGAGGATGATGCTCTCTTCCAGCCTCATGAGCTGTTTTGTCTGATTGAGACAGCTTCAGAGGAAACCCTCAGAAGCCCCATCAGTCCTCACAAACCAGAAGGGCAATGTCTAGAACAAGACATACAAAAGGTTCACTGGGAGCAAAAAAAAAAAGAACAAAATTCAGTGCTTTGTGATCCCAGAGTATTTTTAGAGCCCAGAAATTACAAAACTGATTTTCACAGCGCTTACTTTTAACTCATCTTAACCAATCACCCAGATTTTTAAAGGAAGTTAAAAAAAAAAAAAAAAAGGACAAATTCCTAAAGGAAGCTATTACGTCACCACTGTCCAAAATGCCTTTAATAATTTGTAGCCTGGTGTCTCATGTTTTATTATACAATTCCAAGTCACCAGAAATAACTTCTCAATCCAGCCACATCATGCAATGATGCACAGCCAGAAGTTGCTTTGAGGAGGAAGGGACTAGAGGCTGAGAAGCCTTGCAGACAGTTTTATATGACATTAAATCTACAACAGTCTCAAAATCTAGAACAAAAAAGACTCAAAATACCAACAGCTCTGAGCTTCAATGAATTTAAACATGCTTTTTTTTTTTTAGCACAAGCTCACATGACTTGTTAAATAATTTACTCTATAAATTACTTATCCAGTCTTACTTATTAACAATTCTAGAGTGCTTTATGTAACTGCATTAGAAATTTATTTTGTGGTTTTGAAATGTACGCAATACACAATCACCTCTCTTTTAATAGGCAAGAGCTTAAAAGTCACCTACTATTTTGTTGGCAAGCAGTTCTTCCTGAAAAACACCAATTAATTTCAAACCTCATTCACCTGAATAATCATAAGTAAACCTATTAATGACTTGATAGCAGAACTGTGAAGCTAGGCCAGGAATATACTTGTACTGCAAGATGTCACTTTTAAATCAAAGCCATTTGGAGGGTCATGTACACTGAGATACAACAGCAATACATTTTCGTTAATGAGAAAATATTATACTAGTCCTTTTACAAGAAGTCCTGACCACTCTAAAATTTCTCACTTACTATCCTATTAATATTTTTGCATGAGTGATCTCGACAAGGCCTACTTATTTGCCATTGTGCCTACAATGCATGGATTTTACAAAACTGATAAAGTGATTTTGCTTTTGTCACTCTTGGTCCTTGACTTTTAGTGTATCAATGACTGATACCATTTATCCTAATGCAGAACCTCACTCTGGAGTTCAATTTGTCTCCAATAATATCAAAGTGACCAAACAATTATTACAAGTACAGTGTGTTATGATAAGAACCAGTGCTTGTTTTCCAGATAAACACCAGCCCACACCATCGTCTTAACCAACTAGGTATATCTAAAATCTGTCTCATTTGCTGTAGTAGAACACTATGCAAAAACAGCCAGGAAAGGAAAGAGTGAGAGAGATGACTAAGAAAGCACCCGGCATAAATACTCTTATGCCCTCCCACACCGAGTTTCAGCAGCTGGCCTTCATAGGGCTGATGCAGAAGTACCCTCTCCATAGATTTGGATGCTGGATCTAAGCAGGAATCAAGAAATAGCTGGACTGGGATGAGACTGCTTATAAACTCAATCCACTTGTGGACCAAAACAGTAAAGCACCTGAGTGTTAAGTGGTGGAGGCTGCCAGATACATGATACCTCATCTCCGTTATTCCTGCTGCACCATTCCATCTTTTTCCATTTCTTAAAGCCAAGTGGAAAACCCTGGCTGCCCACTCACATCCTGCCTGCTTAGTGCCATCCACCTGGCCCACAGCCAATCCTCTGCACCACCATGGGTTTCACATACACAGCCTGACCATGCCGTTATCCCAGCGCTCCCAGTGCCTGTGGCTGGGCTAAAGAATTGAGCTCAGGACCCATGCCATGGGTGCCTGTGGGTGTTTTGCCTAGGACTGCAGCATGCACTCCTGTCAAGACCAGGACATAACCAACAAGTAAAGGATTGATTTCAATGATCCTCATGAAATACACGCAAATAAATTCTTCAAATTAATTGTCTTATACTTTTTACATGTTATTTATACCAAGAGTAATTCCACCAGAAACCAACGGAATGTATCTGCAGAGCCCATAAAAGAAGAACCAGGCCTGAAGCTACACTGAAGCTAAGTGAAATGTAACACTCCAGTCTCTTAAAACTGTTTGTTAGCTAGAATTAAGCAAGATCTGTGGTGTTATAAACAGTTTGACAATCTGTACCTACTGTATTAGAACTGCTTCTGTATGTATTTAATGTTTCCTGAGCTCACACAATGAAATAATATGACAGCTGCTGCAGTTCAATTTTTAATTTGTCTATAAACTAAAGGGTCCCTGTGTTTTATGTTAAAAGCATACATGAAAATACCATCTTAAATACGTGCAACAGCATCTCCTGAGAAATCCATGACTCAAAATTATTTTTAGATCACCAAACAAAACAATGTGCAATGTCACAGAATGATACAGTAAAAACCAAAAAGAACTCTAAATAAAATGATGCTTTAAAAAACCCAGAAAAATTAAGGCCAAAAGTACCAATATGAAATGACTAGACATGTTTTAAGCTCATCATGGAAGAAAACATATTTACAGTATGTGTCTTCTGTTCTGGCCTTTCAAACCAGAGATTAAATTTGAAATGAAAACTGCTCTGTTACTTCTAAACACTGGATAAAAGGGCTACCAAAGCCTATAAAAATGATCACAGATGCATAGCTCAAAGTATTTTTTTTTCTATTTAAGCAATCTACGTAAGCATCTGAATCAATAACAGTTATAACTCAGAAAGACCATTTCTTTACCACAGGTCCTAAAAAATCTCCCAAAGGTAGGCCATACGTGAGTAGTTGAAATTAATGCCTCCAGCTTTTCCCTGAGCAAATGCAGGGAAATGCAGCAAATTGACTTAAACGAACTGTAGGAATGTAGCCCAAAGGCTAGAATTTAATCTAAACTCACACCGTATTTCACAGTACTTTTTTATTTCTTCTAAAAGACACTGAAAACCAGAAGAAGGATGGAGAATACAAACAGTGAGAAATCTGTATAGGTTAGGGGCAAATATGCTGGTATCTTTTACATTAAATGTCACAGAAAACAATTCAAAAACGGGTAGGGAAATACAAAAAAAACAGCTTGAGAAGGTTTTTCCTGAGATCTATCATCTACACATCCAGTATCCAAATTTTTTGCTCTGCAAGAGGTTTTCTTAGGCAATGGACATGAATGCCATGGTGCTCTGAACTGTGAAACTATGCCGGATTTAACACAAAAAGCTGCAGAGCTCCCTCATCAAATACTGTCTTCGAGGCAAACAAGGATGGAAGCACCACACGGGAAGGAGAGGAAAAAAAACTTTTTCCTCACGCTTAATTAGGGTTCTCTAATTCCCTCCCAGTTGCTGACAAGCAGCACTATGTTCATTCCTCTGCAGGTTTTGTATTTTTTCCTTCCAGCCACCTCCACTGAGAAGGTCAGAGCAGGTTTGCATTCCTATGGTTAGGGTATGAAAGACAGTTTGCTGTCACTTTCTGGAGCATCTCTTCCTTCACTGGTTTTTTCTTTCTTTTTTTTTCTTTTTTTTTTCTTTTTTAAAAATATAAAACCGGAGAAATCTGGGGCGAAGGGCAAGCCACCCACCAATACTCTCGGTTCGCAGCGATAAGCTGAGGGAACGAAAGTTAAAAAAANAAAAAAAAAAAAGAAAGAAAGAAATAGAAAAACCCCTCCGTTTCATACCTGCTGCCGCCGCAGAGGTGCGGGGCTGAGCGGTGCGCAACCCGCGGCAGCAGCTGGGGCAATGGTCGGAGGCGAAGCTCCGGCCCCGTCCCGTTCCCCGTCTGCCCCGCGGTCCGGCTGCAGCCGGCGCCGACCCCCCGCCCCGCTCCCCGCGACCTGCATCGCCAACAATTAGGATTCATCATCTAAATGGGCTGGCAGCGGCAGCTCTGGCAAGCCGCGTCCAAATAAAATCACACGGGGCTTTCAGGCTTCCAGCGCCGCATCTGCCCGCGGAGCAAAAGCCTCTGGCGTGGGTCAGTTCCCCGCCGCTCCCGCCCGCAGCTTCCACCGCCTGCTCCGGCCCGTCGCCCCCGCGCCCGGCCCCGGGCCGTACTCACATCTCGGTAACATTGTCGCCCTCGGCGCTTCTCTGCGGCACGGGGAAGGAGGCGATGCCCGGCGACGATGCCGTGCACCAGATCCGCCAAGAACTGCACCCGCAGGACGCGGGGCAGCCCAGCGCGCTCGGCCAGCAGCCCAGCACCAGGCAGCACAATCCCCACAGCCGCGCCAGGCCGGGCCCCGGCCTCCGCCGCCAGGACACCATGCTCATCCCAGCACTGCCCCGACGGCCTTCTCCTGCTCCCGCCGCCGCCACCGCTGCCGGGGCGCACGGCCGGAGGGTGCGCAGCCTTCCGCGCCGCGGGCGGGCACCCCGGGCCGGGGCTCACATGGGCGCGCCGCAGCCGCAGCCACCGGCTCCCCGCGGCTCGGAGAGCCCCGGGCGCTGCGCGGGGTGGCGGGGGGGGCCCGAGCCGGGCGCCGCGGCGACAGGGGCGAGCGGGGCCTCCGGCGGCGCGGCACCTGCCCCTAGCCCCGCGGGCGGACAGCGGCACCGCCTGCCCCCGCGGCTGCTGCCGATGATGCTGCAAAACGCGCGGGGCGGCGGGGGCAGGTGGCGGAGGCTGCGCTCCTTTCTGCGGGGGCTCGGGCGGCCGCTGCCCGCCGGAGGGACGGCGAGCGGGCGGCGAGGGAGGCGCAGCGAGCGGCGGCGGCGGGGCTCAGAGCTCCGCGCTCGCCCCTTTATGCACCGTCTCCTCCTCCCTCCCTCCAGCTGATAATAAAGCAGCTCCGGCTCCTGCTCCAGCCCAAGACGGGGAGCTGCCGGCAAAGTGACGTGGGGCTGACGCAGAGAGGGGCAGAAACTCCACAAAATGAGCCTGAAATAAAAATGAAAAAAAAAAAAAAAAGACAAGAGAGGGAGGAGGGGGGAGCGGGGGAAAGGGAGGGTGCCGAAGAGCAGATACCAATAGGCAGCCTGCACTTGAGCTTTCAGCCTCGCACGTACATGTCCATGTACACACACACACACACTCATACAGGCGTACAAGCACCCCGCGGGATGGGCAGCGAGGCGCCGCCTGTGCGGACTGTGTGTCCCGCCGGGCGGACGGAGGCACCGTGCCGAGAGGCACCTGGCGTGCCCGCCAGGGCGGGAGCTCGCCATCGGGCGATAAACGGGGATGGTGCGAGAATTCCGGGAGACGACGGATGAGGGACGCTAAAACGCCTTGACAGCCCCGCGGTCGGGACTGCTTTTCGTTTTTCTGCCCCCACCCCCGGTTGCGGGTTTCCGCAGCGCTGCCGGTGCACCGGATCCCGCCGCAGTGCCCCGCGCTGAGCGCTCCGCAGGCGCCACCGCGCGTCCCGCCGCCGCCGTGCACCGCGGCCCGCCTCGGGGCGCCCTGCAGCCCCGGCCGCCCCACCGACCCCCAGCGCCGGGGCCACGGACACGACTCACCGCCAGAAGTAGTTATCGTTTCCGTACATCGAGGCTGAGGCAAGTCTGAATGACATACCTGTGTCACGTATTCGCAGGTGCAAAGACAGCTGATCTGAGATGCCGTTTCTGAAATTCTGTGCTTCTGTCCTGGCACATGTCATCTGTGACGATGAGTTCTTCACTTACCACTTCACCATTAAATATAAAGATGCTGATGGCCCTTTTCTTACCTAGTTACCCAAGCTGAGTATTTTGAAGCTACTAAATCAGGGCAAATTAAAGAAAAAAAGGTTACAGAATTCCTATTACAAAGGTACAGAATGAACAGTTAATACAGTGTTAGAAGGTGCTTAGGAATCAATTTGACATGACACTTACTAATTGAAAACACACTCCATTCCATCTGCATTTTCTCTGGCTAACAGGAAAATCCACATCTTACCAGGTGGATTTGCAGGCCAAGCATGAGTTGATTTTGCTTTAAAAGAACATCCTGCCAAGAAAGTCATAGCCATATAGCTAGCTGAAACCTAGCTGAAACACACTATAGAGAAATAATATACCTCCCCATAAAGCAACAAATGCAGACTGTACAAAAAGACATAATCAAAAGTATTGTCAGTCATGATACTTTTAAACCAAAGTTTTGAAGTTTAAGTAAAATTGTTGTATAGATACTCTGAATATACTGCCTCTCTATGAAGTTCAGCGCTTTGAAGTAAAGTATTTCTCCAAACAAAATATTTATGGTAGGGTAACAAGTAAAATGAAAATGTCATGCAGCAATTTTCTAGAGGAAAAAATTGGTGATTTTTAAAGAATTTGGAGGAAAGAGAAGGAAAAATTAATTGCATAAACTGCAATATGATTCAAATTAGAAAAGACCTTGAGAAAGAGCCTTAATGTGGAATAGAATTAAAATTTTAAAACCTGTAAGTTGCTGCAACACCCACATTACTGTTCTCCAGCCAAGTCTCTTTACAGCTTTGGAAAATGTGCTTTATTCCTCCTCTCTGCTGGAGGAACACAAAGACATCACCTCTTTAGGGCATTTTAACTGTCCTAGTGCTTCTATGGCAACAAGCTCATATTAGTCTAATCATATATACTGAATCAGCATATATACTTATCAACATCTACTGAACATTATTCTTTCACAGGTATCTCTGTTTTCTGTGAATCAGTGAAATTGAGGAGTTGTCAAAGAAGTTTTAGATAAAACCATGCAGTTGGATCAAATTGGCTAATTAGATAATTCAATTGTGTTTAAAGAGTAAAGTTCTGTAGGCCAGATCATATATTCGTAAGGCTGCAGACCAGTGTTAAATAAAGCTTGAGGCAACACTTGGAAAAGGGCATTATCACCCATTGTGGTAAACATCAGTTTATGTTTGCTGCAATTCAAAATATTTCTCATAGGAGTGTTGCTGAAGTGTACAGGAATGGTGTCTTAAAAGGTTTGAGACACATAGATTTCTATATGACAATGACAAAAAATTACCAGGCTTGAAAATATGATGGTAAAATTGCCAAATACTGTTTAAAATCTATTTTCTCCCTAAAATTAGTATTTTACCAAAATTGACTGGGAGAACAATGTGGGAAGAAACAGACTGAAAGTGTCATATTTTCAGGCCACCAAAGTTGTCAAAATGAAAGCTATGGAATGCTCCATCAAGAAATACATTGCTGCCTTAGCAGGGGAAACAGCAACCCTTTCTACAGGCACAGATCCTGCTTTGAGTCTTTAAATTCTAAAATTACTAAAGGGTAGCTGTACAAAGAAATTAGGTGGTAAATCATGACTTCATTTCAACATAGAAAAGTTTTATTTCTATGTTAACTGTGCATATTTTTCTCACAGATTCAAGAAAGTAGAAAAGAACTTTAAATACTCAAGTACTTCCTATTAATCAGTACTTAAGGAGGAGCCACAATAGGAATCAGTATTTAAGGGAGAGCCACAACTAAACCATTAAATACAAGTAGCTTTCTGGTAATGCTACAAGACCAAACATCATCCTGAAGGTGGCAATATTATAGCAAAAGCTTTAAAATATTACAAATCTATGGAGTGTGATCAGAGGACTAGAAAATATGAATTGAGTCAAGGTTGAAAGAACTCACTTTCTTCAGCTCATGAAAGAACTGACAGGAAGTTCAATAACACCCCTGAAATATATAACAAGGACAGGTAATATTTTTTGTCTATAGGATAGGACAAGGATTAATACACTTGATTTACAACAAGGCAGATTCATGTTTGACATCATGAAAACTTTTGAAAAGGACAGTTAAGCACATCAAATAGATCACTTCAGAGAACACTCAATCCTGAGTAATAGAGCCTTCTCAGAGCAGGTGAGGTAAACCTCTTCAGAGCTGGTAAAGAGATTTTCCTTAGGCAGGTGAAAATAAATCAATGACTTCCCAGAAATTCTGTTCCTTTGCAATACCCATTTTTTTGCCTATTTTTATTTTACTGACATAGATAAAGTTATGGGAGAATATACTGCAAGGAAAACCTGAAGATGCTGAAAAACTCACTGTTTGCTTGAAATCGCTGTTCTAAATTTGAGCATTTGATTACTTCAAAAGTTTTGAAACTTCAACTCATACACCATACATAAAGAATGTGTCACAGCATAGAAATTATAGTAAATGTCTGTAAAGATTTAAACATGTATTTCTGGAAAAGAGGTAAGAGCTGAAAACTCAAAGACTCCTTGCAAAAGTACTGTTATTTAGGCGGAGGAATAAGGAATTATTATTACCACAGAGTCTGGGAACAGGTAAAGGCCACATAATTTGTGTGTGTGTTATGGTATCCTATCCCATGCAAAGGAATGTGTACTCAAAGACCAGTCTTGCCAAAACTGCAGAAATAAACTGCTTAAACTTTGCTTACAGTTTGAGAATTTATCATTCTTACAAGAGGGAGAGGTTGGAGAGTTCATGGGACCTCATGATCTTTTCAGAAACATTTTGTTTTCCAGCAAAATACCTCAATTCCCATGAAACTTCTCACATGAAAGTGCTCTTGCATTCAAGCTAGAACTGTGGTCTGAGACAGACGTCTGTACCATGACTCAGAGCAAGCCTGTGAACTCCAGTTGACAACATCTTTTGGGCTTACAACTATGCTGAGGTGTACCTGCTTCTCTTACATGAGATCCCACATTGTTTCCCTAAATGACAAAATTTAGCTTCCACACAACACTTTTCTGAATTTCCTCCAAACAGGAGGCACTCTCTGAATGTTTTAGCCTACATTTTAATCTTTACGGTGTTCCACCTATTTGCAGATTTATCTAGCTACTTTATCTTGGCTCATTTTGCTTTCCTAATAGCGTGTTTACTTTATCACTTTGAAGCACTGCTCAGCCTTCATTAGCTTTAAAGTGAAGCTGAATCCTGCCACCTTGTGCTCAAGAAAATCAGCACATCTCTTTATTTTGGGAAGGAGAGAAAAAAGAGGAGAAGGGAAGGAAAAGTTTATTGACTACCATGTTTCTATTAAACAAGGAATCCATCCATTGAGGATCTGAAAATTTAATTGATTGGGTCCAGTTTGATATTGCCTGAAATGTCTACCTGAGATCTTCTCAAAAGGACAATCACTCTCCTAGAGACAATGTTCATACCATGAACAGCCACTTTTCAAATCTCCACAGGGTTTTGAAGCTGTGGCCTCCCCCATGACCTGACACAGATAAGACACTTATCCAGCCTCTCATCCCATAACCTCTCTCTGTTTGATGGCTCAAGGTATTAATCACAGTGTTCTGCTTGGTCACATTTGCTATGAGACTAGCGTTACTTTCTTTCCATCAATAAGAAATCACATCACAGACTAGATGGAAAGAGCCTTCTCCTTTATAAAAAAAAAAAAAAAAAAAGAGTATTTTTGAGGGGGTGGTAAAAGTAACGCTTGTAAGGAGAAATGGATGTCCTTTTTTTGCCGAAGTACAAGTTGACATTATTTTTTTCTGTCTGACAGAATTCCACCAATACCTTTCTGGTAATGTGTGAATGCAAACACCATCCTGAAGGTGGTAGAACTGAAACAGACTTGGAAAGGCGCCTCCTCCACCACATGCCCAATTGGGCCTCCCCTCCTCCTCACTCTGGCCTTGTCCGGTATCCCTGCCCCTCCCTTCCCTGCACACTGTCACTGTGAGCTCCTACCTCAGCATCAGCCTATCTTATCCACCACTCTTGCGAGTCTCTGTGTAGCCAGACAAACAGTGCAGCTTGTTGATTCTGCAGCTATCCACTCACCACATCGGATATCTGGTACCAAACATAAATAATGTGCCTGCCTACCTGTAAGATTTCAGCAACAGACCAAAGCAACTGATCAGCACTCATGTTCTATTTTGCTGGGTTATTTCCAAACAGTGTTTGTTTATATCAATTGCACGGATTTCCTCAGTTCATAGAAGTAATTACTTCCTCAGATAACTCAGCTGACTCTCTACAGGTCTTTTTGCACATATGTATTTTGTTGTGCAAATAATTCTTTCAAATTACAAGGATTCTTCCAAATACAAGGATTCAACAGGTGGCAAATGGCAACATAATAAAAATCTGACAGCCAGTTGTCAGTTTTCTCCCCATTTAAAAGCTGTCCAAACTGTAAGGATTTTTTGGCTATATTGAGCCAATGATATTCTGAATCTTCCTTTAGAGTAGTCAATGTAAAATAAGATAAAGGAAAAAAAAAGACAAAGAAAGACTCCCCAAAACCCAGTCTCTAGGACACTAATTTAAAACATCCGAAATCATCGGTCATCTGAAAATTTAGTTACTGGAACATTGCAAGCTAGCTTCATTTAGCACAAGTTACTGAGTTACAGCTGCTCTCATCATTTACATTCACACAGACTATATAACATTGTGCATTGCTTGTAGTTATGATTTTTGACTCCTTGTCCTTCTAGGCCATAGGAAATACAGGGACCTGAAGAAAGAAAGCTCAGTAATTTATTGCTCAAGATAGATATCATTAGGGTTTTGATGAAGATATGAGCAAATCTCATTGTAAAGCCTGTTTCTCCAAGGGGAAATACTGCTTGTACAGTTGTGTTCATTGTTGATAACATGCAGAGGACACAGTAATTGTGTTCCAAAACTACTGATGATGTCTGAGCTTGCCTCTTGTCACAATGGCACAGATAACAGCCATGAGCAGTGATAAGCAGTCAAACCAGGAGAGACCTAGAAGGTCAGAAATCAATTGCTTCCAGCTGATCGATTTAGGACTGACAGATCCTGATGGTTGGTATAGCAGCTGTAAATGGAGGTAATTATTCCACTTATGAATAATATACTGTGAATGTCTTGGTAAATCCAATTTTCATCTAACTGAAAATCACATGTACAGGACAATGATTAATTTTTCTCTCCCTTTTTTAAGAATATTGGTACTAGAGATAATACTATATAAAGGTAATACTTGTTAACAGTTTCTGTTTCCTGTTTGACTCTTCCTGTGTCTAGTTGTATTTTACATAGCTTGTGCAGCTTCTATACAATAGAATAATTTACATGATGTTAACTCTTTTTAAGAGCGAGTAAGAAGAAAACAGGAGAACTTTTATAAAAGGCCTGGTAATTTCTTTGCAATGCAACAAATTCTACTCCTAAAAAATGTCCATCTTGTCCACTGTTTATGACATAATCTCTTGATGCTGACAGCCGCTCTCTGGCCTGACTTAAAAGAACATATTGACAAGTTTGCTGCAGAGTCACTTGGCTATCTTCTGGAGGCTTTCCTCAAGATTCAAGATTATTTTCAGGATAGAGTCTAGCATGGAAGCTGTGTGGAGCCCTTTTAACACTTTTTTCAGCCTTCTGTCTCCCTACATCCTCTCCCTGCCTCAAATACTTATGAAGCCACACCCTTGCTGATTATTTTCTGTAGTTTCCACAGCCTTTAGCGACCACTAAGATTTTCTGATCTTTTTGTACTTTCCTACAGAGTCTTCTCCGCTCCACAACACCTAGAATTGCTCACAGGGCATGAGGGACTCTCTTACATAATGTACCGCAGGTTTCTATGGTACTTCCACTCAGTTTCCCACAGCAACCATACAGAGCAGGAGACATTTTAAGATGTACCATCAACAGTTATAAATCCTTTTCATAAGATTCAGATAACATTGTTTTTTCACATGGTCATGTCCAGCTAAGACAGAAGCACCATTTGGTGTTAGTTTTCTAAGTTGAACAATATTGTCTTGTGCCTCTGAGCCAAAGAAAGAGCTGATAGTCATCATTCTGGTAACAAGAAAAGCAAAAAAAGTTTAAAGTCTGGAAATATTTGGGTTTTGAAAGTATTATCTTAAATCAGTCTCTGTGGGTTTGGTACCTTAGTCAAATGTCTAGGTAAGGCAGTGTCCAGCTGCCTCCCCCAAGCAGCTGGACCAGTTGGATTAAGCACGTTACGTATAATTCTGTGCAGAAACAATGCTGAACTGTTGACTGTTGTCAGTATTCACAGTCATTTAAGGTGAATTCACCTTACAACTTAGGTCCTGAAGCTGAAGTTGGTGAGAAATCTTTTCACCTTAACTGAAGCTTACCTACCATGCACAGCTTACTCCTCAGCAGATAAATCCTGTTTGGGTTACACTTTTTGCTTTGGCCTCATGTGCCATCTGTTAGCTTGAAATTACAGTGTAGCAAAAGTTTATACCTACTTTCAGTGGAATTTGCTTTAGGTTTTTGAATAGATTATCTTTCTTAGATGTAAGAAAATTCTTGTTAGTTAATTCTATTCATGCCCAAAATACTTGATTTTATTATCTTCCTGTGTTGTTTTTGTTGTTTGGGGTTTTTTTGTCAACACGCCACGTTGATGCCTAAATTTTAACTAAATGTATTTTCACTCGAACATTTGATCCACAAATTACAAGGCAAAAAGGACCTTCTATCAAACTCATCAACATAAGTCAGTTAATACTTGTTTTTACTCCATCATTTGCAGTTTTATTGCTAATCTTACCTGAAGGACACCTTCTCTCTTCAGAGGCTGGTACTTTTACTTGTCATTTACATAGGCAATGCCTTCTGGGATCTGTTCCCATCAGAAGTACCTCCTAATGGCATCTCTCTCTTCCAGGGCCACTGCTGTCAGATGCCACACCTCACTCATGTCATAGGGCTTCTTCTAAGCTTTTTAGGTAAATACAAATATATGGGTGAGGTAACTGACAACACCAGTGGCACATCAGCTGCAGTGTCCAGTTTTTTTCTAGATCTTTTATCTCTTCAGCTATTTCAGAATTTAGTCCATCCCAGCTGGACAAACAAGCAGATGGAACAACAGGAGATGAACTCACCCTGTAAGAGAGAAAAGAAACATTTACTGTGGATTCATTGCTCCCCACACTTAAGAGATGAGTTTGGCATTCCACATTTAACTTACTCCTTACAAGTACCACTGACCACTTATCTCTGCAGCCAAAAATTCTCAGATTTTGTTAGTAATTTGGTCCCACACCTAGAAAAGAAGGGGAAAAATCCAGAAGTTTGATATCAAACCTCATACCAGTTGATAACAAACAAACACAGCCTTTCTTAGCTGTGCTCATTCTAATCTGCTTTTGAAAACCTCTCCTGAAGAATTGCTACATTCTGAAGAAGATAGATTTTCCTTAGAAGCAGAGGAGGATTTTAGTGCTAGGATTTATCTTACTACATTCAGAATTTCACAGTGTAACTCTATGTTTCTTTTCTATTTAGTCCGGAGACATGGACAATGATTGAAATATCACACCCTACAGTAAAGTCAGATCCATGTCAGATGGATCATCTCCTGAAAGTACCTATTTCTCTGCTGATTGCAAGGTGACTACCTAGATGTGGAAGCTTTTATTCCAGATGCATATATTTAAGTGAATCTCCTTGATCATTCCATCCCACAAAAAACATTTCTTGATTACAAGTCCTTATCATTTTTTATCTCTGTCAATGAAGTTAAAAGATATGAAGGAGTGTTCTCCATAAAAACAGTGAGTAAAATCCCCTTCAATTCCATGTGTATCACGTTCCAATAAGGTTTGTATATTTACAAGATTAATTTCACTGACTAATAGCCAGTAACATTTTGTTTTCATCTTGATTCAAGCAGATGATTCTTCATCAAGTCTACATGTAGAAGAATTCTTTTGCCAAAGATGCAGCTGTTCAACAACAAAGTGTGTTATAAGACACACACACATAACTGTAACAGCCCAGTTTTTCCCTTTGGTTTCTGCCCCTGGAGACTCATGCTTTCAGAGTCATTGATTGATGTTTTCTTGCTGAATCCCAGCTACTCAAACATATCCACCTATTTTAACCAATGAAGCAAAGCCCTCAGGAAGCAAAGTAAATTCTGAAATCTAGCCTAAAAGCTCATGTTCTTGTAGCCCATACCTGTTAGTTTCATTTATCTACCCCAGAAATCCTTTCTTCTCCTCTACTGTCCTCACCAGTATTCAAAACTCCGCAATTCATTTTCTTTTAGCTCCTACAGTCAGAATGAAACACCTTCTGTGCAGCATTCTTCTTCTTGGCACATGGCTATGCCTCATTAGCGCTTTGTACAGTCATATCAGCCAGGGATTTCCCAGTATTTTGCAGAGAAGTATAATTTTCTAAAGTCAGGGTTCACAGATGGCCAAATCCAATTCATCTGCTGGTTTTGCCCTGTAGTACAGGTGATAGTTACACACAGTTGGATTTGTCTCTCTCACTTTTGGCATCCCAAGTTGCTGGTCCAGTCCAGATTCTGCTGCAGTTACAAGGCTTTCACCAAGCCTGGTCCAGGTGTCCCTGGCCTTTCCAGTACTTTCCACTTGCTTTCCACTATGCTTGAAGGCCAAGTTATCTATGTTAAAAAAAAGGTTATTTTTCCTGTCATTTCTTTGATGGAAGGGATCTCGTGTCCTAGTCACTGAGAAGAGGTTTCTCTTCTTTCCCATCACTATTTATGGTGTTTTGACTGGATTTGTTTCATGGAATGACTCTTGCATAGCAGTTCTTACAACTTTTTTTTTTTTTTTTCATTTGAGAGGCAGTGGAGTATTTAAAGAGATTTCCAGGCCTTCATCAACCCAGAGATTCTGGTCATAAGAACATTTAGGATGGACACAATCCCTTGCATGCTGTTTGGACCACAAGCAGTATTTCCTGAAAGGCAGATGGCCTCGTGGCTAAAAGGTTAAAAGCTTTGCTAAACATGTGTGTTCATTGCCATTGATTGTGGATTTGATGGTATTTAAGTGTACTGTGAAAGGAAACCACGGATGTAGGTCTCTCTCCTTGTCATCCTTACTCAATCCCAGTGTGAAACAAACTTACAGACTCAATTTATTAATTGACCACGGAATGTGGGTCAAAGGACTGAAGTACATAGATGATAACTACTGCAGTTTGTTAAATCTGGGTACATGGAAGTTCACTGCAGCTTCAGTGTAACTTTCTATGTGGTGAGAGGACTAACAAAAAAAGAATTGAGTTGACACAATACATCTAGCATGGCTGAAAAAAATATTTTCAGATCTTCAAAGTTTGTTTCAGGAGCTCATTTCACTTGGCAGACTTAGGCATATGTGGAAAAGAATGTCTATTCTGAAAAGCAGGGAAGGAAATACTAATCAGTAAGATGATATGCAAAACTTATATGCAAAACTCACCATTAAGATGATATGCAAATTGCACACGGTTTTTAATACTTGTAGGGCTGCTTAATATTTTCTGTTCTGTTTTTTTGACCTGAAGTTAAAAGAAACAGTTTGCCTTGCTTCCTTAGTTGTACCTGGATTTGTAAAATTTGTATTTAATTTTAAAGTTAAGATACAGAAGAAATAAACAATGATAACACAAATGACAAGTAACAGTACAACATGCGTTTGGGATTCAATTAATAATAGACTAGTATATACACAAAACACTTTTGTTTACAATAATATATAACCATTAGGATTATTCTTCCCTAATATTTTTGTAGTCTAAAAAGCTTATGTAATATATTTACGGTATTTAGAGAATTAGTGTGGTAGCACAATCCCAGAAGTCACTGGTACGAGTAGTATTTTGTAAAAGTTATTAAAGATCACAAACACACTGTGTTACTTCTGTTGACCTAGAAGTGCAGACTGTAAGCGCAAGGAGGCAAACCTTTTAAAGCTGACAAAACAGAAATCACATCCTTCTGCAAGAAAAGCAGCAGCCATGAAAATATGTTTTGACTGTTGCTGCTTTTGAATTAAGTTCCTGTTCTGATTACCTAGGATGATTCCCAAGAATTCAGAGTCATATGAAGACCAATATCTCTATTAAAAACTTCTACAAATGCGTAAAAAGCATGCAGTCCCTTTTTAAAATTGATGCTATTTCTTCCACTTAGGGTACTGCGGTTTGTGGAGTCACCATGTGCATTAACACATTTGTCTGCACATCCTGAACATTGTCCATGCTAGTAACTCAGGTAAAATGAGGAAGCTGTTCAATCGTCACTTTAGACAACTTGGAAAATTGGGAAAATGGGGATTTTTTTTGCCTCAGTATTGTGAGGCAAAAAAAAAAATCAGAAAAAAAATTGAAAATGCCTCCTACTTGAGGCTAAGCACAAGAAGACTCTGCAAAATCAAGAGCATGTTGATCAATCAAGATCATTTAAGAGGACTTAACAAGCCACCAGAAAACAGAATACAAAGCTTACTCAGCTGTGTTCAGTTGGCAAGCTGGCAAGGACAGGGAAGAGTGGAGACCATTTGCTTCAGAGTGATAATTGCTGGCTGTAGAAAGGTCTCCCATTAGAACATTGCTGGATGTGCCAACACCTGGCACATCTAAAGTCATATTAAATAAAGCAGTATAAACTCTGCTGTAAAGCATGGACTTTCACAGGCATGCTAATGTTCTAAACTTTTACCCTGGTGATGCCCAATATCATCTTCTAATTACCAAACCTCTGACATAGCGCTTCTTTTTAAAGTCATTTTCATGCTTGTGCAAATACAGGATTGAGTCAAAAGTTGTTTGCCATTATGTTAAATGAGAATTTTTCAGAATTTTCCCTGCATTTAAAATTAATACTGCCTTTCTGGAGTAGTGAGGGGGAAAAATGAAGAAGCTGTTCATCTCTCAGTGAAGTTCACTCAATTTTCTGTGCCACTTCTTGTGTGTCTTCTCTTTATAGAAGTGGATCTTATCTCACAGAACATCCCTTAGCTTTTCATTTATGGTGTACATTGGCCCAGATGATTTCAGACACTGTGAAAGTGGATGTTCCTAACTGAAAAATTGCTCAATGTGTTGTTACAGGCACTTAATTGACCATTTGACTTTTAAGCTCAATCTCAGTATAGGAAGGTCAATTATTTTGACGTTTTTCATGCTTTTTTACTGCTTAGTGTGACAGCACTCTGTGAGAAATGTAAAGTAATAAGGAATACAATTGCATTTTGAACCCTGATTAAAGGAAAACAAACCAAATAATAAGAGTAGTATGCCAAATGTAAACATAGGAATAATGCTGGAGTGCTCTTAATAGAGGCCTGGGGCACTGGAGTAAGTCAGGCTGTGCTGAGCATTCAAAACTATCTTTCTCGACAGTGTCATTATCTCTTTGTCTGGCAATAATGGTGCTAAAAACTGTGCTTTCACAAAAAATACAGTAAGACAAAAAGCCTGACTCAACAACGAGTTACCCTGCTTTTGTGTCATGGTAACCCCTCTGAAAACAAGCTGAAGCAAAAAGATGTAACTGCATGTTGAAGATGTTAATCTAGCTCATCTCAAGGAAAAGATTTTTACTTGCCAGTTTTGCTTACTAAAATCATCTTGATTGAAACAGAACATGAAACAACGTTCCATAGCATTATATTTAAACTGCACAATCTTATAAATGTCACAGCAAACTACCAGAATTATATCCTATTTCTCGTCTATGTTTTTATGAACACTGTCATCTGGAATTATCAATACTCACAATCTTCAAAATATTTTTCTTAGCATATAAAACAAAAGAAGCTGTACTTTAATTTGAGAGATATTCCGTATGAAGGCAGGCAATCATGGCAGAAGACTTTTTGCTTTTCCTTCAAAATGTAGGTAATTTCTGAAGCAAAGTTGTGTCTGAAAACAGGAACATGTATTATTGCTAGATTGCTGAAAGAAGAGATTGGCTCAATGCAATTTAAAGACCACTAGAAAGGGTGAATATGAATAACAAATATGTGTCTTGGAGTAATCCTAGACCTTGTAAATCATTCATTTTGTCATCTGAATGACACTTTGTATGTGTTACCTGTACCAGAGAAGAGGTTCAGGATCACAATGAGACTTGGAAAAAATTGCAGAACTTTTAACCATTTAATTATATTTTCTGTGAGGCTGAAGGAATACTGCAGAGATCACCCCCTGTAACAGAGGACAACTGCTTAAGGCATTGAATTCCAGGCATTCCCAAGGGTTCACCAGTGTAACTTTTAGTCTTGGTGCTGAGTAGTGGGTAACCAGTGCAAAACCAGTGGGCCCATGGGATGGCCTGTCAGAAAGAGTTGCCAGAATAATAAGCATGCTCTAGCTGAATTCAGAGGCTCAAAAGTCCCAGTTCCCAAATTCAGAGTGATCATCAAGGCACAAAAAATAAATTAATTTCCCAAGAAAATACACCTGTGTTCTGAGCTAGGTACCAAACCAAGAATTAAGTGGGTCACTGTGTTCAGATGAATGAGCTGTTTTGTTGGATATCTTTTGTTTGGGTAGTTGGTTTTGCTTTAGTTTTACCCCTTTCTGCAAATAAAATATTTAACATCATTTTGTCCCATGCATGAAGCTATTTTCAAAGGAAAGCATTCCTGCTACTCCTCTCAGAAGACTATAGAGAGACATGTGGATTGCAGCATATGAAGCCATAGAAACAGCGTCCCTAATTGTGTGTTATTGAGGGAATTGTGATGGCTTTGCGACTTGAGAACTTTGAGAAACTTTTAAACACCTTTTGAAGGATCAGAATTGAACCTTAGTCAGACAGGAAAAGTGTGAAACCAGTGATATTCTCCTGCAAATTTCTGGGGAACGATGGACTCTATTTCTAGGTTTTCTTAACTTGTTCTTATAGGATTCACCGAAACTATGAGAAATGAACACCATCTCCAAATGGATTGCCAAATTTTTTCTCCGTCCCTGTACTTCATTCTCTTTCAATACTTGGAAATAATTTGGGACAATTTAAATTTTATTCAGCAAATCGATTTTCTAAGGGCAAATTCCTATGCTTTGTGTGCACAGCATTCTTATTATTCTGTGCAGACCAGGCCTTATAACAGTAAGAAAAGATAAATTCCTGTAAGTGTTGTTCAAGTTTCTATCTTCAAAGAGCAAACTCATAGAAATTTTTATAGCTATATCAAATACTGCTTGCCTGTGCATGCTGTGATTCTCTCTCCTGCATCAGAAATTTAGAGATTCAACTCACAGGCTGTGAGCTTGCCTCCTACATGAAGCTGACATCACAGTTAATTAAAAGAAAGTCACTGTACTACTGACATTCTTGAGATGAAGCATTAGCGTAGCACATTCTGGACAGCATACAACTCCTACAAATTATACCACAAATTGCTTGGCACAGGCACAAGCTCTCATCATTAAGGGAAAGTAGAAGAATACTGTTGGGATTCCTGATGTAGGGTAAAAACACGAAAACTCCTCCAATTATTCAATGTTCAGGGATGAAAAGCACAAAAACTACATTAGTGGATACCTGATGGCAAGGTGTAAACTGCATAAGATTGCACCAGACAATGCTAAGAGGTAGTAGCTGCCACTAATTCCTCAACAGAAGTAGGAAGTTCTTATGCTCCTCTCATATCTCCACTCTTCTGTAACAACATATGTTCATTCATTTATTTCCCAGGATGAGGCTGAGCACAGCGGATATATTCACACTTCTCCCATTATTCTGTATTTCTAGACATTTTGTTTAACAATGATAACAAATGAGTGAATAACACTTACTGTCTCCTCTCAGCCAGGTATTCACGGGAATCCAAACTCAGTTACTTTTGAAGCTGTCTGCACTCCTGTTGGTTGATGAACCCTCGATCTTTGTCATTTCTTGTTTTAGATCAGGACTTCCTGGTAAAGCTGATGTCTGTGGCAAGCCTTCTTGACTCTGTGATTCCCAGAAAATGCAGAGAAAAGACACCCCAGTGACTATGACTCACACTTGGAAGCTACTGCAGGTCCCAGCTCAGAAGCTCTCCTCTCTTGTCTTGACTCATCAGGATTGTAAAACAACCTATGATCTCTGAACACTGCTCATTACAGCCAAACTGAAAAGAAGAGAGAAAAGAAAATGAAGCTCACTTCTGTTTATAACCATGTTTTCACTGCAATAGTTAGAAGTATATTTTCTCTGCCATACTTTATTGTTTTGTCTTCTTCAAAGTCATCTTCTACTCTGAGCTGGGTAGAGATGCTAATTTCTAAAGAAAAGAAACCTATTTTTTAGTTGTTTTTAGGGTAAAAATTTAATACAGCAGCTCATTAAATAAGTTGGTTCAGTTTTCTGGATATGTCTCATATTCTATCTAATGTGCAGAGAAAGATTTGATTGCCAAAGCAGAGAATATTTGTTTTGCTAACTGTTTCTCCTAGTCAATAATCCTATTAACATGTAAGGCGTGGCATACCCTCATATCTGTAATCATAGGTGCATAGGAACAAATCACATGTGTGTAGACATGCAGCTTTTTTTCCAGAGGGATAGTAAAGGATAACTGGTTTTTCTCCATTACAGATTAGATTAGACTGATTAGGAACGTCTCTAACTCACATGCATGCTCTGTGGTGCATCCATTTAGGACAATAGTAGATCCTTTTGGTCATCTCTTAGTCAGAAACTGCAGGCACTCTTCTCCGTCTTCTGGCAACACATGCATTCCAGAGACTGGACAGCACCAGCAGTGTCCTCCCCATGTTTGTTTCTCGTGTTTGAAAAGAAAATTTGAGGCATAGCTTATCCCAACAGGTCACAAATCTGGTTTGCTGGGATTCAGCTATGAGATCTGGAGTGACAGCCAACATTTTCCTGCAAATCCTGATAGCTGAGAGGTGTTGCAGACCTTCAAGCCAGTGATGTTAGAACTCTCTGAATTTCCTGAGTTCACTCGTAGTTATGTGAACTAGTTCAGGATGAGGAGAATGATCTGAAAAGGAAGGAGGGTCATATTAGAAGTTAGCACCATCATCCCACATTCCTAAAGGTCTAGAGATCTACATTGTTCAGAGAAAGAGAAGTTGCGTGTGGGTTTTTTTTAAAGTCTGCAGAAAACTTTATAAAATCACTGCTTCTTTTTATAAATTTTATAAAATCAGTTTATAAAAATTCTTTTAATAATTTTTATAAATTTTATAAAATCAGCAAAAAGAGGTTTTATCAACTATAATGTACATGTGGCAAATGTAATGTTTTAAGAGATTCACATTTTCAAAATAGGTCGTCCATGTGAGTGAGCAAAGTTATTGTTCTGCCGCAAAATTCCTGAACTTATGGGATTGAATAGCTAAATATGAAATAGGAAGAAAAAGAAAATAAGAAAACAATGGAAGAAAGGTTTTTCTTCAAGTAAACAAGCACATTTATTTGTTGTGTTCCTACACTTCACAACTGTAACACAGTATAAACCAGCTAAAAGTCAAATTCGCCCTGTTAGATAACTGGCTTTTCACTTGTCCATTTGAGTCACAGCCAGGTGATAAGTCCAGTCAAAAATGCCGCATTTCAAACTGCTGACAATTGAATAAGAATTTCTTGACGGGTTTTAGTCCACTTGTGCCCTGCCAGGCAGCCAAATAGGCGAATCTTTGCTTCCTTGTACGGGAAGTACCATTTGCACGGATTGACAGACACAAACTCAGCTATGCCAGCAAAGCAAGGCCAGTTTATTACACAGTTTACCAGTATTTATAGATCATAAAATTTATAGATTTTGTGCATTTGCACAAAATTTTCCACTCAGACCTCTTTGTCCCAGCCCCCTTTAGAAAAACAATCTTCTTGATAATCCCTCTTACACTGGTAGTGTCCTCATAAAACTCTTTTGCCCGGCAGAGTCCTTGTTATCTCTTCTCTCGTCAGAGCAGTCAGCATCACCAGACACAATGTCTTCACTTCTGTTCTTGCCTTGAGTTCGTCTCTCCCTTGGCTTTCACAGTACAAGGGCCAAAGGGTCGGTGACGCTACCCAGCTCAGCTTCTGTAGCTGTCTGATCTCCCACAACCAAGTCCATTACAGCTTTCTGCAAGAGAAGAAAGACAGTATTTCAAGCTACTTTATTTTTCTCTCCTCTGCTTCCATTTCTCCAGTGTCCTTTGATATGCTTTGGGAAGGTTTGGGTTTGGGGTTTTTTTGTGGTTTTGGGGTGGATTTGGTTTTGTCTGGTTGGTTAGTTTTATTTAATGGTTTTGGTTTTGTAGTTTTTGGAGGGGATTAGCTACAATTTAAATTAATTAATCTCCATTTTTGATTTTCCCAGCATCTTTCATGTGGGTGGAAATTTGGTCTCAACTTTTTGGAAACTTCTAAAAGATCATTTAACTGGTATTTAGAGCACCTAGAAAAGATACAAATCAGAAGCATCTGTGACTTCCAAGAAAATATTTAAAACAAAGTGTGAAATGGTATTAGCTTGTTTGTAGATTAGATCCAGATAGTTCAATATAGTCCACGCTCTGTGTACATTTTTATTCCAGTTAAAAATTTAAAAGGCAGCCTTTTAATGTCTTTGCATTAACTTAAATTGTAGTCAGTCTTTAAAGCAATCAGAGAGATGGTATTAAAAGCATATTAATAATAAAACAGATGCTTTAAAAAAACTTAGTAACAACCTCAGTCCAGTTTATATTTCACAGAGCTTGCCTGGCTGAGAATTACTGTACTTCAGTCAAATTTCAAACTGGAGCCATGAGTGGAAAATTCTAACTTTTCGCTGAAAAAACAAGACTTGATTATCCTGCTTAGTTACTTTTTAAGAAGAAAATGCCACTTTGGTCTTTGAATTAACTCCTGAAATCAATTTGTGTAATTTACTTCTAAGGACTGAGACCAAAGTGTGAAACAGTCATCCATGGAGGATCAAACAATACCATCTAAGCTGGACAGAGGCTTTTTTCTCCGTTAGAAATTACAACAGAAGAAAGGGAACCTGTCATGGTTAACCTCCTGTAGTTTCCCCAGCAAAAAAGTTTTCAGAAGCAAGGCTTGACCACAGGATCTGAATACCAAGGTGCACAAAGGCACAAACTTAGCAGGTTCATCTTCAGGCATGGTCACAGGTCTGCATTTACTCTACTGCCAGGGTGTAAGAGAAAAATTGTAAAGATAGCTTTAGAGCCAATAGTATTACTTAGAAACATCTCCTGTATCCCTTAGCTTGCTAGCTTCTTTAGCTTTAGTGCTCTATTTTAATCCTACGCTAGATTTCAATAGAATACAGTGACTTTTTCCATATTCCTGGTGCTTGTACTACTTATTTTGTGACACCCAACCTTGCCAATGCCACAAATGCCCATGCTACTTCAAGAATTCAGATAGAGCTGTACAGATGCACTGACATAACTTCATAGCCATTTATTGCAGTTTAGCAACACATTTTAGGAGAAAACACTCTGGAAAGAGTGTTTTTCTCTAAAGGGCTCTGCCAATCCCTTTTAGCCAGTGAGAGAAATTAATATCAGTGGGTGAAAATGAAAAAAGGTGAAACTGTTTATTAACAAAGCAAGATACTCAGAAGGCACTGGAAAAAAATTGAACCTTATGCCCCATCCTGACCTTGCCTTGTGGCTGGGAGGCAAAGACGGTGGCTGGCTCCCTTTGTCTCAGGAGGAGGGAGAGGAAAAAGCCTCACACAGCAGCTGGAAACCTGTTGGATTTTGGGCATTGGTCTCCTCCTCACAGCAGGCAGAATTGGTGGATTTTGGTGTCCTTTCTCGTGTTGGTTCAGCTTCCCCAAGGTCTTGGGTTCACCGTGGCCCCACTGGTTCCCTGAATGGATCAGAAAAAAAAAAAAAATTTAAAACCCCCACAAAACAAACAACAAAACAAAAAACAAACAACCTAGCTGAAAGCAGTCCAAGGAGGGAAAAAAACCCAAAAAGCTGCTGAGAGGATTCCCATTACTGCCTCCAAGCTGTGGGAAGGAAAAAAAAGAAACTTCTTGCTTCAAGCTAGCAGATACCAATGCAACAAAAGGAGCAAGGTAGGGTACCGGTCCACGCTGCAGCCTGAGCACACCAGAGAGAGAGAGAGAGCTTTGAACAGAGCCTGGCCAGGGTTCTCAGTCTCCAGCCCTGCCACCTGGTTCATCTTAAAGTACAGCAGCCATTTCTGGGCATAAAACAGATGATTAAGGAATAGAGTATCATCATAAAATCACCCCAAGACACCATTCTAAAGAAAAAAATCTGCATTATTGGTAGAATTTTTCTTGGTGTAGCTGAAACTGCCAACTCACTTTAAAAATATTAATTTAAAGAATGTTAGCTATCTTTACATCTAATAATGTCTCTGTTTTGTCCGGATTTTTAGAGACCTATTTGCTCTGTCTGGTGCTGCCAGTAATATAGGCTTATTGAACACAAGCACAGGACAGTTGTGCTCAAATACCTATAAAGCTTATTACAAACACTGAAGCAAAAACTTATCTTTGGCTATTACAGGACCAAAATATGAAACCAAAATATCAAAACTACCCTTTCTAAGAGACTGGATCCACAGAGATAGAAGTTGCTTCTTAACTTACAGAGGTACCTACTTCTCCAGTTATACAGTCAAGTACACATTAAATAAGTTTTGGGACAAATGGCCTTTAAGGAATCCTTACATCTAACATCTTCTTTATGGGCTTTACTGAAATTACTTATCATGTTTGTAGTAACATATTGCTTCAGGCCTGTGGAAATTGAATACATATAGATACTGCCTTTAATAAAAATAGATTAACATCCTGCTTCTCTTGTAATAGCTTTAAAAAGCAATAGGAACTAAGCACATAGATTTAAAACTATTGGACAGTCTCCAGCTGACTCAAGGAGACTCCTGTTTCAGAGCAAAAATACTATTCAATACTCAGACTAGAAGCCAGTTGTAAATTATCTTCTTTTGTCTTGTCTTTTCTTCTTTTACATTTGATCTCATGTTTACTACAGAAACATGACTTGAAGATAGGTACAAAACTCTGGTCTGAGCCAAGCATTCTCTACAACATGCAGAAAAAAAACCCCTACTGTCCCCTGAGGACCTCTTTGTCTTCCCTGGATGAAGAGAGAGGACCTTTATCTTCAGGGAACTTTCTCTGGTAGTCTTATCTTCTGATCCAGCACAGTCTGTTGAATTCACACATTCCTTGACTAAAGAACACACAGAGTAAGGGAGAGCAAAAAACATTCTTTAAAGATCCCGCTTCATATTATTCCACATTGCCACAACCCTTTGCCCTGCACCGGGTGGGAGCGCAGCACGTATGGCTGGGCTGTCATTGGTGGGTGACACCACCACCGCGGCCAGCCCTGCTCTGCTGCCCCGCTGCTGGCTCACCCTGCTGCGTGGAACACCCAGACCTCACTGCTCTGATGGCTGCGGCAACACAGGCCCTCTCCTGGACAAGGGTGAGGATGCAGCCAGGTAGAATAACAGAGCCTGGAGGAAGTACAAGCTCCAGGATTCAGCCTTATGGATAAAGTAAAATAAAAGATGTCGCAATTTTGTTTATCAGAGGTGGCAGTTGCCTTCTCAATGACTTTCACTTCTTGACGTTGGCTGCAAGGTGTGATGCATAAACTTTGGAGTTAGCCTCTGGGCTCTATACCTAGCAGACAGGAACTTTGGGAAGTCAATGCTGAGCAGCTGTGTTAGCATCACAAGGACTCTGGTCTCTACATTTAATATCCACATTTAATAGCGATATTGCAGAAAATGGGTCAGAAGAGGAACTCTCATCATCTCTGTATCCAAGGACAAAGACAATGTCTTTTCAGAGATATAGAAGTATTTGGGCATCAGTAAATGATCAGACTTCAGAATCACTCTTCAGAAAAAACAAATAGAGATTCCATTTTACATCCTTTGAACAAAACAGAAACATGCATACAAACACAACATCACAGAACTTTTTTAAGTTGGATGGGATTTAAGTGCTATGAGTATGTGCATATTTTTAAATCCATATTTTTACCTGATAGCCAAGGAAATTTGAAAAGTGTAAGATATTGTTGAAGGACACTTCTGAGTCATCCTTTTCTCTCACACCAAATGTCAAACACTTATGGGCTGTGACGCAATAGGCACAGGCTTTGTTAGTGGGCTATCTAAGCAAATATCCACCCTTTACTCCTGGTCTCCTTCAGATAATTTCCTCCATGCTGTTGCTGAGACACACAGCCATTTTACATCAAGGGTCTTCCATAACTGAAGTGAGTTTTGGTAGGCTTGTAGAAAGGAAGTCACAAACTCTTGGGGATTAATCCAGCACCATTGCCATTTAAATGGGAGAACTTCAGGACACAGTGTAGTCACAAGTTACCTTTCAAGAATCCTATTCTTCATTTATGGAGGGAAAAGAGAGAAATAGGGCATTCACATAAAAGTTTATACTGGAAAAATGCAAAAAAAAGCCAACAGAAAACCTGGCTGATCTTTTCCTGRACCACAATACATGTCAGTATTTATACAAAGACTGGAGATTTTATTTGCATCCTACATCTGTAAGAATATTCAGGAGTATTTTTAGAACACAGTTTTTGTGCTGGCAAAACAAAAGTTTATAATTAAAACAAAAGTTTATAATTAAAACATCTCTATAGCTAAAGATGAAGAAGAGTATAGCTTTTTGGTTTGTACATAAAAGACAGAAAATTACAGGGGAAAAATATTCACAGGCATGTGATAGTAATGCAATTGCAATTATATAACATGCATGCGAACTCAGTAAGTTTGAGTTTTCTTCATCAGAATTAGATGAGTATGGCTGAAACTGTCTTTCTAAGCACAAAGCACACGTATACAAAATGTATAAGGCATTAACTAAATGAAAAGAGAGCCTTTGATGTTTCTAGATATCAGGTTTCATTTATAGTTACTAAAAAAATCTAGTCTAATCTTTACTCAGCATTTGTTTACTAATTTTTACTAATTCTAACACATTCCAAGTTTTTTTGACAGGTGTTTTATATACCACAATGCATTAGGTTTGCATGGCCAGTTTTTAGGTGCTACAGGAATGGCTTCTCTGAGAAGCTTCTGGAAGCTTCCTCCACCCCCTGTGGAACCAATCCCAGCTGGCTCCCAGACAGATGGGGATTGCTGCCAAGCCTCGGCCAATTAGAAACGGTAGCAATACTCCTGTGATAACAGATTTAAGAACAGGGGAGAAAAAAGGTGATTGGGCAGATGTAGCTGCAGCCAGAAAAAAACAGGGTGAGAACATATGAGAGGAGCAACTCTGCAGACACCAAAGTCAGTGGAGAAGGAGCGGCAGGAGGTGCTCCAGGTGCCAGAGCTAAGGTTCCCCTGGTGCAGCCCATGGTGAGGCAGCTGTGTCACTGCAGCCCATGGAAGTCCATGGTAATGCAGAGATCCACCTGCAGCCCAAGGAGGAGCAGGTGGATGCCTCTGGGAAAGCTAAGGGAGACCTGTGCTGAAATAGGCACCCTGCTGGAGCCTGCAGCCCAATGGAAGGAGTAGCGCACTCTGAAGCAGGTTTCCTGGAAGGACTTGTGTTCCCATGGGGGACCCACACTGGAATATGCTGCTTCTAAAGGTCTGCACTACACTCCATTGAAGAATGGCCTGCACTGGAGCAGTTTGCGGAGGACTGTTGCCCATGGGATCGACTCACGGTAGAGAACTTTGTGGAAAACTATCTCCTGTGGGAGGAACCCCACACTGCACCATTGTGAGAGAGTGGGTCACGTTGCCTGGAATAGAAGAAAAACTTTTCCAAACAATGTTAAAGTAGTAGTACAAAGAGCAGATTTTTAATGAAAGCATTCAAGTGCACAAAACATAGGTATGAACATACATATTTTTATAAGGTTTATGTATTAGTATATTTAGCAGGTACATCCCATAATGGATCAGTTGCCCCAGCAATGCACCCTTGGGTCAGCCTCTTGGAGTTGCTCTAGGGGCTTATTTCCCTGTTTCTTGTTATGTCTCCTAAAAGACATGCAAAAGAGAATGTTAGAAATTATTTTCTTGAAAATAAGACTAAACAGAATTTCAAAAATTTGACATAGCTATTGTTCTAAAGTGTGAAAAAGGATAATAAGGTGCTAGAGGCTAGGCATTAAAAATCTACAAAGTTACAAATATATGAAAAATATTAAAAACAAAAAAAATCTTTCGGCATCAGTAAAACTTGAGAAAGAGGGAGGAGATGGGGAAAGGTGTTTTAAGATTTATTTTACTTCTAATTATCCTGCTCTGATTTTGTTAGCAGTGAATTTTATTCATTTCCATAAGCTGAGTCTGTTTTACCCATGACAGTATTTGATGAGCAATCTCTCTCCCAGACCTTATCTCATCTCATGAACCCTTCATATTTTCTCTTCCCTGTCTGGTTGCAGAAGGGAGTGATAGAGCGGCTTGAATGAGTGTCTGGCACCCAGCCAGGGTCAATCCACTACACACAAGTATTCTGAACATCTCTTTCCTTCTCATTTGCTCTCTTGTTGGTTTTGCTACTAAAGCCAAGACAAACTGTACGATCTAAAACACATAGGTTGAACTTTACAGCAGGAGGCAGTTGGGCTGAAATTTAATCCCTTATTAGATTTTAGGAGCCTTTCTCTTTCCTGTAAAAAACCTCCAAACCAAAAAACAACACCACATGAAAAATCCTGTGAAAGAATCAAATCGTGACAGAGGCCTTAAGACTTACATGACACTCTTGGAAGACAATGAATTTGGCATAAATCTGTTCTGAAAGTCTGAAATTTCCAAGTTCTAAACCAACACAAAGCTTTACCTTTCTGATAAATTAACCCTGTCCCTCTGTGCTTTTTCGCTTTTTCCATCTCTGTCCCACATTTCAGTTATGGCTTTTTCAGTTCCTTTGGACTACACCACTTCACAGATGGGAGAATTTTCATATTGAGCACCCTTCATATCTTATGTTACATACCAATTAATGCAATGTCTCAAGATGAAATCTGAGAAGATAAAATATTAGATGCACAAGCAGGTCCATTTCTAATAAAGCTTTCTGTAATGGAAACTTATTTTTAGAAAGTTAATAAAGAGATTCATCTTCCAGACCAGAGGCAGTAGGAAAATTAACAATTGTTTAATCATGCAGATCAGTAAGATGCTCAATGGTAAGTGTAAGACTAGTCATTGACCCTTTCTAGTGAATGAATGGATTATTATGTTTAACATTTCAATTTAGCCCAATACCACAAGTGCATAGTAATTGTGATTTTATTATACAGACACATAAATTATGCAATATTTTTTATGATCCATAGCCTTTAGAACATCACACAGAAGGTAAGACAGTAGTACACTCTGTTTAATTTTTACTGACATTAAAGTCATAAGGAAAACAGAAATTTCAACAACTTTAAAGAAAAATTCAACACTGTAGAAATTAAATTGTCCATCTTTAGCATAGTATCTGTCAATCAATATATGGATAATTGCTTAGGAAATAAATCTGTAATCTCAAAAAGAAAGCAAGGGCATTGCAATAATAAAGTCTGACTTAATATATTCATTATTTTGCCTCTATACTAAAATAATATATAATGACTGTAGGATATTTTAAAATTTAACACTGCAAACAAAAGACCCATATGTTTCATTATTTTCTGTAGCTCTTCCAAAACCAAGATATTCTTTTCTAGTTCTGTGGAAAGAGCAAGGACTTCAGGGAAAACACAATACTGAACAATTGCTTTCAACATGAGGATCTCTAGGGAGGCTCTATTTCACTCTCTGTGGGAAAGGACCTTTTTGGTTATTTTGTGATTCATCCGTTTTCAGACTGCAGAGAGCAAAAGTCTGAAAAACATGAGTGTGATGCAGTGAAAAGCATTGCAAAAGGAGGGTTGGATGTAGACATTCTGATGTGAGTGGGTGTTATTTGGACAATGAGCAATACTAGTTCTGCTCCTGGGCTTTCTTTTTGAGTATCTGCCTTTCTGACAGACACAGATGAAGAATTCTCTTGCTTCAACTGCTTCCATTCATGCACAAAACTCTTACAACACAATCCTGTGCTTATTGACTCAAAGGTGCTTTCTCAGCTATAGGTCCAAGCACACCAGCTGGTATTGCAACACAGCACTAATACTTCATTTCACATTTATCAGAAACTACAGCACTTATGCATGCTTGTCTAATGCATACACAATTCTCAGAGCCTATCTCTTGCAGTTCTCTCACTGTTCTCTGCCCAGCCACCTTTTCTGGGCAGTTTGCTGGTATGTTTAAACGGCTGTGGTTGTCTTCTCAACAGGTCAGCACCACCAAATGCTCTTTAAGGCTTTTCCAAGCATCTTATACATTTCTAAAGAACACAAATAACTCTGATTTGAGAATTTTTTTTCACCAGTAGCTCAGTGTATTTCCTCGGTGGGGTCCAGTCTTGTTGGAGTGCTCCATAATTACTCAGTCACTGCTTCACTCAGGACACTGATCATGGTGTCCTCACCATGAATCCTAGAGCAGCGTATTCTGTATGTCATGATTTGCACGGAATCGTATTTCAAAAACTAGCTACTTAGATCTCAATAAACTAATTGAGTATGCTATAAGTACAGGATAATACTGCTCTTTGATGTTACAAAGATCTCTTTTAGATATTCTTTGAGCCAACAGAATCAAACAAACATTTCTCAGCCGTAGTTCCTCCGTCTATTATTCTGCACACTACAGCTAATACTATAATTCTTAAAAGTTCTTTGGCTTCAGAGCAACAAGTTTGATTATTTTCTATCTACCAAAACACTCAGATGTAATCAATATTAAACTTCACTAGAAAGGTTTCTTTACAAATTGGCTTCAAACCAGAGTTGTTGCTCCAAAATATAACCTAAACTTCTGTCTGATCAGCAATTTGTCCTTGGCTGATCTGGGTTTTTATTAATTCTGCCAAAAATTACATATTCTGAAATGAAGGGAAAACAATAAAAATGGTCACACGCTCATGTCTGAGACACATAAAATTTAAATTTCTGAATGGTCTCTCAGAATAATATCAGTGATCTGTGAATTGTGCTTTTAAGCATTACTTTATTGGCTGTTGTGTAACAAGTAACCCTGCGTATAAGCTGCTACCTGCTTGCATGGTGACATTTACAGGCACTTCAAGATATATAAGTCCAGGACCGGAGGAAAAACACCAATGTGGTTGTGAGATGTGGAGTGAGACATTGTCCTGCTTCTGCCATGTCAGAGTTGCTAACATAGAGCACAACAGGTGGGTGAATAATTCTAGAAAAAAGAAGAACAGTCTGTCAAGACGGGGAAAGGAGGAGGAGGGATATTGAAGAGAGAGATCTTTCTTCTATCAAATACAAGGACTTCTGTAAGGTCTTGATATTATGACAAGGAGCACATAAGTGAAATGCAACTCTCTCACTTTTCATAATTATTCCCATAATTAATACTTCTTCTCCCAGGTAACAATTAACAGGACAAGAGAAAATAGCCAGGAGAGGTTTTGATTTAATATTAGATGGATAAGCATTGTCAAGCATTGGAACAGGGTGACATGGAAGTCATAGAATCACCATCCCTGGCAGGGTTCAGAAGGCATGTGTATGTCACACTTGGAGACATGTTAAATGTTTAACACAGTGGTACTTCATTAAGAGTTGGACTGTTGTCTTAGAGGTCTCTTCCACCTTAATGATTCTGTGATTCTGTGATTTGAACATGAAAAGTCCTGATTTTTAAGGTCACGGATACGGTATTTCCCCTTATGTTACTTTACGTCAGTTCTAAACCCCAAGTTGAATAAATAAATATACAAAAGCTATTTCCCATCAAAATATTTTGATGCAGAGATACACTAAATGTTTCTCCATGTTGTTGTACTCACTGGTTTAAAAATATGACAATTTTAAATTCTTCAGTATTCTACCAGTCCTGGATGGCCTGGATGATAGGATAGATATGCCTAGCAGCAACTTTGCAGATGATAAAAATTTGGGAGAAATGGTTGATGCACAAGATGGTTGTGCAGCTATTCAAAGGGTCATGGACAACCTGGAGACATAGAAAAACAAGTAAATAAGTTCAAAGGAAATTTGAAAGTCTTGCCTCTGGGAAGGAATAATGCCATGTATTATGGAAGAAATATAGTACACCATGTATCACCCGCTGGAGGCTGACTGCCTGCACAATGGCTGTTCAGAAAAGGCCCTGGGAGGCCACAAGGTAAACATAAGGTAAAAGTGTGCCTTTGTGAAAAGAAGGCCAACAACCTCCAGCTTTAGGGGGAGCATCAGCAGCAGTCTGAGGGGGCACCTTGCTTTCACTTCCATTTGGAGCAATGTGTCAAGTTGTGGGCTCCCTACAAGAGACACACTGGAACTCTACCAAAGGGCTTTAAGGGATTCTAGGAGACTGCATCATCCTTTATGCAAGGAGAGGCTGAGACAGTGGGGACTGTTTGGCCTTAGGAGAAGAAATGTCTCAGGGGAATCTTATCTAACTCTAAATATCACACAGATATAAGCAAAGAATGTGGAGCCAACCTCTTCTCAATGGAGGACGAAAGGAGTTGAGATAGATGAAATTCCATTTAAGCCTAAAATCCACCTTCTTTGCTGGGAGTATTGTGCAAGACTGGAACATATGGGGGTTGTATTATCTCCATCCTTAAAGTGATTCATTACCAGACTGGACATGGCTCTGATAGACCGGCTCTTGCTGATCATGTTTTGAGCAGACACCTTGGACTTAGAAGAGATCCAGGCATGCCGTCTGAACTTAACTGTGATGTGATTCTGTGAATTTGCATTTGCTATGTGCAGTCGAGTTCTGAAGACTGATAAGTTCTTATTTCACCACATTGTATCTCTTGCCTCCTTTTATTTTTTGGTATAGTCCTGACCTTTACATAATAGCTGAATAGACATACACTACCCTAAAAATGTCAAACCTTCAGAAAACATTATCTATACAAATTTACATTTTCTATTACAAAAGAGTAGATAATTTGTCATAATCTTCCAAAATATTCATGCTAGGCTTAGCCCAAAATCCTCTGTGTTCTCCGATCTTTTTCTGCAGCCTGTTCCCATAACAATAAAAGTAACTTTTAATTAAAGCAATCTCCATGTTACAGTTTTGGAATGCTGTAATTTTTTTGTTGATATTTTCTCTGAACATGTTACAGTGCTGAAAAATAACATGTGGTACAGAATAGAGACCAAATTAAAATATACTTTAAGGATAGCAGTTGGAATTAATGCGATACCTAAGAGACATCTGCCAAAACTGGAACTCTGAAAAGTTGTAAGGTTTATTATCAGACTGAAAATGAGACTTCTGCTTAGATGCACCATTAATGTGAGCTGCCTGAAGGACAGCCTGGCTGGAGGGGAAAAAGAAGCTGAACAAAAGAAAATGTCTGCTGAAAAATACTGACAGAAAATGCCACCTTGGAAGCCATGAACCTGGGAACTAAGCTTATGAACTGGTACCATCCTTGAAAAGGGCAGCTGGTCTCTCAGAAATACTGTTGGTACACCCAGAAAGAGGAGACATCCTGAGATACTTATCAATAAGTGCAAACACAAGGAACTGAAATGAGACCTTATCATTCAAGAAGGTGGAAAACAGTCTAAGAAAAAAGGAAATTTCTCTGAAATAACAGAAAACCCCATCATTAGTTTAAAAAAAAGAAATTGAAGCATCTATTGACTGCACAAAATTATGCTATTGTGTGCCATTTCATGTCTCTAATATAAAACAAGCCTAATTTCTACACAAAGCTGATTCTCTCTTCCTGGGAGTATTCCGAGGGTCACACCTACTTTTTCTTTTCTAAACAGGTTGAATTCTCCACATTAACTTTCTATGAGATCTTGGGTTCTCACTCAAGATTCTATACCACAGATCACTTTTGAAGTGAGACAGCCTGTAATCTCATTGGTCTCCCTTTTTGGACCCACTTTTGGGGCAGGTTTGGTTTGTGTTCTCATTTCTGGGGTGGTTGGGTTCACCTCTGGGATTAGTTTGCCCCTCACTTTGGAGTGGTCTGTTACCTTCTGAAGTCTGTCTGATTCTCTTGATATTGACATTATAGATCTATATAAATAGTTTATCATACCTAATACTACATTGTTGATAAGTTGCTTCAATAATGAAAAGCTCATAGTAACTTGTAAAAATATATACCTAATTGGTAGTTGCTGTTAGTGATTGTTGTTCTATGATTGATTGCTGCTATAATACTACTGCTACCATACTATTGACTGATACTATATTATTGATTGTTGATACTAGTTTGCAATAGCTGAGTATACATATATATATACACACACACTTTTACCCTTTAATCAGAACTATACTTGTTATGTGTGTATTTTTACTATGTTTTTGTGCCAGTTTACCTGTTAGTTTTAAATTTTGTGATATTTGTGGTAATTTGTAATAAAGCAGAGAAATTTAGAGGAAAAAATCTCCATATTCTTGAGCATTAGGAAATCCTAGAAATCCATGGCCATAATCTCCAGACACCCTCTCTTTTATTCTCAACACCCATGCAACTTCATCTCCTTCTCATTAAAGGAATACCAACAAAGTGATGCAAAAACCATATAGGCATGTTCTTTGCACACAAAAGTATCTAGGTGGCATACTAGTTGCCTGTTTAGTGCCTCTGTCTCTATTTCAGAGTCTTACATAGGGGATGACTTTGAGCATATAATCTGTCAATTTCAGGTACTCCCAGATAAAATCAATAACCTCTGCAAGGCTCTCAGTTGCCCAAAAAGTCTTAAAGGCAAAGAGGTGGAAAGGAGGACAGCCACTAAAAAGAACAGAAAGACAGGGAGACAAAAGGAAAGCTAAAAAGCAGTCAGAAAAGACTGTCTACCTTGAATTTCCCACCTATAAATGCTCCTAATGGTGTTTTTATCTTTTACAAAGTACTCAGTTGTATTCAAGTCTGAGTTGAGTGCACTTCAGTCAATGTAAAATATCTCTGTCTCATCAGGATGTGAACTACTGATTGCAGGTGGTAATGTATGTGCAATTCTGACAACGTGACTGACATTCTGATTTCATTTTTTCACATCTAGTTGTGACTGTCAGTAGTACTACAACCTGCCTGTAATCTACTGTATACAAGAGAAAAAGATAGGCAGAGCATGACAACTCTACTTCACAAAGATTTGAGGGGTTTCAAAGACCTTTCAGCTGGGAAAGAAACAGAAAAATTCTGCATATTAAGGACTGTATCTGCAAAATAAAGCATTGCAGAAAAATATTTATTCTCTTGAAGTCTAAACACACTAGATAGGAGTCATCTTACTGAAATTAAGTATCAAATACAATATCATCAGGTAGCCTCCCTTTATAGTCAACAACAGGAAACAGGTACTTTGTGAGAAATTAGTCAAATCCATGTCAAAAGCCAGATGAAGGACTGGATTAGTTATACTATGAAGATGATAATTTTTTGTAACTAGCTTCTAAACATAGAGCTTTCATACCTCACCTTTTAGCTTTTTATGCCTATGTCAATCATCAGTCAGAACTGATTAACTGTACCTTAAAAAAATATAGACTTACCTCAGTCTAGGAAAAACACACCTTAAGAGAAATGAGATCTATCCAACTTCCCAAAAATAGCATAAGCATACTGATTGGGGTAGAAATATGACAACTAAGAAGCCACATGCTTCTTTCAAAACACACATGTACTCACACTGCTGGGAATGCAAAAAAACCAATGCAGTCTGAGCCAAGAGAGGAGAAAGTCCACTTTTTCATAGGCAGTGTAGAAGGAAAGTAACTACAGGAAAAAAAATCATTATTTGCAGTAAATATTGTATCCAAGTACAGGCAGGGAACATAGCTTTTACAAAGATATTGAGAAGACAGCCAGCAAGAATGACAAACTTTACATTACCCTGTTCTAAATATTATTATTTCTTCAAATAGTTTCTTGTAAAATGAGTAAGCCTGTGTATTTGTTTGCCTTTGCCTTTCTATCTCCCTGAAGAGCTGAATGGTTAGTAAAGACTAGCTTCTACAGAAAAGTCATGTCTAAGGTGAGAATGGGTCAGATGCTCTGTTTCGGTCAATGAGTTATCTGAGTGTCAAAGCCTCTGCATCTGGGATGTGAAAAAAGTGGACTAAATAATCCGGCTAGTGTGCTCAAAAATTCAAGACAAAAAGTCAAACAGATGCATAGTCAAAGAAGAGTTCAAAAAGAAAACATTCAATATGGTGAGGCCTGAAAGCAACTGCCTCACAAGTGATGAGCCAGGGAAACTTTATGCACACCATACCAGTGCTTACAAGAGAAGATGCTTTAAATAAAAAAAACAACCAACTAACAAAAAAAAAAAAAAGCCAAAAAAAAAACCAACAACAAAAAACCCCCAAAACCTCAAATATTTTTCTTCAAAACTGACAAAGCAGTTTGCAGTGTTTCTCCAGAATATGCTCCCTGAGACTTCCTCAAGAGCAGCACAAAAAATATCTTTTTTACCGATCATTTAGACTCACTGGCAAATTGTTCTGCCAAACTTTCTTGTGCAGTTCTAACTACAAAATATTACTTTTTCAATACCTGTAAGTCAGTTGTGCTGTAAGGCTAAATTTGATTTATTGCCTTTAATGACAGTAATCCACAGAGAGTCCCAATATTATAAAGTTTTACACTAAGGAATGATTAAAATTTTTGGTTATTTTTACATTCAACTCTTCCACATAGGCCTAGTGATTTTCAAAAGACTGAATCTTTTTATGGAGGTACTTTTACCTTTATATGACTGAAATTCAATCAATATTCTCCTGTTCTATTTTCAGTACATCATCATGCACAACTTTGCTGATTTAAAAAACAGTAAGTTGTCACAGAATTAATAAAAATTCCCAGAGGGACTCTTTTTCCACACTAGTTCTCAATATATTATTTTCCTAGTAAGGGGTAAGTACCATGTACTTACCTTAAGGCTAGATTTTGTTTTCATTTACTGTAGAATTAGACACAGGTAATTCATTAAGTAAATGCACTTGCCCCTCTTATAACCACCATAAAAAATTGTGAGAATCTAGCCACCACAGAAGCAGTAGCACTGACTGCATTTTAATAAATACATTAAATGCTGGTTTCCATTCTTTTTCCCAGTTTTCTTGAGGACAAGAATTAAATAGTTATACCCTACTGATATCATTATCAGCATGATCAGCAGTCTGCCAAGTCTTTCCCATAAACCATTTGAACCAATAAACTATTTCCCATAAACTATTTGAATCAATGAGTAGTAATTTCAGTTAAAGAAGGATTCACTGTTCTTTTAAGTTCTGGGAAAACAATGGCTTTTTGGTTAGGCTTAGTAAGTGACTTTTTAGCTCAGTGTATTGAATTCGATATAATCTCAAATGAGGAAAAGAGATCAAAATAAATTCAAATGTTATTAGATGCCCAAAAATCCACATTACATACTCCATATCTTTAGAAAAGCAGCAGTTGTAACCTGAATCGTTATTTAAAAACTCAGGTCTTTTGTATAAGACACAAATCCACTGGAATCCAAACTAAAAGGAAGTTTTTTTGTTACTCATACATTTGTACTCTGCCTAAATTTTTCAAGAATGTTTTTTTTTTCTGTAGACAAAATTTGGATAAAAGAAGTCCAGCTCCTTTAGAAAACAAAGAGTGCTGGAGAAAATCAAATTTAATTCCATTTATTAAGATATACTTTTTTAAAACTGTCCTACCTGGGAACACAAAAGAAATAAAGTGTGAAACTTCTTGCCTCTCACCGTCCTGGGCAGCAGATAGCACGTCTATGACTCTCTGTCCTTTGTTCACTGAAAATAACAATTTTTTATAAAAATGTAACATCCTTTCCAGTGTCAATCAACAGTTTTAGATCCAACAAATAAATTATGGCAAAAGTAAAATAATACTAGAGCTAGTATTTAGACAAGAAAAACATACTGGATTTTTTGGTGAATTGATGAACAGCAATTGAAAATACTTCTGAAATTGTTAGAGGAGGTTGTAGGTTTCTTCGGACGGTCAGTCCTAACTTTGTGTGTTCCTCCATCTCATAAAATGGAGATATGACCTGAAAGCACTCTTGTAATTGTTATGTTTGTTTGACTGCATTGCTGATAGCCAACAAATCTAATGGGAATTTAAGCAAAATACTTTATTTTAAAAGAGAGCTTATCACATGGTCAAGTCCTTTGCTTAATTCAGTTAACAATTTTATGAATTGTGACCCAGCACAACTTATTTTCTGGTTAGGTAGGAGGTTATTGCATTTAATACACAGGCCTTACACTTCATTCATGTTGACTTTGTGAATTAGCCTGAGTATCTCTCAACTCTCTGAATAAACACTAAGTTTATTCAGATCTTCTCTTTTTGTTAGCAGAAAATAGATTATCCTTTTCTTCTTCAAGGCACATAAAAGCAAGTCATACCCATGCCTTTTTAAATTATGAGAAAAAACTTGAAGTAATATTAGAAAGCTTGGTCCCAAGAAATACAATATCTCAAATGACATTTTGCTAAACTCTGTTAATCAGATACACAGATTGAAATGCAGCTTCTTCTTTCCTTTATAACGTGTTGCTGTGGTTAATATTCAGAGGTTCCTATAATTTGAAGAAATGCAAATAATTTCTATGAGAAAACATTTTGTCCTGCTGTCTTCACTTACTTTTGTGATCTTTCAATCTGAACATGTCCAGGTAAATGCATATTAATCAATGCCATTTCTGTTAGTCATGACACAGGTAGTCAATAATTTACCAAAAATAAAGCGATTTAGAAAAATGTACAAATGCAAACACAGATTTTGTTCCTGACACCTTCTTGGTTCTCACAAAACCCAATCTCCATCATATGATTTATCTCACATAACATGTTGTTAGTAAGATTAACTGTATATAGTCAGAATATCTATGCTGGAGATTCAGAAAATAGTAGTTTTCTGGCAAATCGTATACATTTGTTCATATAGTTAATTTTAGAATACAAATAATGGTATTCCAAGGAATTAAGGAGAAAATGGCTGAGAATTGAACAGCATTGCCTTACTCTTTTAAAGAGGATGTTGTCCATTCATCAGCTTGATACATTTCATTAAGACTGTCAGCAAGTACAAAGTGATAAGATAATGGAAAGCATTCATTTTAATTATCTAGAATATTTCCCCTGTGAAAGTTGAAAATAGCTTCAGTTCATTCTAGTAATGACAGGATAAAGAAAGCAATCATTTTATAGTAGATACAGTTGAGAAAACAAATGCTGCATAGTTTACAAAGAGATATATTTTTGCATAAATTTACTTGGCTTTTTTTTTGCTTGATTGGTTTGTTCATTGGTAAGTTTGAATTTTTTGTTTAACATGGACATTAATCTTAAAGGTAAGAGCTTTTTTGTAACCTAGTTAATGTTGAGTTTTCTTCCTCCAAAATTACACTATAGACTTGCAAACCTATTTTTAAATATATATCATCAATTAATAACTTTGCTTTTTTTGTACATTGAAATGTTTCAATTTAAGAAACTGTTCTGATTTTGAGTGAGGATCATAATAGAATCTATGGTGACCATGCTATTCTCATGGCTGCTACCTCTCATATCTGCTGGGATCCTTTCTCTTCCACTGACCAATGAACAGTCATCCACAATTCATTATGCATTTACTAAAAAAGCATGTGAGCACAAATAAATCAAAATTCAGGAGACTTACTTCTACCTAATCCTAGTGATCAACACATCACTACCTGTTAAAAACCAACAAAGGCAGGAAATCTAGCAGTTTGTATTGAAAGATAGATTTTGCGAACAAAAATAAACAGAAAATATGATTATCAGTCATGATACTTAAGACCATTGATGAAATGCCTCACTAAAGATCATGGGATGTAACCTTGTATGTGTGTGGACTTGGTAAAGGAGGCTTTTAGTAGTAGGTGATTTTTGCTAAATGCAGATTAGAAAGGTTGGCACTCTATGGTATTAATTTATCAGTTATGTTTCTACCACAGTGTTAGACCAGGAATAGCTTAATTAAATAATGATAATTTAGTCATAAAGCCCAGACTAAAGAGTGACAGTGGGTAACCTGTTTTATCAGGTGGATCAAGGCTCTGAACAGAAGTTGAGGCTCTGAGTGAAGCTGAGTTCTTTGGCAGCAACAAATCTTTCCAAGGATGTTTTCCAAACCACAGTACATCCACTGCCTGCTGGAAGAACCCACCACTATCCAGCAACCTCAAAACCAGACAGAATATGTGCAGTTCTACACAGAAAATCTAAATAAACCTTCTCAGAGAGATCTTATCAAAACAGCTGCAGTGAAGACTTTTATAGCAAACATAATCTCCTCTCTCCAATAATGTTGACTTCAGTTTTGCATAATTCTGAAAACATCAGGATAGGAATTTGGATTTAAAAGTGAAGAAAATTATTTTCTCATATAAAGGAAAAAAGGATTATGTAGGTATTAGGATGATACACTGGACATGGCAATTGAGAGTGAACAGAGTTCATACTACTCTGTTCACTCTCTGTTCACTACTCAAACAATCAGTATTTCCACTCTCTACTTACTCATAGTTCTTTCAGCTGTTAGAGTAGAAACTGAATTAAGAACAGAGATTTTCCCACACCCTTCAGGACAGACTGGCAAGACTGGGTGAGCAGTCTGTGTAATGGGAAAGAAATTATTTAGCAGGGCACACTTAGGCAGGGGTGATCAATGGTTTTCATTCAGACTGGCAGCCTATCACAAGGGGGGCTCCTCAGGAATTAGTGTTCAACATCTTCACAGTTGTTGTGGACAAGGCCATCTTACAAAGAGACCTGTACAGGCTGAAAGGGTGGGGCTGGCCAGAGCAGTGCGAGGTGCAGCAGAGAGAAGGGCACAGTCCTGCACCTGGGGTGGCACCACCACAGGGCCCAGCACAGGCTGTGACCTGTGTGTCTGGGGAGCAGCCTTGCTGAAAGGGACTCGGAAGTTCAGGGGACAACCTCCTGATCAGGAGTCACTGCAGCTATGAGGGCAATCAGGCCCTGGGCTGCAGCTGCAGGGGCTCTGC